>JAZHEH010003081.1:7365000-7910000 GCA_036589455.1 Ateles fusciceps
TTAATACAACAGGAGTTAATTTTTGTATAAGATGTAAGGAAGGGATCCAGTTTCAACTTTCTGCATTTGGTTAGCAAGTTTTCCCAACGCCATTTATTAAATAGAGAATCCTTTCCCCATTGCTTGTTTTTGTCAGGTTTGTCTAAGATCAGATGGTTGGAATTGTGAGGCATTATTTCTGAGGCCTCTGCTCTGTTCCATTGGTCTATATGTCTGTTTTGGTAGCAGTACCATGCTGTTTTGATTACAGTACCCTTGTAGTATAGTTTGAAGTCAGGTAGCATGATGCCTCCAGCTTTGTTTTTTTTTTAATTAGGATTGTCTTGGCTATGCGGGCTTCTTTTTGGTTCCATATGAAATTTAAGGAAGTTTTTTTCCAATTCTATGAAGAAAGTCAATGGTAGCTTGATAGGCATAGCATTGAATCTATAAATTACTTTGGGCAGTATGGCCATTTTCAGATATTGATTCTTCCTAACCATGAGTATGGAATGTTTTTCCATCTGTTTGTGTCCTCTCTTATTTTCTTGAGCAGTGGTTTGTAGTTCTCCCTGAAGAGATCTTTCGCATACTTTATTAGTTGTATTCCTAGGTATTTTATTCTTTTTGTAGCAATTATGAATGGGAGTTCACTTATGATTTGGCTCTCTGTTTGTCTGTTATTGGTGTATAGAAATGCTTGTGATTTTTGCATATTGATTTTGTATCCCGAGACTTTGCTGAAGTTACTTATCACCCTCAGGAGATTTTGGGCTGAGACAATGGGGTCTTCTAAATATACAATCATGTCATCTGCAAATAGAGGCAATTTGACTTCCTCTTTTCCTAACTGAATATCCTTTATTTCTTTCTCTTGCATGATTGCCCTGACCAGAACTTCCAATATTATGTTGAATAGGAGTGGTGAGAGGGGGGTATCCTTGTTTTTGCCCATTCAATATCACATTGGTTGTGGGTTTGTCATAAATAGTTTTTATTATTTTGAGATATGTTCCATCAATAACTAGTTTATTGAGTTTTTAGCATAAAGGGCTGTTGAATTTTGTCACAGGCCTTCTCTGCATCTATTGAGATAATCATGTGGTTTTTCTCTTTGGTTTTGTTTATATGATAGATTATGTTTATTGATTTGCGTATGTTGAACAAGACTTGCATCGCTGGGATGAAGCTGACTTGATCATGATGGATAAGCTTTTTGATGTGCTGTTGGATTCGATTTGCCAGTATTTTATTGAGGATTTTTGCTTCAGTGTTCATCAAGGATATTGGCCTGAAATATTCTTTTTAATTGTGTCTCTGCCAGGTTTTGGTATCAGGATGTTATTGGTCTTATAAAATGAGTTAGGGAGGAGTCCCTCTTTTGTATTGTTTGGAATAGTTTCAGAAGGAAAGGTACCAGCTCCTCTTTGTACATTTGGTAGAATTTGGCTGTGAACCTGTCTGGTTCTGGACTTTTTTTTTTTTTTTTTTTGGTTGATAGGCTATTAATTGCTGCCTCAATTTCAGAACTTGTTATTGGTCTATTGAGGGATTTGTCTTCTTCCTGGTTTAGTCTTGGGAGGATGTAAGTGTCCATGAATTATCCATTTCTTCTAAATTTTCTGGTTCATTTCCATAGAGGTGTTTATAGTATTCTCTGATGGTAGCTGGTATTTCTGTGGGATCAGTGATGATATCACCTTTATCGCCTTTTATTGCATCTATTTGATTCTTCTCTCCTTTCTTTTTTATTCGTCTGGCTAGCAGTCTATCTATTTAGTTTATCTTTTCATAAAAACCTGCTCCTGGATTCATTGATTTTCTGAAGGGTTTTTTGTCTGTCTATCTCCTTCAGTTCTGCTCTGGGCTTAATTATTTCTTGTCTTCTGCTGGCTTTTAAATTTGTTTGATCTTGCTCCTCTAGTTTTTTTAATTGTGACTTTAGGGTGTCAATTTTAGATCTTGCCTTGTTTCTCTTGTGGGCATTGACACTGCTTTAAATGTGTCCCAGAGATTCTGGTACGTTGTGTCTTCATTCTCCTTGGTTATGAAGAACATCTTTATTTCTGCTTTCATTTCATTATTTATCCAGTAGTCATTCAGGAGCCGGTTGTTCAGTTTCCATGTAGTTGTGTGGTTTTGAGAGTTTCTTAATCCTGAGTTCTAATTTTATTGCACTATGGTCTGAGAGACTGTTACGATTTCCGCTTATTTGCATTTGCTGAGGACTGTTTTACTTCCAATTATGTGGTCAATTTTAGAATAAATACAATGAGGTGCTGAGAAGAATGCATATTCTGTGGATTTGGGATGGAGAGTTCTGTAGATGTCTATTAGGTCTGCTTGGTCCAAATCTGAGTTCAAGTTCTGGATATCCTTGTTAATTTTCTGTCTCATCCATCTGTCTAATATTGACAATGGGGTGTTAAACTGTCCCACTATTATTGTGTGGGAGTCTAAGTCTCTTTGCATTAAAAACTTGCTTTATGAATCTGGGTGCTCCTGTATTGGGTGGATATATATTTAGGATAGTTAGCTCTTCTTGTTGTGTTGATCCTTTTATCATTATGTAATGTCCTTCTTTGTCTCTTTTGATCTTTGTTGTTTCAAAGTCTGTTTTATCAGAGACTAGGATTGAGACTCCTGCTTTTTTTTTTTCTTTTTTTTTTCTTGGTAAATCTTCCTCCATATCCTTATTTTGAGCCTATGTGTGTCTTTGTACATGAGATTGATATCCTGAATATAGCACGCTGATGTGTCTTGACTCTTTATCCACTTGCCAGTCTGTGTCTTTTAACTGGGGCATTGAGCCCATTTGCATTTAAGGTTAATATTGTTATGTGTGAATTTAATCCTGCCATTATGATGCTAGCTGGTTGCTTTGCCCATTGATTGATGCAGTTTCTTCATAGTGTCAATGGTCTTTATAATTTGGTATGTTTTTGCAGTGGCTGACACTGGTTGTTCCTTTCTATGTTCAATACTTCCCTCAGGAGCTCTTGTTAGGCAGGCCTGGTGGTGACTGAATCTCTCAGCATTTGCTTGTCCATAAAGAAATAAAATATTTCTCCTTCTCTTATGAAGCATAGTTTAGCTGGATATGAAATTCTGGGTTGAAAATTCTTTTCTTTAAGGATGTTGAATATTGGCCCCCACTCTTTTCTGGCTTGTAGGTTTCTGCCGAGAGATCCACTGTGAGTCTGATGGGCTTCCCTTTGTGGATAACCTGACCTTTCTTCTCTGGCTGCCCTTAGCATATTTTCCTTCATTTCAACCCTGGTGAATCTGACGATTATGTGTCTTGGGGTTGCTCTTCTAGAGAAGTATCTTTGTGGTGTTCTCTGTATTTCCTGAATTTGCATGTTGGCTTGCCTTGCTAGATTGGGGAAGTTCTCCTGGATAATATCCTTAAGAGTATTTTCCAACTTGGTTACTTTCTCCCTGTTACTTTCAGGTACACTGATCAAATGTAGATTTGCTCTTTTCACATAATCTCTTATTTCTTGGAGGCTTTGTTCATTTCTTTTCACTGTTTTTTCTCTAATCTTGCCTTCTTGCTTTATTTCATTGAGTTGATCTTGAGTCTCTGATATTTTCTTCTGCATGAGCGATTCAGCTATTGAAACTTGTGTATGCTTCATGAAGTTCTTGTGCTGTGTTTTTCAGCTCCATCAGGTCATTTATGTTCTTCTATATGCTGGTTTTTCTAGATCAGGTCATTTATGTTCTTATATATGCTGATTTTTCTAGTTAGCATTTTGTCTAACTTTTTTCAAGGTTCTTAGCTTCCTTGCATTGGGTTAGAACATGCTCCTTTAGCTCAGAGAAGTTTGTTATTACCCACCTTCTGATGCCTACTTCTGTCAATTCATCAAATTCATTCTCCATCCAGTTTTGTTCCCTTGCTGATGAGGAGTTATGATCTCTTGGAGGAGAAGAGGTGTTCTGGTTTTTGTAATTTTCAGCCTTTTGCACTGGTTTCTTCCCATATTCATGGATTTATCTATGTTTGGTCTTTGAAGTTGGTAACCTTTGGATGGGGTCTCTGAGTGGAAGTTCTTTCTGTTGATGTTGAAACTATTTCTTTTTGTTAGTTTTCCTTCTAACAGTTAGGCCCCTCTGCTACAGGTCTGCTGGAGTTTGCTGGAGGTCCAATCCAAACCCTGCTTGCCTGGGAATCACCAGCGGGGGCTGCAGAACAGCAAAGGTTGCTGCCTGTTCCTTCCTCTGGTAGCTTCATCTCAGAAGGATACCCGTCAGATATCAGCCAGAGCTTTCCTGTATGAGGTGTCTATCTCCCAGTTAGGATACACGGAGGTCAGGGAGCCACTTGAGGAGGCAGTCTGTCCCTTATCAGAGCTCGAACACTGTGCTGGGAGATCTGCTGCTCCCTTCAGAGCTGCCAGGCAGGGATGTTTAAGTCTGCTAAAGCTTTACCCACAACTGCCCCTTTTCCCAGGTGCTCTGTCCCAGGAAGGGGGGGGGGGGGATTTATTTATAAATCCCTGACAGGCTTCTGCCTTTTTTCACAGCTATCCTGCCCAGTGAGGAGGGAGTCTAGTGACACAGTCTGCCTGAAGAGGCCATAATGAGCTGCCATGGGCTCTGCCCAGTTACTGTGTAAACTTCCTGGTGACTTTGTTTACACAGGTGAGGTTAAAACTTCCTTACCTGAGCCTCAGTAATGGTGGACACTCCTCCCCTCACCAAGCTTGAACATCACAGGTTGAGCTCAGACTGTTGTGTTGGCTGTGAGAATTTCAAGCCAGTGGATCTTGGCTTGCTGGTTGTCATGGGGGTGGAACCTACCAAGCCAGATCACTTGGCTCCCTGGCTTCAGCCCCCTTTTTCAAGGAAATGAATGGTTCTGTCTCACTTGCATTTCAGGTGCAACTGGGATATGAAAAAATAAAAACTGCTATGGCTAGCTCAGTGTCTTCCCAAACAGCTGCCTGGTTTTGTTCTGCAAACTCAGGGTACTGGTGTGGTAGGCACCAGAGGAAATCTCCTGGTCTGCGGGTTGTTAAGGCCATGGGAAAAGCACAGTATTTGAGTCAGAGTGTCAGAGTGCCAGGAAAAGTCCGTAATGGCTTCCCTTGGCTAGGGGAGGGAGTTCCCTGGCCCCTTGCACTTCCCAGGTGAGGAAATGACACACCCTGCTTTGACTTGCCCTCCTTGGGCTGCACCCATTGTCTAACCAGCCTCAATGAGATGAACCAGGTACCTCAGTTGGAAATGCAGAGATCACCTGCCTTCTGCATTGCTCTCACTGGCAGCTGCACACCAGAGCTGTTCCTGTTTAGCCATCTTGCCAGTAATCCTCCACCACATTTTATTTATCCAGTCTATCATTGATGGGCATTTGGGTTGGTTCCATGTCTTTGCTATTGTAAATAGTGCTTCAATAAACATATGTCTGCATGTGTCTTTACAGTAGAATGATTTATATTCCTTTGGATATATACCCAGTAATGGAATTGCTGGGTCAAATGATATTTCTGGTCCTAGATCCTTGAGGAATTGCCACATTGTCTTCCACAATGATTAAATTAATTTGCATTCCACCAATAGTGTAAAAGTGTTCCTATTTCTCCACAGCCTTGCCAGCATCTGTTGTTTCTTGACTTTTTAATAATTGCTATTCTGACTGGCATGAGATGCTATCTCATTGTGGTTTTGACTTGCATTTTCCTGATAATCAGTCATATTGACCTTTTTATTTCTTATATGTGTGTTGGCTGTGTACATGTCTTCTTTTGAGAAGTGTCTGTTCATATCCTCACCTAGTTTTTGATGTGTTTTTTTTTTTTTCTTGTAAATTTGTTTAAGTTCTTTGTAAGTTCTGGATATTTGACCTGTAACAGATGGGTAGATTGCAAAAATTTTCTCCCCTTCTGTAGGTTACCTGTTCACTCTAATGATAGTTTCTTTTGCTGCACAAAAGCTCTTCAGTTTAATAAGATTCTGTTTGTCAATTTTAGCCTTTGTTGCAATTGAGTTTGGCATTTTTATCATGAAATATTTGCTCATGACTATGTCCTGAATGATATTGCCTAGGTTTTCTTCTAGGGTTTTTATAGTTTTGGGTTTTTCATTTAAGTCTTTAATTCATCTTGAGGTAATTTTTGTATAAAGTGTAAGGAAGGGGTCCAGCTTCAGTTTTATGCATATGGCTAGCCAGTTTTCCCAGCATCATTTATTAAAAGAGAATCCTTTCCCCATTGCTTGCTTTTGTCAGGTTTATCAAAGATCTGATGGATGTAGGTGTGTAGTGTTTTATCTGAGGTCTCTGTTTTGCCCATTGGTCTATGTGTCTGTTTTGGCACCAGTACCATGCTGTTTTGGTTACTGTGGCCTTATAGTATACTGAAATCAGGTAGTGTGATACCTCCAGCTTTGTTCTTTTTGCTTAGGATTGTCTTGGCTATACAGGATCTTTTTGGTTCTGTATGAAATTTAAAGTAATTTTTCTAATTCTGTGAGGAATGTCAATGGTGGCTTGATGAGGATTGCACTGAATCTATAAATTACTTTGGGCAGCATGCATATTTTCAAGATATTGATTCTTCCTATTTATGAGTATAGAATGTTTTCCCATTTGTTTGTTTCCTCTATTGTATCATTGAGCAGTAGTTTGTAGTTCTCCTTGAAGAGGTCCCTTGTCAGCTGTATTCCTAGTTAATTTATTCTCTTTGTAGCAATTGTGAATGGGAGTTTATTTGTGATTTGGCTCTCTGCTTGTCTATTGTTGATGTTTAGGAATGCTTGTGATTTTTGCACATTAATTTTGTATCCTGAGACTTTGCTGAATTTGCTTATCAGTTTAAGAAGTTTTTGGGCTGAGATGATGGGGTTTTCTAAATATAAAAACATGTCATCTGCAAAGAGAGAATTTGACTTCCTTTTTTTCTATTTGAATACACTTTATTTGTTTTTCTTTCCTGATTGCCCTGGCCAGAACTTTCAATACTATGTTGAGTAGGAGTGCTGAGAGAGGACATCCTTTTCTTATGCCAGTTTTCAAAGGGAATGCTTCCAGCTTTTGCCCACTCATTATGATACTGGCTGTGAGTTGGTCATAAATAGGTCTTATTTTTTTAAAGATATGTTCCATCAATATATACTTTATTGAGAGTTATTAACTCGAAGTGATGTTGAATTTTATCAAAGGCCTTTTCTGCATCTATTGAGATAATCATATGATTTTTGTCATTGGTTCTGTTTATGTGATGGATGATGTTTATTGATTTGCATATGTTGAAGCAGCCTTCCACCCCACGGATGAAGCTGAATTGATCATGGTAGATAAGCTTTTTGATGTGTTGCTGGTTCAGTTTGCCAGTATTTTATGGAGGACTTCCACATCAGTGTTCATCATGGATAGTTACCTCAAGTTTTCTTTTCTTATTGTGTTTCTGCCAGGTTTTGGTATCAGGACGATGCTGGCTTCAAAAATGAGTTAGGGAGCAGTGCCTCCTTTTCAGTTGTTTGGAATAGTTTCATTAAGGAATGATACTAACTCCTTTTGTAGCTCTGGTAGAATTCTGCTGTGAATCCATCTGGTCCTTGACTTTTTTTGGTTGGTAGGCTATTAATTACTGCCTCAATTTCAGAACTTGTTATTGGTCTATTTAGGGATTCAACTTCTTGATTTAGCTTTGGGAGGATGTGTGTGTTTAGGAATGTGTTCCTTTCTTCTAGATTTTCTAGTTTATTTGTGTAGAGGTGTTTATAGTATTTTCTGATGGTAGTTTGTATTTCTGTGGGGTCAGTGGTGACATCCCCTTTATAATTTTTTATTGTGTCTATTTGATTCTTTTCTCTTTTCTTCTTTATTAGTTTAACTAGTGGTCTATTTTGTTAATTAAAAAAAAAAACAAACAGCTTCTGGATTGATTGATTTTTTGAAGGGTATTTCATGTCCCTATCTCCTTTAGTTCCACTCTGATCTTAGTAATTTATTATCTTCTGCTAGTTTTTGGATTTGTTTGCGCTTGCTTCTCCAGCTGTTTTAATTTTAATGTTAGGGTGTCGATTTGAGATTTTTCTGTCTTTCTGATGTGGGCATTTTATGTAATAAATTTCTTTCTTAACACTGCTTTAGCTGTGTCCCAGAGATTCTGGTACATTGTCTTTTTGTTCTCATTGGTTTCAAATAACTTCTTGATTTCTTCCTTAATTTCATTATGTACCCAGGAGTCATTCAGGAGCAGGCTGCCCAGTTACCATGTAGCTGTGTGCTTTTGAGTGAGTTTCTTAATCTTGAGTTCTAAGTTGATTGCACTGTGGTCTGAGAGACTTTTTGCTATGATTTAAGTTCTTTTGCATTTGTTGAGGAGTGTTTTACTTCCAATTATGTGGTCAATTTTAGAGAAAGTGCCATGTGACACTGAGAAGAATGTATATTGTATTGATTTGGGGTGGAGAGTTCTGTTGTTATCTATCAGGCACACTTGAACCAGAGCTGAGTTCATGTCCTTAATATCCTTGTTAATTTTCTGTCTCATTGATCTGTCTAATACTGACAGTGGGTTGCTAAAGTCTCCCACTATTATTGTGTGGGAGTCTAAGTCTCTTTGTAGGTCTCTAAAAACTTGTTTTATAAATCTAAGTGCTCCTGTATTGGGTGCATATATATATTTATGATAATTATCTCTTTTGTTGAACTGGTCTTTTACATTACATAATGTACTTCTTTGTCTTTATTGGTTTAAAGTCTGTTTTATCAGAGACTAGGATTGCAACCCCTGCAATTTTTTTTTTTTTTTTTGGCTTTTCATTTGCTTGGTAAATATTTCTCCATCCCTTTATATTGAGCCTATGTGAGTCTTTGAATGTGAGAAGTATCTCTTGATCACAGCATACCAATTGGCCTTGACTCTTTATCCAATTAGCCAGTCTGTGTCTTTTAATAGGGGCATTTAGTCCATGTACATTTAAGGTTAGTATCTTTATGTGTGAATTTGGTCCTGTCATCATGATGCTAGCTAGTTATTTTGCACACTGGTTGATGCAGTTTCTTCATAGTGTCATTGGTCTTTATATTTTGGTGTGTTTTTGCAGTGGCTGGTACCAGTTTTTCCTTTCCATATTTAGTGCTTCCTTCAGGAGCTCTTCGAAGGCAAGCCTGGTGGTAACAAAATCCCTCAGCATTTGCTTGTCTGAAAAGCATTTTATTTCTCCTTCTGGGTTGAAAATTCTTTTTAAATATATTGAAGATTGGCCTCTACTATCTTCTGGCTTGCAGGTTTTCTGCTGGGAGATCCATCGTTAGTCTGATGGGCTTCCTTTTGTAGGTTACCTGGCCTTTCTCTCTTGCTGCCTTTAACATATTTTCTTCATTTTGACCTTGGAAAATGTGGTTATTATGTGTCTTGGGGTTCTTGTGGAGTATCTTAGTTGTGTTCTCTGTATTTCTATCTTGCTACATTGGGAAATTTCTCCTGGATAATATCCTGAAGTGTGTTTTCCAACTTGGTTCTATTATTCCCCATCTCTTTCAGGTATGACAGTCAATTGTAGGTTCAGTCTTTTTACATAGTCCCGTATTTCTTAGGGGTTTTGTTTGTTTATTTTTGTTCTTCTCTAATCTTGTCTGCCTGCCTTATTTCAGCAAGATGGTCTTCAGTCTGATATTCTTTCTTCTGCTTGATTGATTTGGCTATTGGTACTTGTGTGTGCTTCAAGAAGTTTTGTTCTGTGATTTTCAGCTCTCTCAGGTCATTGATGTTCCTCTCTAAACTGGTTATTCTAGTTAGCAACTCCTGTAACCCTTTATCAAGGTTCTTAGCTTCTCTGCATTGGGTTAAAACATGCTCCTTTGTAGAGACATGGATGAATCTAGAAACCATCATTCTCAGCAAACTGACACAAGAACAGAAAACCAAACACCACATGTTTTCACTCATAGGCAGGTGATGAACAATGAGAACACTTGGGCACAGGGGAAGAGAACAACACTCACTGGGCTAGGTGAGGGAGGTGGAAGGGAGGGGGAGGGGAAGGACAGCAGGGGAGCAGGGAAGATGGGAAGGGATAACACTGGGAGAAATGCCTGATGTAGGCAACGGAGGAGGGATGGGGTGGATAGAGACAGCAAACCACCATACCACCATGGCATGTATGTACCTATGAAACAATCCTGCAGGATGCAGGATGTGCACATGTACCCCAGAGCCCAAAGTACAATTAAAAAAAAAATGCTCCTTTACCTCACCAGAGTTTGTTATTACCCACCTTCTGAAGCTTACTTCTGTCAATTCATCCATCTTATCCTCCGTCCAGTTCCACACCTTTGCTGGACAGGTATTGTGAACATTTGGAGGGGAAGGAACACTCTGTCCTTTTAGGTTTTCAGCATTTTTTCATTGTTTCTTTTTTATTTTCATGAGATTGTCTGGTTTCAATCTTTGATGCTGCTGACCCAGATGAGGTTTATGTGGGGACTCTTGTTGATGCTGTTGTTGTTACTTTCTGTTTTATTTTTCTTTTAATAGTCAGGTCCCTCTTCTGCTAGGCTGCTGTGATTTGCTGGGGGTTTACTTTAGGTCCTATTCATCTGGTTCACTCCCACACCTAGAGATGTCATTCGTGGTGGTTAGAGAACAGGCAAGATGGGTGCCTGCTCCTTCTTCTGGGATCTCTGACCTTAAGGGGCACCAACCTGATGCCAGTGGGAATGCTCCTGTATAGGATGTCTGACAACCCCTGTTGGGGGTGTCTCATCCAGTTGGGTGGCATGGGAAGCAGGACATGTTTAATGAAGCACTTTGGCTGTCCTTTGGTGGAGGGGGATGTGCTGTGGTAGGGGGAACCCCCCTCATCTGGGCTGCCTGGATTCCTCAGAGCTAGCAGGAGGAAAGGCTAAATCTGCTGGTCTGCTCAGACTGCAGCCACCCCCTCCTACTAAGGGCTTAGGCCCAGAGACCTCAGAGTTCTGTCCCTGAGCCCCTGACTGCAGTTGTTGGAGTCCCTGCAGGGATGCCCAGTCCAGTGAGGAGGGATGGGTCAGGCTCAGGCCTGAGGAGGCACTCTGGCCACAGTCTACCACAGCTGGTGTGTTGGGCTGTGTGAAGTACCTCTTGGGACCAAGCCATTTAGCCTCCCTGGCTCCAGCAGGGGAAAAGTATGGCCTGGAGCTATGGAGATGGCTTCTGCCCTTCCCCTGCCCTGGGAGCTTAGTGTGTTAGGCAGCTAGGAGTCCTAGTGTTGGCTGCCAACCCTCGCCTGAAAAGCTCAGACGGCTTAGACAGCAGGCAGCTGCAGCTGTGGCGATGGCTGCCCCTCCCCCGGGGGAGCTTGGCAGGCTTAGGCAGATTCTAGCTGAGTGGCTGTTGAGAATCTGTGCTGCTCTGTGGTTGGGACCTTAGGCTCTGGTGGCATGGTGGGCTCACATGTGGGATCTTCTGATCTGCGGGTTGCACAGTTCCGTGTAAAAAGCACAGTTTTCCAGTCTGGGTAGCATGCTCACTCACTGCCTCCCTTAGCTGCCACCCTTAGTAGGGGCTCTCGTGCCCCATGTGGCTCTCAGATGGTCTCCCACTCCACACTGCTCTTCCTTCCTCCACATACCTATTTCACATATATATATATATATTTTTTTTTTTTTTCTTTTTTTAACTTTTAAGTTCTGGGATACACATACAGAACATGCAAGTTTGTTATGTAGGTATACATGTGCCATGGTGGTTCCACATGCCTATTTCAAAACATCTCATATACCCATAACTATATACACCTACTATACATATACCCACAAAAAAACTAAAAAGTAATTTAAACAATTAAACATAAAGAAAAAGAGGCTAAAATTTATAACAACAACAAAAGGAAAATGTCTTTACCATTGAATACCCAGAATTACCCAACACTATTTTTATATGTAATTGGAACCAGTATTTAGTGGAGGTAGAATTTGGGTGACTGATGTAATTATAAAAATTTTAAATAAAACTAGCATCAAAAATTTACTAACATCTTCAATCCTTTTACACTAAAACAAAGTCGATATTTTATAACATAAAATGCCACCACTGATAATTTACTTTTAAAATATATTTTTTTACATGAACATTAAGTGCTTACATAAAGCATCACTGCTTGTCTGTATATGAGTCTATGAAAAGATGAAAGGTTTGACCTTTGTTAGGGAAAAACACAACAGAAACCTAGCGATCTCAAATTTAAAGGACAAGGGGAAAAAAATCCTCGTCAGGAGTATAAATGACAATTCTGCAAAGAAAAGACTCATGTAACAACTGAACTCATAGTACTTCACCCCAGATGACAAATCACATCGCCTCACTTCCACATGACAAGCAAATTACTCCATCTGTAAATAATGCCTGTTCTCTCTGTTTCTAAAAACTGTGCTAGGTGAGAATTTAAAAGTTTGGGGTTGTTACATTATCAACTCATAAGATGTCAAAACTGAGACAGTCTTAAGAGTACCTTGGTTTTTTAATTTTTATTTTGTGATGGAGATCATGAGAAAGAGGAGAGAAAAAAAATAATTTGAGGAATTCCCTCTTGGTCAGAGAGAAAGCCAACGTGTTAATTACATAATAGTTACTTATATGGCCTAATGGTTTTTATGACAATCTTCAACACTTATGTCTCTCCTTCCTTCTTCTTTGGAGACTCCCATGATTAGGACAAAACTCAGGAGTAAGCACAGTTTACCTACAGACTCATTCTGATTGCTAACTATTTCCAAGCTTTCACATGTCCTTTAACCACTAGTTCTAGCCTGCAGAGAGCATCCTGTTTTTTTTGTGTGTGATAAACCTATGATAAAACAACCTGATAGTTTTTAAATAGGCAAAAACTTGAACAGAGTTTTCATCAAAGAAGATCTGCAAAAGACCAAGAAATTATGCAGAAAGGTGGTCAATATCATCAGTTGTTAGGGAAATGTAGCTTAAAATAAGATATCACTGGGGCTGGGCACAGTGGCTCATGCCTGTAATTCCAGCACTTTGAGAGGCCGAGGTGGGTGGATAACCTGAGGTCAGGCGTTTGAGACCACCCTGGCCAACATGGTGAAACCCCATCTCTGCTAAAAATACAAAACTTAGCTGGGCATGGTGGTGTGCACCTGTAATCCCAGCTACTTGGGACACTGAGGCACAAGAATCACTGGAACCAGGAGGCGGAGATTGCAGTGAGCCCAGACCATGCCACTGCATTCTAGCCTGTGTGACAGAGCAATACTCTGTTTCAAAAAAAACAGAAAAACCTACTGCATACTCACTAGAATAGGTAAAATGAAAAAGACTAGTAAGACTAATTGTTGGCGAGGATGTAAAGCAACTGGGACTCATAAAAATTACTGGTGGATATGTAAAATGATACAGCACTTTGGAAAACAGTTTGGTCATTTTTCTAAAGTAAAGCATACACTTATCATATATCTCAGCCCTTTCTTTTCAAGTATTTACCCAATAGAAAAATCTATGTGTATGTTTTTACATAAATATTTATAACAACTTTATTCATGAAAGCCAAAAATTAAAAATATTGATAGGTGAATGAATAAACAATTTATAGTTTATTTGTATGCCAGGACACTTCTCCTCAATAAAAGGAAACAGTCTACTGATAGATACAGCAATATGTTTGCATTTCACAGATATTTGAGCAAAAGATGCCATTTATAGAGTGTCCTAGAATAGACAAGACTAATCTATTTGACAGAATCAGACCAGTGGTCACATAGAATAGGTAATAGTTGGAAGAGATTGACTACAAGGGGGTGCAAGGGGAACTTTTTTGTGGAATATAAATATTCTATATCTTGATGATATTTACAAGAGTGTGTACAATTGTTAAGAGTCATCAACCTGTACACTTAAAAGGTGTGATGTTATTTTTATTTTAAGTATATTATACTACAATAAAGTTAACTTTTAAAATACACCTTTCCTATAACTCTGTTGTAGAGCCTCACAGTAATGGATGTTCATTGCAATATTGTTTATAATAGTATGAAATTTAAAACAAATTAATCCAACAATAGAGAGTTAAATAATCTATGGCCATAAAAGACTAGAGGAAGGAATAATTGAAATTACTACAAATCAGCAGAAATATTTGCTCATTTATTTGCAGCTAGTACTATGAAACTGAATTATCAATAGACATACATTGTACTCTGGTTATGCTACATTTACTCAGACTCATTCTCAATCCTTCTGTTCTCTACATGTTGTCCCGCATAGTTACACTTAGGGACAGCACTGCCTGGATTCTCTTGTCTGCTGGTTTCTTGTTGAGTTTATCTAATATAGTCATTAGCAAGACATTGGAGTGAAAAAGGAAGAAGTAGAGTTATTTCTTCACCATTCCCTCCCTGCTATGTTTTAGGGTTCTGGCAGTGGCTGTGGGCCCCTAAGACTATAGCTTAGGCTATAGTCTATTGGGCAGCCTCTCCTCCATGACTCCACCTCTTACTCTGTTCTGATGACTTTATTTACACCCTTACTTCTTTCCAGCCTACCGTGGTTGCAGCTTCCTATTTTGCTATATCTGGGTTTCATTAACTTTCCCTACACCTCTCTAAATAGTCCCTTTATTAAAGTCTCTTGAATTGTTCCATTTAAATGAAATTTTGTTTCTTCCAAGACAGATTAACTCTCGTCTCACTGCAATACTCTCAGCTGCATATGATAGGTTTACCTTGTGAGTATTAAAACAACCAAAACAAAGATGAGTTGGGCTAAACAAATCTGATTATTTTTCAGTTGCTGTCATTTGACCGTTTTCCATCAAGAAATTTATATAGACTTGCTACTAGACTTTAATTTTACACCTTTGAAGATATCTTTAAAATGATACATGTGTTTCTAATATTGAATGGAATTTAACAAAATAATTCAAATTTGCAGTTTTCCGAGCTGTTTTAATTGGACTTTGACTCTTCAATGATTTCTTGCTCTTCCTTTACTAAGGGTATTACAGAATTAAGTTTTGCAGCAAGAATGCCTGAGGGCCTACTGTCATTTAGTACTTTTATGAAATTTAGGCTGAGGGTGGGTGCAATGGCTCACACCTGTAATCCCAGCACTTTGGAACACCGAGGTGGGCAGATAACCTGACATCAAGAGTTCAAGAGCAGCCTGGCTAACATGGCAAAACCCTGTCTCTACTAAACATACAAAAATTAGCTGGGCTTCGTGGCATGCACCTGAAATCCCACCTACTTGGGTGTCTGAGGCAGGAGAATTGCTTGAACCCAGGAGGCGGAGATTGCAGTGAGCTGAGATCATGCCACTACACTTCAGCCTGGGTGACAGAGCTAGGCTCAGTCTCAAAAAAAAAAAAAAAAAAAGAAAGAAAGAAAAAAAAAATTAGGCTGAATAGCTTGATAAGTACAGTAGCATTTTAATTTTTTTATATATATACTTTAAGTTCTGGGATACATGTGCAGATCATGCAGGTTTGTTACACAGGTATACACATGCCATGGTGGTTTACTGCATCCATCCCTCCCATCATCTATATTAAGTATTTCTCCTAATGTTATCCTTCCCCCAATACTCCCATTCCCTGCTATTCCTCCCCTAGCTCTCCCACCCCCTCAGCAGGCCTTGGTGTGTGATATTCCACTCCCTTTGTCCATGTATTCTCATTGTTCAACACCCACCTATGAGTGAAAACATGTGGTGTTTGGTTTTCTGTTCTTGTGTCGGTTTGCTGAGAATGATGGTTTCCAGTTTCATCTATGTCCCTGCAAAGGACACGAACTCATTCTTTTTATGGCTACATGGTATTATAAGAGCTCCTGAAGGAAGCACTAAACATGGAAAGGAGTAACCAGTACCAGCCACTACAAAAACATACCAAATGGTAAAGACCATCAACACAATGAAGAAACTGCTTCAACTAACAGGCGAAACCATCTGCTAGTATCAAAATGGCAGGATCAAACTCACACATGACAATATTAACCTTAAATGTAAAAGGGCTAAATGTCCCAGTCAAAAGACACAGACTGGCAAATTGGATAAAGAGTCAAGACCCATCAGTGTGCTGTATTCCAGAGCCCCATCTCATGTGCAAAGACACACATAGACTCAAAATAAAGGGATGGGAGAAGATTTACCAAGGAAATGGAAAGAAAGAAAAAAAAAAAAAAAAGCAGGTGTTGCAATCCTAGTCTCACATAAAACAGACTTTAAAACAATAAAGATTAAAAGAGATGAAAGGTATTACATAATTGTAAAGGGATCAATGCAACGAGAAGAGCTAACTATCCTAAATATATATGTACCCAATACAGGAGCACTCAGATACATAAAGCAAGTTCTTAATGACCTACAAAGAGACTTAGAGTCCCACAAAATAAGTCAATATTAGACAGATCAATGAGACAGAAAATTAATGAGGATATCCAGGACTTGAACTCAGATCTAGACCAAGGGGACCTAATAGACATCTACAGAACTCTCCACCCCAAATCCACAGAATATACATTCTTCTCAGCACCACATCACACTTATTCTAAAATTGACCACATAATTGGAAGTAAATCACCCCCTCAGCAAATGTAAAAGAATGGAAATCATAAGAAACAGTCTCTCAGACCAGAGTGCAATCAAATTAGAACTCAGGATTAAGAAACTCACTCAAAACCACACAACTACATGAAAACTGAACAACATGCTCCTGAATGACTACTTGATAAATAATAAAATGAAGGCAGAAATAAAGATGTTCTTCAAAACCAATGAAAACAAAGACACAATGTACCAGAATCTCTCAGACACATTTAAAGCAGTGTCTAAAGGCAAATTTATAGCACTAAATGCCCACATGAGAAGTGAGGAAAGATTTAAAGTCAACACTCTAACATCAAAATTAAAAGAACTAGAAGAGCAAGATCAAACAAATTCAAAAGCTAGCAGAAGACAAGAAATAATTAATATCAGAGCAGAACTGAAGAAGATAGAGACACAAAAAAACCCTTCAGAAAATCAATGAATCCAGGAGCTGATTTTTTTTAAAGATCAACAAAACAGGTAGACTGCTAGCCAGACTAATAAAAAAGGAATGAGAGAAGAATCGAATAGATGCAATAAAAAATGACAAAGGGGATATCACCACCGATTCCGCAAAAATACAAACTACCATCAGAGATTACTACAAACAACTCTATGCACATAAACCAGTAAATATGGAAGAAATGGATAAATTCCTGGACACTTACACCCTCCCAAGACTAAACCAGGAAGAAGTTGAATTCCTGAATAGACCAATAACAGGATCTGAAGTTGAGGCAGCAATTAATAGCCTACCAACCAAAAAAGGTCCAGGACCATACGGGTTCACAGCCAAATTCTACCAAACGTACAAAGAGGAAGTGGAACCGTTTCTTCTGAAACTATTCCAAACCATACCAAAAGAGGGAATCCTCCCCAACACATTTTATGAGACCTACATCATCCTGATACCAAAACCTGGCAGGTATCAGACTAAAAAAGAAAATTTCAGGACAATATCCGTGATGAACATTGATGTGAAAATCTTCATTAAAATACTGGCAAACTGAATCCAACAGCACATCAAAAAGCTTATCCATCACGATCAAGTCGGCTTCATCTCAGGGATGCAAGGCTGGTTCAACATATGCATATCTATGAACATAATCCATCACATAACAGAATCAAAGACAAAAACCACATGATTATCTCAACAGATGCAGAGAAGGCCTTCGATAAAATTCAGCAGCCCTTTATGCTAAAAACTCTCAATAAACTAGGTATTGATGGAATGTATCTAAAAATAATAAAAGCTCTTTATGACAAACCCACAGCCAATATCATACTGAATGGGCAAAAACTGGAAGCATTCCCTGTGAAAACTGGCACAAGACAAGAGTGCCCTCTCTCACCACTCCTATTCAACATAGTATTAGAAGTTCTAGCCAGAGCAATCAGGTAAGAAAAAGAAATAAAGGGTATTCAATAAGGAAAAGAGGAAGTCAAATTGTCTCTATTTGCAGACAACATGATTGTATATTTAGAAGACCCCATTGTCTCAGCCCCAAATCTCCTTAAGATGATAAGCAACTTCAAAAAAATCTCAGGATACAAAATCAATGTGAAAAAATCACAAGTATTCCTATACACCAATAACAGACCAACGGAGAGCCAAAAAATGAGGAAACTCCCATTCATAATTGCTACAAAGAGAATAAAATACCTAGGAATACAACTAACAAGGGGCATGTAGGATCTTATCAAGGAGGACTACAATCCACTGCTCAAGGAGATAAGAGAGGACATAAACAGTTGGAAAATATTCCATGCTCATGGTTAGAAATAATCAATATCATGAAAATGGCCATACTGCCCAAAGTAATTTATAGATTCAATGCTGTCCCCATCAAGCAAGCTACCGTTGACCTTTAAACATTTTAATTTTTTAAAACAAGGTGGCAACCAACTTTCCTAAATGTGTTTATTCGGTATAAATCTGCCTTCCCTAGTTTGGGCAGATTTCCTCAAAACTTTTTGAATGATTTTACACTGATAAATCCTCAGTAAACAATTGATTTAGACATTGCTAAAATATTAAACTGACCACTTTTCACTTTTTCTCCTCTGTCCTTGCTGAATAACACAGTAATATGTTTGTTATTCTCTGTTAACTCTGAGCTAAAACTCAGAAGGAAGCAATGCCAAGAACTGTGATTAGAGATTCCAAGTGAAGAGGCCACTATTGTCAAACATTTGTTTTTTGACTGGAAAGATGAGAAGTCTATCCCTGTTTAATATAATCACTCAAGTGATACTATGCTGGATAATGAAAAATTGCACTTTATTTGGAATCAGAACATCTACCAATATTAACAGGCGCCGGAGATATCTTTCTAGGACAGAACCTTGGAGCAACCTTCAAATATCCAGCAACATTATTACCTGTGCAGATATTGACAACACAGTCAAAGCTGCCTGGCATTTATGAAAATCAAAATCGATTTTGTACTAAACCAAGAGCCTATGAAGACTTCACTTCAGTGGATGATTTCTTTTGATTAGCTCTATCGTTAGTTTTGCGAGTGTGGGAGGTGATTAGTTTTGCTCAGGGAAGACAAATCCCTATTGTGAAAGGACATGGAGTCTTTCCTCCTTTTGACTGCAACACCAATCAGCTCCAATGTGAACTGTAATTCTTCAGTGCCCTGTAATTTTCCTAAAAGCCTCAGACTGGAAAATGCTGCTCAAACTCACGGCTTCTTTCTCTCTTTGTGTACTTGCAGGCAGATGTAGAAGTGACAGGAATGTGTCCTGTTTCATTACTTAATCTTTTTGATGGATATTGTGCTAAAAGAGCCTATCTCCTTATTCTACACAGCTGGAGGAAGGCCCTCTTTGCTGTCATGGTTACAACATGTCAGTAGCGGAATTTTAAATTAAAATACATTGAAGTTAGTGAGAGCTTATCTGCAATCTCCATCTAATAGTGTCCCTGTCATTGAGAGCTCTGCAGAAGGAAGTCTGTGTTTATTTCAAAGTGTTCAAACCAGTTTTTATACAGTGATTATGAAGTTGTTGGATGATCAAGAAATGTATAAAATTTAATTGTTTGAGAATAAAATTATCTTTACTCATTCTCTTCAGCTAGTATCTTATTTTTTGTTATTCTTCAGAAAATATTAACTATTTTAGTAAATATTTCCCCAGAAAGCTCAATTAATTCTCATTTATTATTTTAAACCCTAAGATTTTTTACAAAAATGTGGCATTCACTGAAACAGTATTCTATTTACTGTTAAACAATTTACCCTATTGTTTTTGCATAACAATATCTCTTAGATAACTTGCTCTAGTTATTATCTAACATTCAATGAAAATAATCTCACCTTATGTTTAACAGATAAAAGATTACAAACAGTCAATTTTGACATGATGAATCTAATTACATTTCTGTTTAGGTGAATATTTTTGAATTAATTTATTTGAAAGCATGCAGTATGCCAAAAATTATCTTGAAATATTTCTGGTTATGCTTATTGTATCACCTATAACTTAGTATTCAACATCTATAAACTACTATTAAACAATCACAATATTCTAATTTTTAGCACTCCCCATCAAGTTCCTTTGAAAATGAACACATTAATCCAATGTTAGAAAGAAAAAAGTGAAGAAGAGGGATTTTGAAAAGTTGTAGGTTTGAGTATGTGTTTAGATTGTAAATAGTCCTGTTTATATTTGTGTTTATTATTGTAAATATATGTGTTTATATTGTAAATAGTTCTGTTTATATTTTCACCGTAATGACTGTAGTATTTTATTCTGAAAAATAAAATTTCTAAGAAAAAAATTAATATAAGTCTAATCATAACCATTGTTCCTTTGCAAATAGACTAGATAGTTGTATTATGGAAAGTATATTACAATATTAAGAATTTATGCTTTTACTTGAGCCACATAAAATATAGTTAAAAAACAGTATTGCCTTGGTGATCTAATAAACAAAATCTTCCAAACTTGAATGCAGATAAGTATTTTTTTTCAAAAATGGCAAACACTTCCAAATAATTATTTACACTTCTATTTTTAATTTTTTAATTTTTAAAGATAATGTTATATTCTGTTTTTTTGGTGGTTAAGACATTTTATTTGTGTGAGAAATGTGTCCTGACCAAACTGGGTAGTAGTTATATAATTCAGCTATCCCTAATACTGTGTCTTACAGACTGCCAGTGGTCAAGGCCCCGTTTCTGTAGATTTTATGAATATACATATATTTGGAATACTGAGACAATTAGTCAGTCTTAACTATTTTGATCATCTTCCTTCTGTTTCTTGTAGAGGGATGGATAAAATGGAGTGGGGGAGAGAGGCATTTTTTCATCAACCTCCATCAGCTTCAAGTTAAGACATTTGCCTTCTCTCTTTAATAGACTTCTTGTAAGGATAATCAATGAGCTAGTTTCTGACCTATGGATTACTCTGTAGAACAGGTGTGTGTGTGTGTGTATGTGTGTATTAAACCTCAGCACTTTGGGAGGCTAAGGCAGAGGATGGCTTGAAGCCAGGAGTTTGAGACCAGCCTGGTAAACAACGAAGACCATGTCTCTACAAAAAAAAATGAAATAATTGTAGTCATGGTGGTGCACACCTGTAGTGCCAGCTATGCAGGCGGCTTAAGCAGGAGGAAAAGCTTGAGCCCAGGAGTTCAAGGCTACAGTGGAGCCATAGTAGTGCCACTGTACTCCAGCCTGGGTGACAGAATAGACCCTGTCCCCAAGAAAACAAAAAACAAACCTCATTAAGACATTATTATAACTGGTTTATGTGGTTAATATTTATTTAGTTTACCCACCTATTTACAATTTCATTATTTTTTACTCCATCCTGCATCTCTAAGATTCATCTAAAAACTTGTCCTTCTATTTGGAGATCATTCTTTAGTACTTCTTTTAATGCAGTTTTGCAGGTGATAGATTCTCTATTATTTTTATGGTATGAAGATATCTTTACTTTGCTTAATTCTGAATATTGTCAATGGCATAAAAATCAATTATTTCCTTTCAATCCATTGAGGAGATAATTACATTTTTGTTTGATAAGAAGTCATCTCTTGATCTAATTATTGCTCTTTTGAAAATAGTATATCTTTTTCTCTAGCTGCTTTTAAAATTATCTCTTTACATTTGATTTTTTGGTAGATTTTGTTATGATATGCGTTGGTGTGGATTTCCTTGCATTTGTTATGCTTGGACTCCTTTAACTCTGTGGATGATCTTTCATCACATTTGGAATATTCACAGTCATTACCTTCTCAAATATTGTTTGTACAATATCCTTTCTCTTTCCTCTTCTTCTGGGACTGGAGATAAATGTATGTTTGCCCTTTCTGCTGTATTATCCATGCTCTTATCACCTCTCTTTGGTGCATTTCATTCATTTGTTTTTCTGTTCTTTAATCTAAATTATTTCTTCTGACCTACCTCCCAGCTTACTGATTCTATTTTTAGCTGTGCCTAATTAGTTGTTATGCTTATCAATTAAGTTCTAAATTTTAGTTTTTAGAACTTTGTACCTTATAATTTCTATTTTTTTATATTTAAAAAAATACACTAGGTATTTTTTAATATTCCAGTTTTCTTTTGAACTCATTGAATATGACCAACATAGTTATTTTTAGTCTGTTTAAAGTCTGTATTTATTAGTTCAAACATATGGACCAACTTCAATTGGTATGATTGTGTATTGTTTCTGCTGATTTATATTCATCTTTTCTTGTCTTTTTGTATGTCTGGTTATTATAAATGAGATCTTAGACATTTTATTTGAAAAAGTGCTTGTAGAAATAATTTGAAGCTTGGGTAATGTTATTTTTCTCAGAAGAAATATTTTGTTTGCTCTGTCCTACACCCGTGGGCACTATAATCTCTAATTTGGTATTATCTTAATTCAATTTCAAAATTTTATCAAACTCCATGACTTGACATTGGGCCGTAATCCATGTTGGGACAGTTCACTTCCGGTTGAATCTTCTAGAGTTAAGCCATTTTAGGTTCCAATCCAAGCACAGGGTTTATCAGTTTCTCCACTCTTGCAGTTAATATTTTATTTAGTACTTCTTTTAATGCAGTTTTGCATTAAAGAATGATCTCCAAGTAGAAGGACAAGTTTTTAGATGAATCTTGGAGATGCAGGATGGAGTAAAAAAATAATGAAATTGTAAATAGGAGGGTAAACTAAATAAATATTAACCAACAGGCTTCATCTTCTGTCCTCCAAACTCCATGAAGCTGACAAAAGTGTGGCTTAGTAACTGAGCAGCTTCTTTAGAAATCAACAGAAGCCTCCAGGAAAGTAGTTGCAACTGCTGGGTGCCTGTCTCTGCCTTTTCATCTTCTCCTGAATCTTGATCTAGTGAGTCTTCAATATCTCCTTATCTACATGATGCCAACAAGTTTTTTTCTCATCTTTTGTATGTCATCTGGGTGAATGTTGGTCTGAGCTATCTGATTTTCAGTTACTGAAAGTGGAAGTCTCATTATCTTTTTTATTATGTGATCTTACAGTTCACATCATCTAAAAAAATGATATGAAAAGTATTGATGCAGTCATGTCTATAGCAGACATAAAAACTAAATCTGGTGGGGGCACAGTGGCTCATATCTGTAATCCCAGCACTTTGGGAGGCCAAGGTGGGCAGATCACCTGAGGTCATGAGTTTGAGACCAGCCTGGCCAACAGGTGAAACCCATTCTTTACTAAAAATACAAAATTTGTTAGGTGTAGTGGTGCATGCTGGTGGCCCCAACTATTCAGGATGCTGAGGTAGGAGAATCGCTTGAACCCAGGAGGCAGAGGTTTCAGTGAACAAGATCAGTCATTGCACTCCAGCCTGGGTGACAAGGGCAAAACTCAGTCTCAAAAAAAAAAACAAAAAAACAAAAAAACCCTCAATCTGCTGAAGAAGGCATAAGCAAAATGAGACAGATATCATGAGAACAGTAAAAAAATAAATAAATAAAAATAAAAAGGACATACTGCTCCTGATATGGAGTCTCTTGTTCACTTTCTGAGTTTATTTTTGCTGTGACACCTAATTGCACAAAGCATGGTGATATATTTTTTGTTCTTCCATTAAATCTCTCCCTATGCACTTGTTTTTCCCCCAAAGACTATGATAAGTAGGTTCTGTTACTTGTAATTTAAATAATTTGTACCAGCAAGACCATTTTCTGAATTGACTTTGTGGTCATTTGGTCTATTTTTACCTCATATGCATGAATAACTGGAAGTTTATTAAATCTTTTTTGGTCCCAAAATAAAACAAAATGCTTTAATCAACTCAGTGGATTTCCGACAATCCTTTCTGGATGTCATGCTATTATGGGACCTTTTTTCTAAGGTAAACTTTCACATAGATGCCCTAAATGAGGCAATATAAAATGCCTTTGAGAAATCCCAAGGAAAAGAAGTATTATAAATCTCTCCAGCGCTTGATTCATGCTACATTGTTTGTGATTAACCACACAAAGAACTGTCATGAAGTCCACAATGGAATTATCTTCTTGGAAGAGCATTTTACAGAATGTCCCACTAAGGGATTTTAGAGATCTCTTTAAATCTGAGTTTTCCTATGACTTGTGAAAATACACTTTAAAAAAAAACCCCATTGCAGGAGAGAGAAATATTTTATGTAGGTTTAAATGTGTACAGAGTAAATCAGCCATACTTTTTAAAAAATACGCTTCTTGGAGATAGTAGGATTCATGCAGCAACTTTTAATGCCTGGAAAAATGATGAGAATTTGGTGCTTTTAAGTAGAGATTTCAGAAAATGATTCCCTTTTCCATGTTTACTCGCAAAATCAGTAGTAATTAACCCTCAATGATCAGGAGTAATTGAACGTGGGGGTTTTTGATAAGTAAAAATTGATGAAGCACAGCCCTTTCTTGAATTTTCAGAACTATAAGTTAGCAGACAAAATGTTTACCATCTACTTGGGGAGACAAAATCATAAATGCATGGAATAATTAATAACAAAGGCAGTATTATGCATTTAGAATCACATGATTTTACAGTAAAATCTAAATTGCATTCTGTGGAGTAAGAACACATGGAATTAAGAACACATGGAGTGTTAACCTTATGATGTACTATTAACAAGAAGGCTAAGAAGAGCTGGGGGAAAGCTGATAATCATGACCTGGGGGCTTCTCAGAGGAAAATGTTTTATGGTAGGGGGAATTAAGAATTAAACGAGGTGTGCATCCTTCCGAAGATAGAGTGTAAATGAATGATTTAACCATTTTTAAATTAAAAATAACAGCAAACAAAATACAAAGTGTGAGTGGCTTTCATGAAAAAGTATGAATTGAGAAAGCCCAAGATGGGAAAGATCATAAAAGAAATGCTGCTTTACAGAATTTGAGTGTAAACCGTAGAAAGTACAGTGCCTGCTGAGAGGAGTGCCGTGAGGAGTAAATAGAGATCCCGTTATCAGCTTGGAACACGGCAAAGCAAACTTTGAACTGTTGTTGCAACATTTGTCCTTTAATCAGATTTTTCTGGTCACCTTGTACTTTAAGTTCTTATCTTCTCTTTCTCTTTTTGACTGCCATAATCATTAGTAATTGGAGGGGAAACTTGGATTTGAGGATCATGTCCAATCTTCCAAATAAAAAGGATGGTTTGGCAAGTAGCCCTTCTACCGTGCTTACACTGAACTTGGTAACAAAGTCTCAGAAGATGGGAGGAGAGAAGTGAAACCAACATTCCTTCCCCAGGTGCTTTGCTGGGCCAGTGGTTCTCAATGCCCACTGCATACCATGATCACTTACAGAGCTTTCTGCATATAGAAGCCTGTTGGGTGGATGTTCCCACTCCTCTAAAATTCTAATTAGCTAGCTCTGGAAGGGGGACAAGAAGTGACCATTGGCACTGACCAGCACTATTACAAACAAATCATCAGTAGTTCTCATGAGAACAGCCAAAATTAAGACCTATATTTTAGCTTCAAAAAAGTAGACAAATACTATTTGAAAAAGAGTTACACTTTTTTGACAAATGCCTGTATTTTTCCTTCTTTGAATTAGACCATTTGTTTTCCACTTTTTTACTTTTTATACTTTTCATTAAGGTTTAATTGTAAATCTTCAACCACTTGGACTTCTAGAACATGACAGGTGCTTTGAATATAGTAGTTACCCAATGAGTGTTTTAGGTGTTTGTTGAATGAGTCCTTCACATCTGATGTCAATGCAGGAAAGGTTACTTTAGGGTATCAACTTGACTGGATTAAGGGATACTCAGCTGGTAAAGCATTGTTTATTCTCAATGCTTCAGTAGGCTCTGAGCCTCTCCTCTTATGCTGAAATGAATCTCAGATGGTTTTCCTTTTGATTAGAAGGCTTTGGCTGCCCCAGGTGTGCCTGTGAGGATGCTTCTAAAGGAGATTGGTGTGTGAGTCAATGGACTGAGTGGGGAAGATCCACCCTCAATGTGGACAAGCACCATCCAATTGGCTAGGGGCCTGCATGGAACAAAAGGTGGAGGAAGGGTGAATTATCCTTCTCCTCTGGAAGCAGAATGCTTTTCCTTCCCTACCCTTGGAACTCCAGGTTCTCCAGCCTTTGGACTCCTGGACTCACACCAGAAGCCCCCTAGCTCTTGGGCCTTCAGCCTTAGTCTGAGAATTACACCATCAGCTTCCTTGGTGCTGAGGCCTTTGGACTTAAACTGAGCCGTACTACTGGCTTTTCTGATTCTCCAGCTTGCAGACGGCCGCCGGTGGAATTTCTCAACCTTTGTAATTAGGTGAGCCAGTTCCCCTGATACATTTCTTTTTATATTTCTATGTACACTATCAGTTCTGTCTCTCTAGAAAACCCTGACTAAAACAACATGCATAGGTATTGTTGCTTTCAATTTAAAGTTGGGAAACTGGAAAGCTTGAAATTTACTTAGAAAATTAGTAGAAATAGCCCTCAGGGTCTTATGTTGAATTGAATATAGTATTTTCACAGATACCAGTTTACTTATTCTGATTAACAGGCATCTATCAACCAAAATAGTGACAGTAGCACCTATCATCTTGTCCTTACAGGCTGCATAAGGGGAAGTTGGAAAGCCACCCAAAACTGAGTTTTAATCCATAATTTGTCTTAGGCCAGCCCTAAAATAGGTGCTTCAGATGGATGCATCAAGCCTTTGCCGATTGTCTTCTTCTGGCATCTTCTTCTTAAACATCGCATTGCAGGGTATGGAGGTAGTTCAGTAGTTTTGTTTTGAGATTGAGTCCTGCTCTGCAGCCCAGGCTGGAGTGCAGTGGTGGGATCTTGGCTCACTGCAACCTCTGCCTCCCAGGTTCAAGCGATTCTCTTGGCCTCAGCTTCCCAAGTAGCTGGGATTATAGGCACAAGCCACCATGCCCAGCTAATTTTTTTTGTATTTTTAGTAGAGATGGGTTTTACCTGTGTTGGCCAGGCTGGTCTCAAACTCCTGACCTCAGGTGATCCACCCACCTCGGCCTCCTAAAGTGCTGGGATTACAGGCATGAGCCACCATGCCCAGCCATAGTTCAGTTTTTGACACATAAAATCCAAGCAGCTGAATGGAATAAAAATAAACCTGGACATGCTACGATCTTCTGTTTATTCCCACAGTTTCTACATCAACTTTATATCATTTTAACCTTATGCCCTGGAAAATAACTAGGTTGCCACTCTCCTTGCCTCTGGGTGGAAAATCTAATAAGAAAACTCAATAATACTTTAAATATGGATATAATTAGGCTTACAAGTCAGCATCTGATATGAGGAAAATTCATGTCATGTTGATCTGTCTGTAAAATGAAAATAATGTAAAAAGTCTTCAAAAAGGCAGTTGGTGTTCTCTGCTGCAAGAACATGAACTTTGCTGAGGGTGTCTGGTCATCTTAAGTGTTAATTTCTTCTATAATTTTTGGTTTGATTATTCATAGTCATGCTAAATTGAATTTGGGTGTATGTATTTGTAAGGCATCTGCTAGTAAGAGTGGCTTTTAGACATTTGTACAGAATCTACTGTGAAGGGGAAAAACTGTACAATTTGAGGACAATCCAAAATTTAGCATGGGACATAGTGTCCTGCCACTATTTTGAGATAAGGATATGTGCTCAAACTAACCATGTAATTTGGTCATTCACAATGGGAATGGGTGAGGGTATGTTTTAAAGGGCAGGTGCCCTCTACTAGGTAAAAGTGGGCAAAGACTTCAGGTATCCTCCATAATGCCTCCTACTAGATGGCATGTTACAAAGAAAGCAAGTTTTAGACCAAATTTTGTCACAGTACAAATATTTATTAGCAATAAGGCTAATAACAGGTTCCAGAGCAGATTCAACCTTTTCTCTGAGATCTGTGAATTTTGGTTCTATGGCCTTTTAAAAAATAATTTACTTTTTAAATTAATTTTGAAAAAGTCTTTGTTATATATATACATTTCTGTTCAATGTTGCAGCTACCTTTCCTCCTGACAAGTTTGTCATTTTTAAAAATTTCTTCTTAAAAAAAAAAACGGGATACAGGTGCAGAATGTACAGGTTTGTTACATAGGTATACATGCCGTTGTGATTTGCTGCACCTATTGACCAATCTAAGTTTCCTCCCCTCACCCCCCCATCCCCCAACAGCCCCTGGTGTGTGTTGTTTCCCGCTGTGTCCATGTGTTCTCATTGTTCAACTCCCACTTATGAGTGACAACATGTGGTGTTTGGTTTTCTGTTTCTGTGTTAGTTTGCTGAGGATGATGGCTTCCAGCTTCATCCATGTCACTGCAAAGGACATGACTCATTCCTTTTTATGGCTGCATAGTATTCCTTGGTGTGTATGTACCACATTTTCTCACATTTTCTTTATCCAGTCTGTCATTGATGGGTATTTGGGTTGTTTCCATGTCTATGCTATTGTAAATAGTACTGCATTAAACATATATGTACATGTGTCTTTACAGTAGAATGATTTATATTCCTTTGGGTGTATACCCAGTAATGGAATTGCTGGGTCAAATGGTATTTCTGGTTTTAGATTCCTGAGGAATTGCCATACTGTCTTCCACAATGGTTGAACTAACCTACATTCCCACCAACAGTGTAAAAGCATTTCTATTTCTCAAGAGCCTTGCCAGAATTTGTTTCCTGACTTTTTGATAATTGCCATTCTGACTGGCATGAGATGATATCTCATTGTGATTTTGATTTGAATTTATCCAGCGATCAGTGATGTTGAGTTTTTCTTCATGTTTGTTGGCTGCATCAATGTCTTCTTTTGAGAAGTGTCTGTTCATATCCTTTGCCCACTTTTTGATGGGGTTGTTTGTTTTTTTTCTTGTAAATTTGTTTAAGTTTCTTGTTAATTCTGGATATTAGACCTTTGTCAGATGGGTAGATAGCAAAATTTTTCTCCCATTTTCTAAGTTGCCTGTTCACTCTGATGATAGTTTCTTTTGCTTTGCAGAAGCTCTTTAGTTTAATTAGATCCCATTTGTCAATTTTGGCTGTTGTTGCTTTTGGTGTTTTGACATGAAAATCTTTGCCCATACCTATGTCCTGAATGGTATTGCCTAGGTTTTCTTCTAGGGCCTTTATGGTTTTGGGTTTTACATTTAAGTCTTTAATCCATCCTGACTTAATTTTTCTTTATGGTATAAGGGAGGGATCCAGTTTTAGTTTTCTGCATATGGCTAGCCAGTTCTCTGAGCACCATTTATTAAATAGAAAATCCTTTCCCCATTGCTTGTTTTTTGTTAGGTTAGTTGAACATCAGATGATTGTAGATGTGTGGTGTTTTGAGGTCTCTGTTCTGTCCATTGGTCTATATGTCTGTTTTGGTACCAGTACCATGCTGTTTTGGTTACTGTAACCTTGCAGTATAGTTTGAAGTCAGGTAGTGTGATGCCTCCAGCTTTGTTCTTTTTGCTTGGGATTGTCTTGGCTATACTGGGCTTTCTTTGATTCCATATGAAATTTAAAATAATTTTTTCTAATCCTGTGAAGAATGTCAATGGTAGTTTGATGGGGATAGCATTGAATCTATAAATTACTTTGTGCAGTATAGACATTTTCACAATATTCTTCCTATTCATGAGGATGGAATGTTTTTCAATTTTTTTGTGTCTTACTTCCTTGAGCAGTGGTTTGTAGTTCTCCTTGAAGAGGTCCTTCACATCCCTTTCTAGCTGTATTCCTAGGTATTTTATTCTCTTTGTAGCAATTGTGAATGGGAGTTCATTCATAATTTGGCTCTCTGCTTGTCTATTTTTGGTGTGAAGGAATGCTTGTGATTTTTCCACATTGATTTTGTATCCTGAGACTTTGCTGATGTTGCTTATCAGGTTAAGGAACTTTTGGGCTGAGACAATGGAGTTTTCTAAATATAAAATCATGTCGTCTGAAAACAGAGACAATTGGACTTTCTCTCTTCCTATTTGAATACATTTTACTTCTTTCTCTTGCCTGATTGCCCTGGCCAGAACTTCCAATACTACATTGAATAGTTGTGGTGAGAGAGGGCATCCTTGTCCTGTGCCAGTTTTCAAAGGAAATGCTTACAGCTTTTGCCCATTCAGTATGCTATTGACTATGGATTTGTCATAAATAGCTCTAATTACTTTGAGATGTGCCATCAATTCCTAGTTTACTGAGAGTTTTTAACATGAAGAGATGTTGAATTTTATCAAAGGCCTTTTCTGCATGTATTGAGATAATCATGTGGTTTTTGTCTTTGGTTATGTTTATATGATGGATTACATTTATTGATTGTTGTATGTTGAACCAGCCTTGCATTTCAGGGATGAAGCTGACTTGATCATGTTGCATAATTTTTTGATGTGCTGCTGGATTCTGTTTGTCAGTATTTTATTGAGGATTTTTGCATCGATGTTCATCAGGGATATTGGCCCAAAGTTTGCTTTTTCTGTTATGTCTCTGCCAGGTTTTGATATCAGGATGATGCTGGCTTCATAAAATGAGTTACAGACCCTTACTCTTTTTCAGTTGTTTAGAATAGTTTCAGAAGGAATGGTACCAGGTTTTTTTTTTTTTTTTTGCTTGTTTTTTTTTTTTTTTTAACTTCGGTAGAATTCAGCTGTGTGTGAATCCATCTGGTCCTGGGCTTGTTTTGGTTGGTAGGCTATTAAATACTGCCTCAATCTCAGAACTTGTTATTGGTCTATTCAGGAATTCAATTTCTTCTTGGTTTAGTCTTGGGAGGGTGTACGTGTCCAGGAATTTTTTTATTTCTTCCAGATTTTCTAGTTTATTTGCATAGAGGTGTTTATAGTATTCTCTGATGGTAGTTTGTATTCCTGTGATGTCAGTGGTGATATCCCCCTTTATCATTTTTTTTATTGTGTCTATTTAATTTTTCTCTTTTCTTCTTTATTAGTCTAGCTAGCAGTTTATCTATTTTGTTAATTTTTTTCAAAAAACCAGCTCTTTTATTCATTGATTCTTTTGAAGGGTTTTTCATGTCTCTGTCTCTTTAAGTTCTTCTCTGCTCTTAGTTATTTCTTGTCTTCTGTTACCTTTTTGATTAATTTGCCCTTGCCCTTTTAGCTTTTTTTATTGTGATGTTAGGGTGTTGATTTTAGATATTTCTAGATTTCTGATGTGGGCATTTAGTGCTATAAATTTCCCTCTTAACACTGGTTTAGCTGTGTCCCAGAGATTCTGGTAGGTTGTCTCTTTGTTCTCAATGGTTTCAAATAATTTCTTGATTTCTCCCTCATTTCATTATTTACCCAGGAGTCATTCAGGAGCAGGTTGTTCAATTTCCATGTAATTGTGTGGTTCTGAGTGAGTTTTTTAGTCCTGAGTTCTAATTTGATTGCACTGTGATCTGAGAGACTTTTTGTTATGACGTCAGTTCTTTTGTCTGAGGAGTGTTTTATTTCCAATTATGTGGTCAATTTTAGAATAAGTGCCATGTGGCACTGAGTAGAATGTACATGCTGTTGATTTGGGGTACAGAGTTCTGTAGACATCTACTAGGTCCACTTGATCCATAGCTTAGTTCAAGTGCTGAATATCCTTGTTAATTTTCTTTCTCATTGATCTAATACTGGCAGTGGGATATTAAAGCCTCCCACTGTTATTGTGTGGAAGTCTAAGTCTCTTTGTAGGTTTCTAAGAACTTGTTTCATGAATCTAGGTGTTCCTGTATTCAGTGCATATATATTTAGAATAGTTAGCTCTTCCTGTTGAGTTGTTTCCTTTACCATTATGTAATGCCCTTCTTTGTCTTTTTTGATCTTTGTTGGTTTAAAGTCTGTTTTGTCAGAGGCTAGGATTGCAACTCCTGCTTTTTTTTTTTTTTTTTTTTTTTTTGCTTTCCACTTGCTTGGTAAATTTTTTTCTATCCCTTTATTTTTAGCCTGTATGTTTGTCTTTGCATGTGAGATAGATCTTACCTCTTTATCCAATTTGCCAGTTGTGTCTTTTAATTGGGGATTTTTTCTCATTTACTTTTAAGTTTAGTATTGCTATGTATAAATTTGATCCTCTCATAATGATGCTACTTGGTTATTTTGTACACTAGTTGATGCAGTTTCTTCGTAGTGTCATTGGTCTTTAAATTTTGGTATGTTTTTGCAGTGGCTGGTACTGCCTTTTCCTTTCCTTATTTAGTGGCTCCTTGAAGAGTTCTTGCAGGGGCAGACCTGGTGGCAATGAAATCCCTTAGCATTTACTTGTCTGAATAGGTTTGTATTTCTCCTTTTCTTATGAAGCTTAGTTTTGCTGGAAATGAAATTCTAGGTTGAAAATTATTTTCTTCAAAAATGTTGAATATTGGCCCCCAATCTCTTCTGGCTTGTAGAATTTCTGATGAGAGGTCCACTGTTAGTCTGACAGGCTTCTCTTTGTAAGTGACCTGGCCTTTCTCTCTGGCTGCCCTTGACAGTTTTTCCTTCATTTTGACCTTGGAGAATCTGATGATTATGTGTCTTGATGTTGATATTCTCATGGAGTATCTTAATGGTGTTCTCTGTATTTCCTGAATTTGAATGTTGTCCTATCTTGCTAGACTGGAGAAGTTCTCCTGGATAATATCCTGCAGGGTGTTTTTCTGCTTGCTTCCATTCTCCCCATCTCCTTCTGGTACTCCAGTCAATCATAGGTTCGGTCTTCTTATGAAGTTTCATACTTCTTGGAGGCTGTTTTAATTCCTTTTCATTATTTTTTCTCTAGTCTTGTCTGTGTGTCTTATTTCAACAAGGTGGTCTTCAAACTCTCATATCCTTCCTTCTGCTTGGTTGATTTTAGCTGTTGATACTTGGTGTACACTTCACAAAGTTCTTATGCTGTGTTTTTCAGGTCTATCGGGTCATTTATTTTCCTTTTTAAACTGGTTATTCTAGTTAGCAATTCCTCTAACCTTTTATCAAGATTCTTAGCTTTTTTGAATTGGGTTGGAACATGCTCCTTTAGTTCAGTGTAGTTTTTTATTACCCACCTTCTGAAGCCTACTTCTGTCAGTTCATCCATCTGATCCTCCGTTCAGTTCTGTGCCCCGATGGAGAGATGCTTCCATGTTTTGAAGGAGAACAGGCACTCTAGCCTTTGCAGTTTTCAGCATTTTTGTTGTTGATACTTTCTCATCCTCGTGAGTTTGTCTAGTTTTGGTCTTTGAGGCTGCTAACCCTTGTATGGGGTTTTTGTGGGGCTTTTTTTGGTTGTTGATGCTTGTTGTTGCTTTCTGTTTGTTTGTTTGGAGATCCTGAACTAACACGGACCAACTCACTACCAGTCACTTGCAGTTAATCAGTCATTTGGACACAGTAATATGCTTCTTGGAATCCATCCAAATGCTTTCCCTAATCTCTTGCCACATGATTCGAAAGCACTGTAGTGCTGTTCTGGTTTGTTTACAAACTGCAGCCTACCAGGCATTTTTCTTTTAAATGTAACAGCTTCTATTGTCTCTAACACATTAACCAAGAACAATGTGAGAAAAGAGTGAACTGCAGGCAGGTGGAGTAGTGGGCTGGTAGCCGGGTCCTTTCCCCCAGCTCCTGCATAACCCGTTCTGAATCCCTGGCTCTTCTCAGTCCCTAGTGTTCCATCTATAACCAGCTCCTATCCTGGCTAGAACATCTCCTCAGCACTCTTTCTGTGCATAAAGTGAACATCCAGAGACTTAAAAAGTTATGTCTAATTTGAAGGCTTGTTTTTTCCAGAGCAAGACAATTACTGATTTCAGAAAGTAGTCTGTGAAAATAAAACACAGAACAAACTCATAATAATTTAGCTCGTTTGCCTAAATTCCCAAATAGGATTGCGATATAAGCCTGCATCATAAATACCTCAAAACATTGTATAAAAACAACCTGTCCTTGTAACTCAAGCAGTTTCTGTTTGCCATGTCAGAAGGAAAATGTTTTCGGGGGAAAACTGTTTGCTGTATATATTTTTATTCATTATTTTCTTCCCATTTTTACTATAAATGCAGTTAGGTGCCATGGAATGTGGATATAGTGGTCTATTGCTCTACCTAACACAGCAACTTTTAAAATTATTATTTACTGATTTTATGGTTATAAAGAATATGTGCTCTGAGTAGAGAATTTAGGAAATACATAGAAGCATAAAGAAGGATGTACAAATTGCACATGTCTGCTAACCCTCAGATGTATTTCCTGATGGACATTTTTTCCATAGATACTGGCTATATAACTATTTAGACTTATAGTCTCCCTCTATTATGTAATACACATATGTATTTAGGTATGTGTATATATATATTTATAAGCATAATGGCTTTATATGTCAAGTATTACTGGATATGTTCTTTCTCATACACTGTATTTATCCAGTGACATTCCTCTGTTAAGGGATTATCAGCAAAAGAAGCAGAGCACAAGAATGATTTTTTGATTGGAGACTGGAAAAGACAGATAATAAGCTATAAGCTTTTTCTCCTTGTACCCCCAGACTCCAGACCAGATGAAGATGCCAAGGTCTGAAGGAGAGAAGCAGCTTGTAGATTTCCATCGGCCCTCTGTCTCACTGCTCCTCTGCCCCCACCACCTTAGTCAGTGTGGTAGAACAGGCAGGGATGAGGGCAGGGGCATGACAAAGTCCATCCCCTGAGATAAATTTGGGGGCCCTGGGCTGAGTGTGCAGTCCTGCCTTTCGATAGTTAATGGACTCATGGCTGTTTATTATGCTCTTGTGGCATGGGAGCCACGGGATAGTAATTGTTGCAAGGGATGTTAGGACAGAGTGCTTGTCTTGGTGTCCTTCATTGCCCCCAGAGGGAGACAAAAGAGCTTCTAGCCTTCCACTTGCCTCAAAAATTGGCCATTTATGCAACCCAGGTTAGAGGGGAACTCACTGACTTCAGGGCGCTTTGGCATCCCGAGGAAGTGACCAAAAGAGGTGGCAGGGTTGGCCATACAGCTGGCCTTGCTGCAGCTGATGGTAGCTCAGAAGGGGATACAGGGGGAAGTACAGAGGAAGCTGATCACCTCTGGAGTAGCAGGCCAGCACGAAATGGGCGGAAGTTGTGCACAAGCATTCAATAAGCCTCCAGAGCCCAAGCATCAACTCCAGTGGAGAAGTGTGTGGGGCGGTCTTAAAGAACAGAATTTTAAAACTTAATTTCTTGAGGAAAACACAGAAATTGACTGAGCTTACCTAGAAGCAACTGTGTGAAATATTCTGCAATAGGCAGAAGGGAGCTGTGAGGCATACAGAAATAGAACAAGGGGTTTTGGACTGTATGATTATGAAATTTGTATTAATGTCATACATCTCCAAACAAAAACAAACCTCGTTGGGAAAGGAGAGAATAAAATTTCTTGTAAGCTTTTCTTATAGGGCCTGTAGGTAGAAGAACAAACTCTACCCAGGATTTCACATTGAACTGACTAACAAGAATCTCTGAAAGCAAACCTTCTTTGTATTCTTGGTGTTATTGAGTGAATATACTTATTAAAGGCTTTTTGGTTCTGAACAACACTTAAGTGACTTTTTCTTTAAGCAGAGGTGGGCTTATCTGAAATGGAAGAAGACAAGTTAGATCATTCTACAAAACAAAGTCATAAATCACTTAAATTTTCCTCAAATGGGTATTAGAGAATGGAAATCAGGACTATTGCAGAAGAGATAAGAGAGTTAAAAAAGAGAAGAGTCTGTAGGGTGAGAATGAGCCCATCCTTTAACCCCTGCCCTCACATCTTGGCCACAGATGTCAGCAGGTAGGAGCAAGATAGCTAGTGAAAAATTCCTGGGTAAGTAAGGCCAAGGGAATTTATGAATGGTGGTAGTGCACATTTGACTGCTCAGCGTCATTCTTTTTCCATTTCCCTAAGGGTAACTTGAATTCTTCTGGGTAATTAGTTGTTCCTCCTCAGGCACAGAATCTGGGACAGTTAATCAGAGTCCCAGAGTACGTGACCAAGATAGGCCATGTGGAATTGTGGTTTGAGTGGAGTGAGAAAGATTGGAAAATGCTTGCAGTTGATTCATTCTGGCACCAGAGCCCCATCCAGGTGATCCTGGTTGTTTGTTAGCCCTGTGGAGCCTGCCCATTTCTAAGTCTACTTCACCAGCTTTCTCATCAGTTTTGTGAGCTCCCAACACTCTTCCAATATTTTCCATTGAGAACCAGCATAATATAAGAGACAAAGAGTATGTGTATATTCGAGACCGAATCCTGATTCTAAAACTTTTCACCTTGTGTTTCTCTGTTTATGAAGTGGCAGCTTTAATGCTTCTTTTTCATAGGATTGTTCCGAGAATTAAATGGAGATGAAAAACTTAGAAAAGTACCTGCTGTGAATCAAGTTTTCAATACATTTTAGCTAATGATATTAAATTAACTACAGTGGGTTTCTGTGGTTTACAGATGCGTAACTCATCACAGTGATACGATGATAATATCTAACTTTTCCCTATTTATTGGTACATAATATACAACTTCATGGGGTACATGTGACATTTTGATACATATATACAACATGTAATGATCAAATAGGGGAGTGGGGTCATTAAGATAGCCATCACCTCAAACATATCATTTCTTTGTCTGGAAACATTCCAAATCTTCTAGCTGTTTTGAAATACGCAATACATTAATAACTGTAGTCACCCTATTGTGCTAGCAAACCCTAGAATTTATTCCTTCTATCTTACAATAGTTTTGTACACACTAACCTCTTTTATCCTCTCTATCCTCTCCAGCCTCTGATAGTCACCATTCTACTCTCTACCTTCATGAGATCAACTTTTTTAAAGAAGTTTTAAATTCTTTAAAAAAAGTTTTAAACACTTTGCAGAATGTACAGGTTTGTTACATAGGTAAACGTGTGCCATGGTGGTTTGCTGCACCTATCTAATGCATCATCTAGGTATTAAGCCCTGCATACATTAGCTGTTTATCTTGATTCTCTCCCCCACCCACAGGCCTCACTGTGTATTGTTCCCCCCCCTGTATCCATGTGTTCTCATTGTTCACCTCCCACTTATAAGTGAGAACATGTGTTGTTTGGTTTTCTGTTCCTGCATTAGTTTGCTGAGGATAATGGCTTCAAGCTCTATCCATGTTCATGCACAGGACATAATCTCATTCCTTTTTATGGCTGAATAGTATTCAATGGTGTATATGTACCACATTTTCTTTGTCCAGTCTATTATTGATGGGAATTTGGGTTGATTCCATGTCTTTGCTATTTTGAATAATGCTGCAATGAACATATGCGTGCATGTATCTTTGTAACAGAATAATTTATATTCATTCGGGCATATACCCAGTAATAGGATTGCTGGGTCAAATGGTATTTCTGGTTCTAGGTCTTTGAGGAATAGCCACACTGTCTTCTACAATGATTGAACTAATTTATATTCCCACCAACAGTGTAAAAACATTCCTATTTTTCCACAGCTTCACCAGCATCTGTTGTTTCTTGACTTCTTAATAGTTACCATTCTGACTGGCATGAGATGGTATCTCATTGTGGTTATGAACTTTTTTAGCTCCCCACATATGAGTGAGAACATGTGATATTTATCTTTCTATGTCTGGCTTATTTCACTAAGTATAATGACCTCCAGTTTTATCCATGCTGCTACAAATGACAGGATTTCATCCTTTTCTATGGCTGAATAATATTCTATTGTGTGTGTATAAATCACATTTTCTTTATACATTCATCTATTGATGGACATCTAGGTCAATTTCACATCTTGGCTATTGTGAATAGTAGTACAACAAACATGGGGGTGCAAATATCTCTTCAATATACTGACTTTCTTTTTATTGAATATATACTCAGCAATGGGTTTCCAGGATCATATGGTAGTTCTGTTTTTATTTCTTTGAGAAACCTCAAAAACTAAACCTCCATTCTGTTTTCCACAGAGGCTGTACTAGTTTACATTCCCACCAACACTGTACTAGCATTCCCTGACCTCCACACTCTCCCTAGCTTCTGTTACTTTTTGCCTTTTTGATCATAGCCATTTTATCTGGGGTGAGATGATACCTCATTGTGGTTTTGATTTATATTTCCCTTATAATTAATAATGTTGAACATTTTTTCATATACTTGTTAGAATTTTGTATTTTTTTGAGAAATGTCTATTCAGGCATTTTAAAATTGTATTACTTGTGTTGTTTTGCTATTGAGTTGTTTTGAGTTTCTTGTATATTCTGATAATCCTTTGTTAAATGGCTAGTTTGCAAATATTTTCTTTCATTCTGTAGATTTACCTATTCATACCTTTTTTCCCTATCCCCTGGCAACCACTGATCTTTTTACTATCTCCATAAGTTTTGCCTTTTTCAGAATATCATATAGTTGAGACCATATAGTACGTTATCTTTTTAGATTGGCTTCTTTCACTTAGTAATATACATTTAAACTTCTCCATATCTTTTTATGGCTTGGTAGCTCATTTCTTTTTTAGCACAGAATAATACTCCATTGTTCAGATGCACCACAGTTTTTCATCCATTCACATACTGAAGGACATCTTGGTTGCTTCCAAGTTCTGAAAATTATGAATAAAACTACTGTAAACTTGTTGCAGGTTTTTGTGTGGACACAAATTTTCGACTCTGTTGAGTAAATAATGCAATTGCTGGAGCGTAAGGTAAGACTATGTTTAGTTTTATAAGAAACTACTAAACTGTCCTCCAATGTGACTGTACCATTTTGCATTTCCTCCAGCAATGAATGTGAGCTCCAGTTGTTCCATGTCTTTGCCAGCATTTGGTGTTGTCAATGTTCTGGATTTTGATCATTCTAATAGCTATGCAGTGGTATCTCATTGTTTTAATTTGCTGACTACAAATGATGTAGAGTATCTTCTCATATTATATTCCATCTGTATATCTTCTTTGATGGATTATCTGTTAAGGTCTCTTGCCCATTTTTAAATTGGCTTGTTATTGGAGTTTTAAAGAGTTCTTTGTATATCTTGGATTACAGTGCATTATCAGATGTGTCTTTCGCAAATAATTTCTCCCAGTTTGTGGCTTGTCTTTTTATCCCTTTAAGAGTGTCATTTGCAGAACAGATTTTTTTTAATTTTAATTAAGTTTGGTTTATCAATTATTTCTTTCATGGGTTATCTCTTTGTTATTGTGTATAAAAAAAATATCATTGCTGAATCCATGGACACCTAGATTTTTTCTTGTGTCATCTTGTAAGAGTTTCATAGTTTTGTATTTTACATTTAGGTGTGTAATCTATTTTAGATTTTATGTCACCTCCTTTTTGAAGAGTATCCATAGACATATGTTTTAGAAGTTGCTATTTGCAACAGAATCACCTGATACACTTGTGAAGCCTTTAGATGGGTTCCTCCCCAAGCCTTTGGATGAGATTCAGGGAGTCTTCCCACATTTGCAAGCATGCAGTTTTTGTGTCCACTGGCATTAATAGGAGCTCCAGGGGATTCTTGTGACAGCTGTAATAGTTAGGATGGTATCTGTGCCAGGATTTCAGATCAGAAGCCAATTTTGACTATAGGTGATTAGAACCCAGATTCTAATTGTAATTTTTGCTGGAGGTCATGATCTGAAGAGATGTTAGTTATAAGCGTTTTGCAACTTAATTGTATAAGTGCCTTCCAAATACATTTTTCTCACAGACAACAAGGACATGTTATTTCAATTCCTTATGTACAGTTACCTTAGAGGATTGACATTTGAATATTAAGCATTATAAAGCACAAATAGACAGCTTTTTAAAAATGCTTTCAATATCGTATATTTGAATTTATGCTTCAGGTTATTATGATGTTATAAATAGTGTTACTAACCATGTGGAAGCAACAATTTTAATGCAATGGATTATAATAGTATTTAGGACTCTAGAAAGAAGACACTTAGAATGACGTGTCAGTGCAATAGTTAATATAGACCAGCCTAAGCAACATAGTGAGACACTGTCTTTACAAATTGTTAAATTAACCAGGCATGGTGGTACATGCCTGTACTCCCAGCTACTTGGGAGGCTAAAGTAGGAGGATCACTTTAACCTAGGTGGTCAAGGCTGCCGTGAGCCATGACCAGGGCCACTGCACTCCAGCCTGGGCGACAGAGTGAGATCCTGTCTCAAAAAGCAAACAAAAATATAAGTAAAAAATCACAAGTGCTTATAAAATAAAACATGCGTAGGGCAATAAATCCTGAAAGAAATCAACCATGGCAACTAAATGGTAACAATAAAAATAATACTAGCTTGGCTGTCCAGTGAAGCTAGTTCTTCAAATCCAAAGATATTTCTAGAAATTCTCAGCTTTTTTTTAGTTGTCTTAGGATTCTGGAAGTTTTCATTTTAACTTTTACTCCCTCCTCTTCCCCCCTCAACCTGTTTAGGGTTCTTTGTCAAAAAAAAAAAAAGTCTGTACCTATCTAGTAGTGGTAAAATTATACTGGACAGCCACTGAGTAAATCATAGAAATTTATAGAGAATCTACACAACCTGGTACTACAGATGATGAGGACGGCCCTGAGATTGTCAGGAGCAGGAACTCTAGGCTTCTTTAGGACAGGGCCACGGAATGACTTGACTCTGGTTGTAACTTCTTGACTTTCTGCCTACCTTCTTGGGGTCTCTTGTGCCATAGCTCGAATGACCTGGGGTGGGCAATGCCATGGACACTGCTACCAAGACCACCTAGCACTTCCCTCTCGTGTCCCTTCCAGGTACAGGCAATAGTGCTTATGCATCCAAAGAAGACTGACATGCCAAGAGAATATACTTGCAAACATCTGTACCTCTTTGAGAAGCTACATTGGAAAGCACTGACCAACATTTTAACATGTAGCATTCTATTACTCTTGGTCTTTCTTTTGCCTCACTTTCCCGATTTCCTTACCTTTTCCATCCTGGCCTGACCTTACACCTCAGGGTCTGCTTTTGACAGAATTCAGCCCCATGTACTTAGTCAAGTCTTGCTCATATTTGTGGGAACCTAAAATTAGACACATTAGAATGAACAGAAATTGAGCAATTTCCTGAATTTTCACATAGTTAAGGCCATTTGAAAGTTCAGCGACTGAGTTGACCAGAATTGACAATGAAGTCTTGAGGTTTAATTTCACTTGTTCAGTTAGAATTTCCAGGCAAATATTTCCTAATGGTCCTTGAAAAGATGTCTTTTCCATTGAAGGAATAGCAACATTGCCAGCAATGATTCACCGTCATGTGTCCATAGTCTAATAGTTTGTAGCCAAAATAAAAGTCATTTAGTAGTTATTTAAAGGGCCTAAAGTGTCTGAATACATATAAAGAAGGCTAGAGTAAATGGGTGGTGAATAGTCAATATGAATTCTGTAGAGAAGTGGATACGTGCGGTTTAAGCACTAACAGTGACATCATAAATGAGAGCTTTACAAGACAGAGCTGGGAGTTTCTTTGGTCCTCTGGGATAGTCAGCAATGCTTGGACCATTGTTCTTGGTTCTGTGTGCTTCTGGGATAAAGAAAGCACCTAAGATAGCAGCTAGCCACATCATGAGGGAACTTGGAATCAGACTGTACAAAAATGTCAGATAGGATTACATTTAGCTGCATGTAATCCAGACCTTGTTGTCACATTCTTGGGGTGTGGCTTTTGTTCCACAGATGTTCCAGATGGCTGCTCCATCTGTAGGCATTGCATCTGTATTTCAGGAGGTAAAGGTGTGAGAGAATGGCGAAGGGCAGAATGTGCATGTCACTGGGATCTGTTCCTTTTTAAACAAGAAAAACCCACAACTTTTCAGTGTACCTACCCCATAGACATTTGCTTGAATCTCATTGACAGAACTAATGGCCTTAGGAAAGACTTGCTTGCAAATTCTAATTAAACTGAAATTAAGCTTTACTGTTGGTTCTGGCTAACTGTACAAGGAGGTGCGAAGGGGGAAGATTTTTAACTGGGCTTATTATTGTCCTTTACGAAAATCAGAGTTCTGATAATAAAGAGAGAGAGTGCTTATTGGGTAGGCAACTCACCATAAATACTACAATGAGAAGCCAGGGAAGAACTGAGAAATTTAACCTATAGAGAAGAACAAGAAAACACAATATTTGAAGGTATCATTAAAAATCCAGACATCGGTTGGATTGCTTTCTTTTACCAGCTCCCTATTGACTATCTGTTGCTTCTGTCCTTCACTTAATGCCTCAGCTGCTACCCCTAGTTCTGAAAAGACAGAATAAGATGGAAATGAAAGAAGACATGTGAAAGTAGTTTTCTAAAAATGCCTGACTAATCCCACCTAGATGTATCTGGTTTTGGATTTCATTTGCTGTTCCCTTAATTATCCAACAACAGTCACAGCTATAATTTCTTAAGCACCTATTATAAGGCATAGATGTTACTGTTCTTGATTTGTTGGTTAGGAAATTAAGGTTTACAAAGGGTAAGCCTTTTGGCGACATAAGAGGTGAGTCTGGGATTTGATCTATCATCTGAACTACTTCAAACACATGAAAAGTATTCATATTAAACACCTGATGCCTTATGCTCTGAGCTGGGTACTGTACTCTGCTTGAAAGCTCTCGTGTTGGTATTGTGAATGCCCTGTGGCAAAAGAACATTTCTAGAACACTTCTGTGTTTCTTAACCTGTGGCCCTCATAGTACAGGTAGTTTTAAAACAGGAAAGGTTCCCTTGCCCCCCTCACAGGATGTGCAATCAGGGAGTGGCTTGCTTCTTCAGTGCTCCACTGCTCAAACCTCTAGGGGAACATGCAGACGGGAAGGCTGTGGGGCTCTGACCCCACAGCAGTGCCTAGGAGTGAATGTTTATAGCTCTTGAAGCCCCAGTGGGCGTGTGTTATGGGGTGCTCTCTTAGTTTGCTGTCTAGAGGTGGCTTGTGTTAAGCAGCTCAATTAGACCTTCTACCTTGTCTCAAGGACAGAGGGCTTTCTGTATCCTGGGTTCTTACCTTGGCTTACCAGAAGAATCAGATCTCATGTGGGCTTGGAGAATGAGTGTAAAATTTTATTGAGGAAGTAACTCTCAGCTAATGGGGAAGCCAGAAGGGAGATGGTCTTCCCATGGACTTGGGCTGCTCAGTGGCCCCGGCTCTCCTCGGACGGCCCTGGCCAAACCTGCCTCCTCCCACTGATAAATGGCCTGACAGCGTGCGGGCCGGCCTCTGTCAGTGTGCTCCCCTTGGTGTGCTCCCCCTCAGCATCCCCTTGATGTCCAGTTGTTTGTGTCTTCTTTGACAGATCTGCTTCTCTTCACATCCAGCTGCTTCTATCTCTGCCTTGCTAGGGTCTTGAAGGTTGTTATAGGCCCAGGATAGGTATGCGGCAGTCTGGGGTGGTCTTGGAAAATGCAACATTTGGGAGGGAAGACAGAAGTGCCTGTCCTCACCTAGGTCCCTGGGGGTAGAGCTCTAGCCAGGGACCACGCCCCCCTCTACCCAGCAATTCCCTTCCCCCTCTTCCTATCATTTAAAGAGACCACACTCCTCCCTCCCCAGCACTCCCATATCAGTTTCATTATTTCAAAACATCCATGGGAACTTTATATTAACCTGTCATTACACTGCTGAGGAGAATGAAGTAACATGTCTCTTTCCTTTCGATTTGAATCTCATCAGTTTTATCTGTTAACACTGGGACTGACCAGAAAATGGCTTGCAATTATTTGTTGTCATCTAATTCAAAATGGGGAATCAAAGTAGTATTATTGAGTCAATGCAATGTATCTAGTTGGGAAAAGAATCGTATAAAACTTGAGACTCCTGGGAGTCAAAAATAGTATAGTCAGCAGACAGTTTGGGACAATCGTAGCAACAAAACACAAAACCATGTTGATATCTGAGCAGGCTCCTCTTTAGCATATCATGTGGCAACATGAGTCATTCAGGGGCTGAAGTTCATCTATCTTTTTTTTTCCTTTCTTCCTTTTCTCTGCCGCTTTCTTTTGTTCCAAGTTCTCTGCTGCCCAACATCATCCCTCACTGGCTTTCTGGAGCTGTGCCCAGTCCACCTACATCACAGCAGGGATTTTATCAGTGGTAGCAACAGAATCCAGCCAATAACCCGCTTGTTCTCACTCATTCCCTCAGACAGCGAGCATCTGCTGGATGGTTTTCTAAAATAATTTACTGTATTTTTAAAAAGGTCAACAATATAGAGGCTAGCCATGCTGATTGTGGGAGCAGGATGCACAAAATGTAGTAATGAAACAGTGTTTTTCTTTCATCCAGTTTAACAAAGGTGTTTGTCATCTAATTGTGAACTGATCTGAGATTGTTTTGTTCCCACAGTGAAAGGCCAAGTAGAAAGGGATTGCCACATATATACTAAGGAGGAACGTGTCTCATGGGGGTAGCTTAATGCTGTATAAAGACCATAGTTTGATTTTTGGTTCCATCCTTTTCAGGACTCATGTTTCAGTTTTCAGTACCTACAACAATACTATTACCCTCTAGGCAGACAGTAATTAGGAGAAATGGCTGGGTATTACCCAGTAGTCAGGAGAGGGGCAGGGTGGTGTAAGAGCAGCCGGGAATCAAGCACAAGTTAGCAGAGATGGAGATGATGTGGAAAGTGTGTTAACTGCCTACAAATCTGAAGTTTTCACTTCTATTGGGTATAGAACCTAAATACAAAAGAAAACAATTGGAATTCTGGAACTTTGAAGATGAAAGGACTTTAGAAATCTCTAAGCCCTCTTATGTTACAGTTGAAGCACAGAGATACAGAAAGAAAAAGTGAGGGACCCAAGACTACAGAGCTGTTCAGTGGCTGTACCAGCCTCTGCCCAGTGTGGACCATAGCTTATAAGTTACATGGAAAACAGAGACAACAAATTATTCCTTGGAAAAGATACAAGGTGATCACTTTAGGCCTTGCCAAATGTGAGGAAAATGATTTGTGAAAATCTGGAAAGATCCTAAAAGGTTATTTAGTTCAGACTCTATCTTCAAAATATTTAGTGTTTTCTATAACTATTTTATTTTTTAAATTTTGAGATGGTCGTAGATTTATAGCAGTTGTACGAAATAATGCAAAGAGACCCTGTGTATCCTTTGCCTAATTTCCTCCAATGGTACTATCTTGCGAAACTATAGTAAAATGTTACAACCAGGATACTGGCATCGACATAATGAAGATAAACAACAATTTCATCACCACAAGGAGGCTTCCTGTTGATGGTTCATAGACAGACATCTCCCTTCCTCCTCACCTCACCTCTGCCATAGACACCTGGAAACCATTGATCCTTTCCTCATCTCTACAACTTTGTCATTTCAAGAATGTTATATAAATAGAACCATAGATGCATAAGTAGAATAATAAAATCCTAATATTTGGGGATTCATTTTCTTTAGTTGGTATAATTTCCTTAAGATTTACCCAGGTTGTTTTGTTTATCAGTAGTTCATTCCTTTTTTTCCTGTATAGTATTCCATGGTAAAAAAAAGTACCAAAGATTATTCACCTATCAAAGGACATCTGGGTTGTTTCCAGTTTCTGGCTATTGTGAATAAAGCTGCTATGAACATTCATGTTCTTATATCTATATGAACATAACTTCATTTCGTTGGCATAAATGCCCAGGAATACAATTGCTGAGTCATAGAGTAGTTGCATATTTCAGTTTATGAGGAACTGCCAAACTTCTTTCCAGAGAGACTGTATCATTTTACATTCCCACTAGCAATGTATGAGCAATCCACTTTCTCTACTTGATGTTGTCATTAATTTTTATTTTAGGCTTTTCAGTAGGTGTGTATTGATAGCTCTTGTGGTTTTAATTTGTATTTATCTAAGGCTAGTGATGTTAAACATATTTTCATGTGCTTATTTTCTATCTGTAGGTTTGGGGCAAATGTCTATTCATATATTTTGCCTATGTTTCTGGTTGGATTTTTTTAAATGTTTTTTGAAAATTTTTTATATATTCTAAGTACTACCATGTTGGACATATGGTTGGCAAGTGTTTTCTCTCAGTCAGTAGCTATGTCTTTATATTCTTCTCAAATGGTCTTTTGCAAAACAGAAGGTTTTGATTTTGATGAGGTTTAATTTATCAGTTTTCCTGTAGTGTGTTATGTTTCGGAGTCTAACTAAGGATCTGTTAGTCTAATCTTTTCCAGTCCTATGTCTCAAAGATTTTCTCTCATGTATTTTACTACAAGTTCTATAGTCTAACATTTATGTTTAAGATCGTGATACATTTTGAAATTGACATGTATAAGGTGTCATATTTAGGTCAACTTTTATGTAATATTTAGGTCGACTTTTGTGTATAAGGTGTAATATTTAGGTCAACATTTATGTTTAAGATTGTGATACATTTTGAGTTGACATGTATAAGGTGTCATATTTAGGTCAACTTTTTTTTGGTCTTCAGCGTCATTTGTTGAGAAGCCTATGCTTCATTCATTGAATTGTTTTTACACCTTTGACAGAAATTAGTTGGACATATTTATGTGACTCTACCTCTGGGTTCTCTATTCCGTTTCTTTATATTTCTAACCCTCTGCCAAGACTGTACTTTTGATTCCTGTAGCAATATAATTAGTCTTGAAATCAGGTAAAATGAGTGCTCTCACTTTATTCTTTTTTAAAAGTGTTTGAACTATTATAGGGCCTGTGTGTTTTAAATAGATTTTAGAATAAGCTTGTCTATGTCTACAAATGTCTTTCTGGGATTTGGATGGTAATTGCATTAATAGAACCACTGTTGCTTTGTTCGTTTTGTTTGCATGGAGTATCTTTTTCCATCCTTTTACTTTCAACCTAATCATCCTTGAATTTGAAGAGTTTCTTGTAAACAGTGTAAAATTGGGTCATGTTTTATAATCACTGCCAATCTCTGCCTTTTAATTGATGTAGTAGGCCATTTATATTTAAGATAATTATTGAATATGTTAAGACATAAGCCTGCCATCTTATTTGTTTTCTGTTTGTTCCCTCTGTTTCTTAATCTTTGGATTCTCTTTTCTTGCCCTCCTGTGAAACACTTGAAAAAATGTTAGAGTTTTATTTTGGTTTTATGTGTTGTACTGTGTTACTTTGCATAAATTTTTTTAGTGGTTGCTCTGGGTATTGCAACATACATATGTGACATCACAGTCTATTGGTATCAACATTTTATTACTTCAAGTGAAGTATAGAAACTATTTGCTTTTAGGTTCCTTTACTCTCCACATTCTTAGATATCATTGTTTGGAATATCAATTTTAAGAATTTTGTTTCAAGCATCACATATGATTTAGAACACTCATAATAAGGAAAGCTTGTTGTACATACCCATATTTGTGCTCTTTTCATTCTTCTTCCTTCCTTCCTGATGTTCCAGTTTCCTTCTTTTATCACACTCTTTCTGTTTTAAAAACCTCAAACAGGATATTTTTGTTAGTGACAATTTTTTCAGTTTTTTTTATCTGAGAATGTCTTTATTTCCCTTTAATCCTGAATGCTGGTTTTGAATTCATTGTTGACAGTTCTTACAGCACTTAAAGAATATCATGCCACTTCCAACTGGACTCTTTTTTGATAAGAAATTTGCTGTCATTTGAATATGTTTCTCTTTAGGTAACATGCCATTTCTCTCTGGCTGTTTTCAAGTCTTTAGTTTATAGAAGTTTAATTTTGATGTGTTTTGGTATAGATTTCTCTGGATTTATCCTATTTAGAGTTTGTTCACCTTCCTGAATCTGTGACTTGATCTTTCACCAATTTTGGAAAGTTTATTTATTGGAGGGCTCTTTCAGCCCCAGTTTTCTTTTCTCCTTCAAGGAGACCGATGTTGGATCTTTCATTATTGTCTTACAGGTACCTGAGGCTTTGTTCATTTTTTTCCATCTATTTTCTCTGTTCTGATTGGTTAAATTTCATTGATTCATCCTCAAGTTCACTAACCTTATCCTTTGTAATCTCCAGTCTATTATTGAAACTATCCAGACAAAACTTTTTAAAAATTGGTTATTGTATTTTTTTGGTTCTATGATTTCATTTTTTATAACCTTTTTCCTGAGAATTTCTGTATTTTCAATTATTTCAAAATAATTTATAATTGCTTGTTGAGTCATTTTCATGATTGTTGCTTTAAAGTTCTTGCCAGATAAATCCAACATCTGACTCATGTTGGTGTCAATGTCAGTGTCAGTTGATTGTCCTTTCACATTCAGGTTGTGATTTTCCCAGTTCTTGGCATGACAGGATTTTTGTATTATGTCCTGGATATTTTAGCTACTAGGATACTCTCAACCCTATTTAAAATTTTTGTGTATCTGGTAGTCACCCTATTTATGTTTGTCATGCAAGGTCCTTTTGTAAGACTACTAACAAAAGTACAGTCTTTTTTTCTTTGTACTCTTGGTTCTGTTGACAGTCTGATGTTTCAGAGCCTTTGTAGTGCTATTTTGGTTTGCTTGGTTTATCCAGTGTCACTGAGGTTCTCGCTGGTCCCTGCTGGTTTGCTTGAATGGGTGGAAGGAACTTTTCCAGGCCAGGATAATACTCTAGCTGAAGAATGGAGCTTCTAGCTCACAGGAATAAAAGTGCCATCCAGGTAGGCCAAGATCTTGTTATCCTGGGATCCTCCTTGCTAGTGCTCTCAGCTATGTGGTGTTTCTGAGTTAAGGTGAGAAATCTCAGGCGCAGCAGGAAAGGAGATAACTTTCCAGATGAATGAGGCTACTTTCTGTAGTGTGATTTCCCTTGTAGCTGCCACTGCTGCTGTCACCACACCACCACTGCCGCCGCCTCCTCCTCCTCCTCGTCCTCCTCCTCCTCCCCTTCTTCTTCTTTTTCTTGTTTTAACATAGGCAAATTTGTTTCTTTCTTGTACCTTTCACATTTTGTCACCAATATCCTTCAACAGATTTGAGTTTTAACTTGAAACATAGAAGTTAGAGCTATTCAGCCTAACTTAGGCACCAGAAGTAATCTGAAGGTTCAAGTTTTATGTTGTAGAAAGATTTTGAAATAGAAAAAAAAAAATTCTTTTTAGGCATTATTTAAAAAAATCCAATACAAATTCTTACAAAGGAGTTATTATCAAATTAACTGTAGTTTTATTAAGTGTTTCTTAATTTACAAATGATGCATTCTTTCAACAAGTCAGCTTTACTAACATACAAATCAAAGATATTTATGTTTCAAAGCACTGGAGGACAAATTATTTTCTGAGCATTATAAACAATAATTTATTAACATTAGATAAAGATTTAAGTTTCTTACCTGACTATAACAGTGTTGTGTTAGTTTAAATAAACTTTCTCAGGCTTCATGCACCTATCCATCTATCCTACTAAGCAGCTGAGCACTGATTACATATCAGTCACTATATTAGATCCCTCTGCAGAATCCATAGATGAATGAGATTACAGTCCCATTACATTTCAGAGCCAACCTTTCTAGCTGTATCTCCTGCCATTTCTGGCAATATCTACAACCTGAGCCATATTACGTTACTGCACACTGGCTTCCAGTCTTTCCATCTTTTCACAGGTACAGGCTTCCAGTCTTTCTGTCTTTTCACAGTGATATGATTTGGCTTTATCCCCCACCCAGATCTCATCTTGAATTCCCACATGTTGTGGGAGGGACCCGGTGGGAGGTGATTGAATCCTGGGGGCAGGTCTTCCTTGTACTCTTCTCTTGATAGTAAGTAAGTCTCACAAGATCTGATGGCTTTTAAAAAAGGGGAGTTTCCTTGCATAAGCTTTCTCTCTTTGCCTGCTGCCATCCATGTAAGATGTGACTTGTTCCTCCTTGCCTTCTGCCATGATTGTGAGGCCTCCCCATCCCCATTGAACTGTAAGTCCATTAAACCTCTTTCTTTTGTAAATTGCCAGTCTTGGGTATGTCTTTATCAGCAGCATGAAAATGGACTAATACACACAGGTATCAGGCTGTTCTCTCTTTGTAGAATGTTTTTCTTTCCTGTGTTTGCTGAGCAAAATCCTTTACCCAATTCAAATGTCAATGCCTCTGGGAAGATTTTTCAGCCTCTTTAGGCAGATTTAATAACTATCATGGAACTTTTCATATCTCTATATTAGCAGGTATATGATGTTTAATTTTAGGTGTCGAGTTGACTAGATTAAAGAATTCCCAGATGACTGATACAGCATTATTTTTGGTTATGTCTGGGAGGGTATTGCCAGAAGAGATTGGCATTTAAATCACTGGACTGAGTAAAGATAATCCACCCTCACCCAATGTGAGCAATTACTGTTCAGTTCTGTGAGGGCCTGGATAAAGCAAAAAGGCAGAAGAAAGATGGATTTGCACTCTGTTTTCTGAAGCTAGGGCACACATTTTCTCCTGCCCCTTGACATCAGAACTCCAGCTTCTCTAGCCTTTAGATGTAAAACGTGGACCCACAGCGCCTCAGGTTCTAAGGCATTGAGACTTGAACTGAGCCATGCTACTACTGGCTTCCCTTGGTTCTCTAGTTTGCAGATGGCATGTTAGAGGACTTCTCAGCTTCCATAATCATGAAATCCAATTCCTCTAATAAATCTTCTCCCCTCTCTCTCTCTCAAAAGGATATATCCCTTTGGTTCTGTTTCTCTGGAGAGCCCTAATACACACATGTAACATTTTATAATACTCTGTTTTGTTAGTTTCTCTTGGCTAATTAGAGATTAACTTAAATTGAAAGACTGCCTTATTCCTTTTCCTGTCATTGGTATCTGGATTAGGGGTGACAAATCATAGATTTTCAGCATATTTCATTTATTCATTTAACAAATAATTTTCAGGACCACCAAGCTTGTCCAGATAGATTGATAACAGCACAATTCTAATGGGTGCATTTCACATAAACTGTCATGTACTTTAGTGCTGCTATACAACCACACAGTGAGAACTGTTTATTGAGCCCCCCACAGCATAGTATGTACTGTCCAGGAATGCAGCAATGAACAAAAACACCAGAAGTACCTTGAGTGAATGAATTGGCCATTGCTTCATTCCTGGGGCATCAAAAGAAAGAGCCCTTTCTAACTTTGTATTATTCTGAACAGGTGCTACCTACTTGATGATAATCTAAATGAACTATAGTTTTCGTTCTGGCTTTAAATTTTATTAACTCGGTGTGAGACTATTATCTCATGCAGATCAGATATTTTTATCAAGGAAAGGACAATGACATACTTTCTAGAATTAAAAATAGGATTAATGATTTAGTTTTTCCAGCTACCTATATGTAGGTTTTTTATTTATTTCTTAAAAGTCAGTCACTGATTTGTAGAGCCCTAAAGAGTGATCTGATAAAACATAACTAAATAAAGACAGCTTGATCAGAACCAACAGATTGCATTGCCTATTTTTACAGTATGTTCTGTAGGAACAGGTCAATTACATTTCAAATACATTGCCATTCATTATTTTGAATATGAAATTAAAACTAATTATTGGTTTCAAAACAGAACTACAAGTAATCACAAGCATACATTTACCTATCTACATCTATGCATGATTTGTGTTCTTAAAAATTATCCTTTGCACTAAATAATATACGTACTCACAAACCCTCTTTTGTGGTTCTTTTTCAAGATCAGTAATTAGTTTCCAATTCAAACAGGGGCCATAGATGCTCATTTTGATTTAATTTTATTAATTTCATTTTCTTCAACAGCCACACATTTGAGCGAAATAGGCATTAATTAGCCATTTCCACCAGGCATAAAATAGAAAACAGGCTCCAATCGTAACAAGAGAAATGAAGGTAACTCTTAACTCGTGTTTTTGTGTCCTAGTCAGAGATAGACTTTGTAGACATAGACTTTGTAGGATATTAATTTTATACAATTTATAGCATTTTTTTTAAAGGAAAACAATACAAAATTAGACACACACGTGAATCTTTAGAATGAGAAAAAGAAATCACAACAAAATACAGTTTTTTAAAGCTGACAAATACTAAAGCAACAACAGAGCAAAAAGCCCAAAATAATATTAATCTCAACATTTAGCTACAATGTTTCAAAATTTTTTGGTCACCTTGTCTTATGACAGTGAATGATATTGTAAAATATATATTTGCTCTTCAACTCCATTTCCTTACATAACATTTCTAAAATCCTTGGAATCTTCAAAGTGCTGCCTTCTTTTTGGAGACGGGGTCTTGCTCTGTGGCCTGGCTGCAGTGTAGTGGCGCAATCTTGGCTCACTGCAACCTCTGCCACCCAGGTTCAAGAGATTCCCCTGCCTCAGCTTCCCTAGTAGCTGGGACTACAGGTGCATGCCACCACACCCGGCTAATTTTTTGTATTTTAGTAGAGACAGGGTTTCACCATGTTGGCCAGGACAGTCTCATTCTCCTGACCTTGTGATCCGTCTGCCTCAGTCTCCTGAAGTGCTGGGATTACAGGCCACCGTGCCTGACCAGTACTGCCTTCTTAGATAAAAATGTTGACAGCTTCAGGATGGGGCTGGTTACAAAGGCAGGATTAGAGGGTTGTGGGACTTTCAGCCCCACCCTCAACCTCCAAGGAGGGGAGAGGGGCTGCAGATCAAGTTGATCACCCGTTGTCAATGTTTTAATCAATCATGGTTTAATCATGCCTACGTAATGAAGCTTCCATAAAAACCAAGAGGAGGGGGTTTGGAGAGCTTCTGGATAGCTTAGCACTCGGAGATTCATGGAGGGGGCACACATCTGGGAGAGGGCATGGAAGCTCCATGTCCCCATCCCCCTCTCTCCCTGTGCATCTCTTCATCTGTATCTTTGTAACATCCTTTATAATCAACTGGTAAATGTCAGTGTTTTCCTGAGTTTTGTGAGCTGTTCCAGCAAATTAACCAAACCCAAATTGGGGGTTACTGGAACCCCATCTTGAAGCCAGTCAGTCAGAAGTTCCAGAGGCCCAGTGTCCCAAGGGGTAGGAGTGAGTCTTGGGGACTGAACACCCAAAGTCTGGGATCTGACACTATCTCCAGTTAGGTAGTGTGAGAATTAAACTGGAGGACACCTAGTTGGTGTCCCATAGATAGTGTTCCCTGCTACTTGCTGGTAGGGAGAACACCCTGCCCTACATTTTGTCACTGAAGTCACCTTCTGTGTTGATGATTTTTGTTGCTGTGGTGTGAGAGCAGAGGAAAAACTGGTTTGAGCATTTTCCGCATACACAGTGACTGTGATATTTTTATCAGAGATGTAGAAACAGAATTCAATTTTTCCTTTGAAAGGTTAAAGTTTGTCTTTTAGATTATTGATAGTCAAGATGCCTAGATATGTGACCTCCCACACAGATGTATTCACGCTTTGTAGGGTTGCTCTGATTGGTGTCTTACAAACAAATGAATTTTGACCCATTGTATTTTATGAAATTTCTCACAAAAAAAATATTAGATTTTGACACTACATTACTGCATATATTCCTAATAGGTCAGAGCTTCCATTCTCACTAGGTATCAAGGAGAATCTGTTTACAATTTTCCATATATGATCATGGAAATAATTTTTCATAGATTATTTCATATATCTCTGAAATAATTTTTCATAGATTAATTTTTGACTCATCTGCTTCAAACCTTGTTTCTCCTCCCTTCCCATGTAATCTTTTTTGTTTTGTTTTGTTTTGTTTTTGAGACAGAGTCTCATTCTGTCATTCAGGCTGGAGTGCAATGGCACCATCTCAGCTCATTAAAACCTCCACTTCCCGGGTTCAAGCAATTCTCCCTTCCTCAGCCTCCCAAGTAGCTGGGATTAAAGGCACCCACCACCACGCCTGGCTAATTTTTGTATTTTTAGTAGAGATGGGGTTTTGCCATACCCATGAACTCTTGATGTTGTGTAGCACATTATTTTCCCCATAAAACCTAACCCTACACTTCCATCACACGATGCCAGGTAAGGGGGCAGGGTAGGAGCACTGCTTGAAATAGCAACCTCTCCATTTGTAGAGTGATTATGACCCATGTAAATGTATCCCACCACAGACCAACTAAATGTACTATCAACTCAGCTTCCCCCAGTTGGATCCTAAAAGTGCCCATGACCACCTTAGTCCCAAATGACATGAGGGGGAGGTAAGGCTCAAAGATTAGTCAGAATAGAAAAAGAAACAGTTATAAGTAAATGCGTTTAAATTTATACACAGTTGCAAATTTTATGGAAACATTTGACTCTATGAACACATTGAGAGGGACCCCTCTCAGAGCCTTGAAGATGCCTGTATAAATGTAGAGCCCTGAACTTCAGCTTCATTAGTTTCAGAGTAAAAGTCCCATGTTTTCATGGCTTCTCCAAGGGAAATACAACCCTCATGGAAATGCAGACAAATAGTTCTTGATAAGTTATCCTAGGGTCCTTAGTTTGTGAGGTTGTCTTCTCCTTTAATGTCCAAATAAAATAACTTGAGTCCCTATTGCATATTATTCCAGTGTATGGGATCTGCTTTCCAGGGATTTAGGGGATTCCTAACGAAGAGAGAACATTCTCTGTCTCTTGGCAATTATTCATGCTTTGATTTTTTTCTTGCTCAATTTAATTTCTGGTCATCTTCTATTGACTTGACACTGCTCTCTGATCCAGTTGTGAATACAGTCTCCCATTTTCATTTTTTTAGCGATAAAACAAAAAACACTACTGCAATGGCAAAGGGAAATAGGAACTTTTCTATCTTGCAGCAAAGAATATATTAGTTAAAGCATTTTTGGTGTTTAATTTTGTATTATCTCTAAAAGGGTATAAAATTTCCAAAATCACAGAAGTAGTAAAACCAAAGTATATTAGTCTGCTTGGGCTGCTATAACAAAATACCATAGACTGGGTGGCTTAAACAACAGACAATTGTTTCTCATAGTTCTGGAGGCTGGGAAGTCCAAGATCAAGGTGCCAAGTGATTCAGTTCCTGATGAGGGCTTTCTTCCTGGCCTTCAGATGGCTGCCTTCTAGCCTTGCCCTTGCATGCTGGAGAGAGAGCTCTGGTCTCTTTTCCTCTTCTTATAAGGGCACTAATCCCATCATGAAGACCCCATCCTCGTTACCTCATCTAAACCTAATTATCTCTCACAAGTCCCATCTCTGAATACCACGATCATATTGGTGATTAGGGCTTCAACATATGAATTTGTTGGGGAAGGAAGGGCACAATTTAGTTCAAAATCCAGAGTAACTATTTTATCTATGGCTGGAATTAATGTAGTTCCTGGGCTCATTTCTGCTGATGCCAGAAAAGTTCATACTTTACTTAAAAAAAAAAAACTTTTTGTGGAGAGAAGCTCTCGCTGTGTTGCCAGGCTATTCTAGAACTCCTGGTCTCAGGTGATTGTCCCACCTCAGCCTCCCAAAGCGCTGAGATTGCAGGCATGAACTATATCCAGCCAGAAATGTTTATCCTGACAATTTAATGTCATTCAATGACTTCTGTTTTCAAACTCCATTTCCTTTGCTCAAGTGCCCAGCCCAAAAATCAAGATTATGCCTCAGTCTTCACCTTATCCTGGTGGTGTTCTAAGTTAGTGGAGGCAGTAGAGGGAGGAAAGGTAGTCTTAACATTAAGCCACCATGGATAAGTTAATCAGTGCCCAGTAGTCACTTGCCTCTGCTGACCTCTGCTGAGGTGTGGTTTGCTCTTGTTTTGTGTTGATGTTTATGGCTGAGGCTGCCAGGTCCATGGCCCTATTTATCAGGTTTGCCAGACCCAGCTGAAGGCTGTCTTCTGTCTACAACCCCCTCTCTGCCTTTCTGAACTCTTTCTTTTGCAGGGTTCTGGATTTCATGGCCCTTTTTTCTTCATTCTGCTGGGGTTTATAAGACTCTTTGAGACTTCTCTCAGTCTCATAAAGCCAGATAATATTTTTGGCCATTTCTTCTCTACTCCTCAGGATCCATGTTAGAAAAGAGACTTTTATTTGAGTTTGCCATCTCCCAGCAGTGCTTTTTTTCTGAGACTTTACTAAAACTTACCTACGTATTCTCCTCATTGCCTCCCCATTGGAGTCCATTCCAGTGGGAGGATAAGTAGTTGGATAATAGGATTCTGAGACCCATATCTTAAGCCTTATTCACAACTTTTGAATCCCCCTCTTTATCTAATCAGGCACTCCATACTTCTTGAGTAAGAAACACAGCCGAAGTCATCAAGCCTTCTACTGCTTCAGTAATCACCACATAGACACTATGTTCTTAGGGCTCCGGGCTCAGCATGTTATATGAAAAGCCAAGCTTTGGGACCTCCAACACCTTTTCTCTCTCAAAAGCCTGGCTTTTGCAATTAATGGTAAAAATTATTCCCCCTCTTTCATCCCTTCTTCTGAATAAAACCTAAAGTTTGTTTATATTTTTGCATTTCCCTTCATGTACTCCAGGTGCCCTGGATAAGGGTAACTCAATTATAGCAGCAGGAATGGTTGTGATTGGCCCCACAGTTGCTTCAGATCTGTTTTCTATAATAAATCTCTTATTCTCTATCCAGTGTAGTAGTTCTGCTCTCCTGATTGGACTATCACTGATAAGGGGCATTTGCTCTTCCCTTTTAGTTCCCATATAGAAACATGGTTTATTAACATTGAAATATAAATTGCTAACAACTTCTAAGGTGTTACTCAATCCAAAAGCATTGGGTATTTTAGCAATATGTTAAACATATAATTTTTAAAAAAATCTATTGAATGAAAAATCTACATGTAAATGAAGTCTTACTTCCCAAGCCTGAGTCTGACTGAGATCAGAGTCATCTCCCTCAGGACTCTTAACCTTTTCAGACTGGATTTTAAAGTCACATATGAAGTAAGAATAACATAGTGTGTTGGAAAGAACAACTTGGAAAATAGGAAACCTAAATTCTAGTGCCAATTCTGCCACAAAGCAACTGTCTAGTGCTGGATAAGTTATTTAATTTCTGTGACTTCTGGTTCTTCATTCTTAAAATGTGAAAGCAGGGCTGGATTAGTGGTTATCAAATTGATGTATGCATAATTCTGCAGGTATGCAAAGACTTTTGAAGGTGTATGTGGGCTCTGTAGTGTTAAGGAAACACATTTTCTTGTCTTCAATTTCCATTTGTATACTTTGCCAGCTTCATGTGGATTGTACCTTTCCACTGCCTATCACAATGAGATTTCTCTCTCTTTATATTTAAAAAAACAAAAGCACACTCTACTTCTATCCTAAATCTTACTATAGTGTGTTGTCCTGGAGACCTAGGAAACCAAGGGCCTTCAAAAAAAAAAAAAAAAAGGTTATATTAAAATATTTGGATTGTTTTGGAAACCTCATTTAATAATTTATAAACCTGTCATAGAGCATCTTGGTTTGCTAGCCTTATAGTTATAGAAATATTTGAAAGCCATAGGATGAGATGATTCTGAGATTATTTCTAACTCTAAAACTTGGGTATTTGACTTATTTAAATTCACGTGAAGCTTTATGTACAGTTGCTAATTCATTTCATAAATGGGGATCTTCTGTTGCTTGATGTCCATTAATGAAATGAGTTAAATACGTTAAATTATTTACTTTAACTTTACAGTTTGTACAGTTAACTGTACAGTTTGTTACACACTTCGAAAGTGCCAGAGCCAGCACCTGGACTGGCTCCACTTATCTCCAAATTCCCTGCTCAGTTCTCATTGCCATTCATCCCTGGAAGGTCTAGGGATCAGACCATGAGATTGGCCCTCTTAACAAAATTTTTCAGTGTACAGTACATTAATGTTAACTATAAATACAATGTTGTACGGCAAATTTCTGGAATTCTCCTCTCAATCTTGCATGACTGAATCTTTATACTCATTGAATAGCAACTCTCCATTTTTCCTTTCCCAATCCCTAGTAACCACCATTCTACTTTCTGCTTATATGAGCCTGATGTCAACTTTTTCTGTGGATAGATCTCTGAACCTGTGAGTGTACCTTCCTAATGTAAGTTTTTACTTTTTTTTTTTTTTTTTTTTTTTTTTTTTTTAGGAGCTTGTAATCTCTCGTTCCCTCTGGCATCTGTCTTCTGTGGTATGGGTCTTCTGGAACAGAAACACTTTGCCTAGTTTGTTTTTATTCTTAGCAACCCCTAAAGATCCAGAGAATGGTGGGTCCTGTCAGTGCTTCAAGACTGTTGAGACAGAAGCCTGTCCCTTGAGATGTTCCTCTGTCCCACAAAGTCTGAATGTTGAATTAACACTCTAATTTTTTCTCCTCCCTGAGAGAATCAGAAACTGAGATTTTCCTCCTGATTTGTATGGTATTTTGGCAGGGGAGGCATGATAGCGAGAGGGTGCACCCCATTTTCCTGTTGGCTTTGACACAGCTGCTTTTGCTCTTGTTTGGGGTACGGGGATCCTTTTTAGAGTTTTCTGGTTTCTTACAAAAGAAATTACCTCATGTCTTATTGTTGAATTATTATGTCCATTGAGGGAAGAATGTCCAGGGCTCCCTATTCTGCCATTTGCAATGTCATGCCCTAGACTTACTTCTTATAAAAATATCTATGTTCTATTTTATGAGATTTCTTTAAGGGAAAGATTGACTTTAATGGTGGTGACCTGCTGTGACATTAGTGAGGAGATATTCAGGACAGGGTAAAGCCCTCAAGCCACATTATACAGGCTACGCCTTGTACAACTCGGTTGATCCCTGTCTTCATAGTCTGCCAGGACAGCCTGCTGAGCCTCTTACAGTGACATTCAGATTCTAAAACATTTATAGGAACAAATGAGTAACCTGTGAATCTGAAACTTTAATAATCCCCAGACTAACATCTATTTTTTAAAGCTGTTGCATGTGTGTCTTCTCAGTAGAGCACTAAAGATAATACAGAGATAGAGTAAAACATCTTTCAGCAAATATCTTTCAGCAATGACAGGAGGGAGACCTTCAAACTTGAGAATGATGCTGGAACTATGATCAAGTCCCAGCTATTTCAGAGTTGTAATATTCATATACTTTTGGGAAAACCTTCTCCAGTGAGCCCATAATATAATCCTTTATTCCATTTAGGTGTTACTAAATTTTGACCCTGCACATAACCTTTATCCTTAGGCACATCAGGCTGTCAAGAGAGATACTCTGGATTGAGCTGTAGCACATACTTTATGACTTTAATTTAAGCATGTTGTAAATAGAAGCTGCTTGCTTATACCCCTGTGACTAGTGTAATATTTTTTTCTGTAAGCACACAAATTCCAGCTTATATCTTATATCTTCTTCATCCTCCCCTTTGCACTAAACCTGCTACCCTTATTTTTATACAAATTCAAAATCTCTTAACAGATTCATGCTTTGTGTGTATTTGTAAAATTAATCCCTCAGGACTAAATTTTCTATGTACTTATTAAAAATGTTTTCTTCTTCTTTTTTTTTTTTTTTTTTTTTTTTTTTTGGTTTGGGATAATCTTGTTTAGGACAGTAATGCAGTATTATGTCTTTTAGCACCTGAAACAGTGCTATGCAGAGGGTGGGAGCACTATAAATGTTTCAAAAATTAAATTGTTCTTATTACGAACACAGCTGTGCTGGCTCACTTGTCCTTAGAGACACAGAGAGAAGCTTTATCAGCCAGCAAAGGCATATGTTACTGAGACAAGCAAGACCATTCCTGTGTTTTTCTTTATCGAAATTAGCCACGACAGGTCTATATACATTGTGCTGCATGTTCTACAAAACAAGAAAATATAGATTCCATTTAAAGTCCAGCAACACAATTATATGAAACATATAGACTGGATTCTAACGTAAATAGAACCTATAGTTTTAGGACTTTATTCCTTGAGCCACACATAGTACTAACTGTTTGGGATAGCTGACAGGAAATCCAATAGACAAGGATAATTAACAATACTGGAGAACTGTCTACAAATGTTCATACTCTGCCAGCAACCCAATAATCAATAAGAACAGGGTTTCTTACGGGCTGCAAGAGTGAAACCAAGCTTTTAAAGTGTCAGTTGCTGTTGTTTTGCAGTGTCCAAGTCTCAAACACTTATTTATTTTCTATTCCCCTAAAAATTTCTTCCATTCTTTCCCTGTTTTCTTATGCCTACAGCTATTGCTAGGGGAGAATATTATGGTAATCAGTCAATATCTGATTAAAAGCATGAAGCTTTTTTATTATCTCCACAAGGTGATTGAATTTCTTCTACCTGAACAGCAAGATTCTCCTTTGAATTGCTGCAGCAGAGACTGGCACTGTGAGTGAATTTTGGGCTGCATTTATTTAGTGTGAGTGAGCAAGTTCTATATTTCCTTAGTATCAGAATGCAGACAAGAAGCTATTTAGTACTTGTCAGGAGTTACTGTAAAATGAGTATTAGTTATTTGATATTTACACAGAATGCTTGATATCTTATGTCCGCCTCCATTCTCCCAAAACACACATACCTACTTGCTTTAATCCCTGGTTTCATGGGAAATAATTCATCAACCATTTATGTACATTTGATAGCTAAGATGTTCTCTTTCTAAATGTTTCTGACAGACCACACTGCTAAATAAGCAGGAGAAAAAGCACATGCTTTGTATGGTGTAATAAATAACTGTCTTTTAGGCAAGGTTGCCTTCCAGTTGTCAGTGGGAAAAGATACGTGAATAATGAGAAGAATTGGAAATGTCAAATAAATAGAAAGTTTCCTATTGCAAATCAGTAGATTGTGTTAATATATCTTCTTCATTCAGATTTTCAGCAGAATTAATAAGTAATACCTTTACTTCATTGGCCTTATGTATACTTTCTAGTGGACAAGCTTATAACCAATCAGTGAAGACAACCAGAAATAAAATAGATAGGGAAAACTGACAGATACAGGACATGGATAATTTGCCTTTGAATAATAATCAATTAACTATAAATTGAAGCTTTTAACCTAAATGCAAGAAAGCTACTTTGCAAAGCTGGTCCTTTTGCATAATGAAGAAAAACAGAAATCAGATATAAAGATAAGCTGCTTTCTATTCTATTTTTTGAAATCTAATGAATGCTTTTGACTTTGGGAGGTTGGGAACATTTTACAAGTCTGATGGAAGCTATATCCCCTCTTCCTATAAAAATGCACAATTGTAGGACCACTACATAAATAGCATGGTATCCATATGATTGGTGCTCCCCCTGGAGTTGCACAATGCTGACATATATATGAAAAACTTTCCCCACTGTGATCTTCTGCGAACCGAGCTTGAAGTAAGCACAATTCTATTGTTACCTAGACTAGTATATCCGCTACTTGTGTGGCAAGGAGGTTACTTTGAGCCTGTCTAAATTAATAGAGTGGCAGTATTTGCAGGTGACACTAATCCTAGGAGAAATTCAGTGGCTTTACCCAGAATATCACATCATTTACTTACAGAAAAAGCAATAAGGGACACATCCATTAAATAGATGCTGTTGCCATAGGTGACTGTTCTAAGCAAAATAAATCTCTTGCATCTTGATATGGCTTTGAGCTGACTTTCAGTCTTCTGCAGCTGGCTTTCTTGCATGTTCTAAATTTTCCTGCATATGAAATATTTTGAAAATGTAATTCAATTGTCACTTGCACAGGAATAAAAAGAAGCAAGGAAATGACTCTTCATTGAGTTTTGGCTTTTTCTTGATTAGATGAGCAGCTGTTGAGCAATAAGTCTACCAAAATGGCAATTTGACTGAGCTAACTAAATAAAACCCAACTAAATAAGACTGCTAACTCCAGTCAAGCTTCTTAGAGAATTTTAGACACAGTGTTAGGCTCAACAGGGCATCCTAATGGTGTCATTGCTTCTTGGTGAGTAATTCCTTTTCTCTTTCTTTTTTTTTTTTTTACTTCCAAGCTAATCTTATCTGTTCATATTTTTCACATCTTTGAAATGACTTATATGTTTTGATGTAAAAATGCAGGAAGTATTGATCCTTTTTGGAGATTGTTGATATGCAGGTAGCAAAAAGCCTAAATATCTTTATTCCAATTTATGTTTCTTTCATTTTAAAATCTTTTTTTTTTTTTTTTTTTGAGACAGAGTGTCTCTCTGTCACCCAGACTGGAGTACAGTGGTGTGCGATCTCGGCTCATGCAATCTCTGCCTCCTGGGTTCAAGCAATTCTCCTGCCTCAGCCTCCAGAGTAGCTGGGACTACAGGTGCATGCCACCCTGCCCAGCTAATTTTTTGTATTTTTTGTGGAGACAGGGTTTTATGGTGTTAGCCAGGATGGTCTCTATCTCCTGACCTGGTGATCTGTCTGCCTCAGCCTCCCCAAGTGCTGGGATTCCAGGTGTGAGCCACTGCCCCAGCCTCATTAAAAAATCATTTGAAAGTCTATTATAAACAAGATGTGCTACTTAGTGACTATATTTGTGTCTGACTGCTTATGTTTCTTTAGAGCCTCAGAGTAACCTGTTGAGTTTGATAGGATACTTTATAATTAAGGAGGCATAGCAAAGTGACTTATACATAGTAGAAAGATGGTTTGAACATAAATTGCTTGGTTCTTATTACAATGCACCTTCCCACTACAACATGGAGCCTGCTTCAAGGACGTGGGGACTTCTGCTGGGAGACACACAGTGATATCTGAAATGAATTTGAAGGGAAAACTCTTTTAATATCACTAAGCTTGTGAAGACAGAGCTTTTGAATTCCATTTCTTACCAATGCAGCAAATAATATGAAAAGATTGTATTTTTAACAGAATTTCCAAATTTTCCATCTGGGATGAATTACAATCAGTTGGATTTATGACTCTTTATTGACGCCTCCTCTTTTCCACGATACCCATAAGCATTTCCTTTCTCTTTCTCACAATGTCATGAAGAAGAAGCAAAGCCATGCAGAGAATGCCCTTGGTTTTGCTTATCCCCATTGCAGAGACCAGTGATTTATTTATAGATCAGCTTTGCCAAAATGTTTTGGAGAAGCTAGCATTTCTTAAAGTGAACGTCACAGTTAGAATCAGGTTGTGGGCTATGTATATTTAGTTTAAAACAGCAAGATCTATTTTTTTTTTCCTGCTTATTCTTGCATTGCCCCATGCAGTTTTATCAGTTTTTTTTCTTTAACTTTGAACTAGAAAATACACGAGTATTTTGGGAGATGAAAAAATACTTCCACAAAGTAACAACTCATTTGATAAAATTGTCCAGTCAATCAAATCTATTGAGAAATGCATAATACACACAGAGAATGGACAGAAGGGTCAGGGCCACTATTTGGAAGGCATGGAGATTCAGAAAATTGACTACTCTAAGCCCAGTGCATTGATTCAAGCTTGTTGGTCTAAGGCTGTCCACAGCCACTAATGACCCAGGGTCTGTCCCATTTTAAGTAAATAGCTAATTGCTTCATTATTATGTTTGCATTTGTGTACAATCACAAAGAGACAGGGCACAGTCGTAACTCTTTATATACTCAGATATGACTTTTCTTTCAAAGAAGATGTGGTTTTATTTTGTCTATAATCCATTTTGTTTTCCTGAAACAAAACTTCATGCTACTGGGTAGAGGAAGAAAATAAACATTTAGCACTTGCTATGAGCTGAATTGTGTCCCTGCAAAATGTATTTGTTCAACTGTAACACCCCATGTAGGGGCTCTGAGGCAGTGAAAAATGTTAAATGAGCTCATAAGGGTGGGGCCCACATCTGATAGGGCTGGTCCAGAGAGACCAGAGCTTCCCTCTTCCCCCACGTGAGTACATGATGAGAAGACAGCCACTTGCAATCAAGAAAGAGGGTCCTCACCAGGAACTGAACCAGCTGGCACCTTGATCTTGGAGTTCCCAGCCTTCAGAAATGTGAGAAATAAATTTCTGTTGTTTAAGCCTGCCAGTATATGGTATTTTGCTATGGCAGCCTAAGCAGACTAATATCAACCTATCAGTTTAAGTTACTTAAACCATTAATTTAGGATATGCTCAGACTCACTAAGAAAAACAAATAGGTGTAGGTTTTTATTTCCTCCACCCCCTCTAAGCAGTGCTTGTGTAAGCATGAGGGTGTACTGCAATGCAACCTCGTGGTGAAGAAAAAGAGTTTGGGTTCATGGGGATGGTGTCCACTGGCATCTTGGGGCTCCAGTACAATCCCTTCTGTCCCCCCTGTCAGGGGCTGGTCCTGCTTACATGTGCAGTTGACGTCTGTGACTAGCATGACTCAATATCTGATCCCTGTTTGTCCCTCCCTTGTTGACTCAGCCTCATCTCAATTCTGACTTCCTTCATTCTACTACATCCTCACTGTGGTGGGCTCTACCACAGCCCCAGAACTCTCAACTCTATGGTCAACTGCTTCTACACTGGGGCTGCAAGAACATCTGGGTCTCATCTCTGCTACCCACAAACCCTGACGGGATGAGGAAAGCCAAATATCAAGGTCTCCTTTTGTCTGACAAACTATACTGTACCACTTGGCTTACTGTGATATGATTTGAAGCTACTTGACAAACTCCCTCTTAAATCCCACAGGGAAAACCAGGACAAGAGATTTCCACCATCCTTAGCTTTTCCTCACTCCTGAGGACACATGACTCATCATTTTCTCTTATCTCTTCCCATCCTGTCTTCTTCTCTAAATTCCCTCAGACTCCCCAAAAAAAAAAAAAAAAAAAACCAGCTTGTTCTCTCATTTCAAGTCGCTATTTCCTTTTTATCAGACAGAAACAAGTTTTACGGCCTAGGAGAGTGAGAGAGAACTTCTTTACATTTTGGGCAGTCTATGAGCTGAGTCCTGGATCTTGGTATCCTAAAGGAGTTTATAAAGTTATTTAGGAAATCCATTCTCTCTCACTCCTTCCATAATGTGTCTTTCTCTGAGGCTATATACTTTAGACATATAAAGTTTCAGATGGACAAAAATTTACAGGAAAAATGAAAATGATTGGCTTATATTCACAAAGATATTATTCTTCCCTGTGAATAGGATTATCTGTTTTACTGTGGATGTATGCTTATATTCTGTGTACTAATGCACAGTCTCATATGTAAACCTGACTTCTTGAGGCAGTTATCACAGGTGTGAACAGACACCACTAGGGTTCACAATGACTACATTGCGAATCAGACTTCAGGCATTCAACATGTTCTCTCAGTCCTCCAAGATATCTTCCCCAGCTTGCCCACACCGTTCATTTGTTTTACTTTTTCTTCTGTAAAATAAGCATATAAGGAAGCCACACCACTCAGATGTTATATGAATAACTGGTTCTTTGCACTTTTGAAAGAATAATTTAATTAGCTCATCAAAGTACCCTTCAGTTATATCCTGTATTTTGTCCATCTAGGATGCTGCATATTTAATTCTGGGTCAATAAGCATCCTGTTGGGTATCTCTTAAATGAGTCTTCCTGTCATATTGCATTTTTACTTCTTACTGGCATTCAAGAGTGGAGAGCTACTGTTGACAAAGCTCCAGTTTGCGCGCTATTTTGCCCCCTGCTATACGTCTTCTGTGGCCAGCTCATCATAGGCTCTGAGCAGTGTTCTTAGGTCCACAGCCATTTATGCATGCAAGATTCCATATGTTTAAATAATCATCCTTTTGATGATTTATAACTTGGAAGAATAAGGAATATCTCTTATATTTCTTGCCTTCTGTTAGTTTGTTTAACTTAAAGTAATATTAAAGGTTTTCTCAAGTTTAGGATAAACTAAGAAAGTAAGTGAGGCAAAATTATTTTTTAAATGCATATTCTTTAATATGTAGATAAAATAGTTTCACTTATCCAGATGTTTTTGTTTAAGTTTTTTCTTAAAAATCAATTTTTCCATCAATGATCACATTGATATAAAGCGGTGATATATAGACATGGACTTCTCGACAATAATTTGGGGTTCTATCATATAGCAGTGATGGAAAATCCCATATAAAAATACAAATGTAAAATGATACCTGACTGATGGATTAAGCTGATTGGCACTGTAAAGATAAGATTATTTTGTTCCTTGATGGGAGATTAGTACAGAAATAGATGTGTGAGTCAAACCTCAGCACAGTAATGATTTCCTGACAAGCACTCTTTCCAAACCAAAATACATTAAGTTTAAATCCAAGGAGCCATTACACTTTAAATATTTCTCTCAATTTTTCTATAAACTGGAAGAAAAAGGAATTTGCACTTTATGTCAAGGCCACAATAATTCGTTTGTATATAGCATATTACCTACTGAAGACCATGATGGAAACTAAATAATGATGAGCCAATTGCTGGGCTTATGGTAGAGTGCCATATGATTGACTCAGATAATAATGTATCAGGGCCACACATTAGTTTCTGAGTGGTGGAGATTGAGTGCTAATGCAATTTGGAAGAATTCCCAGTACAAATAAAAAGAGATGTATACTGCCTCTTTAATGACTCAGGGAAACAGAAACCATTTTTAATACATTAAATATGTTACCAAGTTTGAATATTTTGTCTTCTTTAAGTCTTGAAGAAAAAACTTTTTTGACTCTAATAGCTATCTAGCTGTTGAAGTAGAATGGAATGAACTGATTTCAAGAAGCATTAATAATTAACAGCCGCCAGAGCCATGTAAACAACGTCAACCAGGGCCTAGATATTTCTAGCTGGAATCCAACTATATCTGAGCCCCTTCTCCTAAGGAAAGGACAGAATATACTGTTAATTGAGTATCCAATAAGTGCAAAACAATGTTCTTGGCACTTTTATATCTGACTTAATCCTTACATCTTCTCTGTGAATTCTGATGCCCATTAAAGATAAAGAAGGTGAAATTTATGAGAGTTAAATTGCCGTGCCTTATAATTGAAAATTGGAAAATTCAACTCTTGAGTTCTAGTCTGTCAAAATCTCTTTTAGATGTACACTATCTGATATGGTTTGTCTGTGTCCCCATCCAAATCTCATCTTGAACGTACTCCCATACAGATTCTGTATCCAGACAACTGATTTGAAATTTCAGCTTCCCAACTTGCCAGCTTACTGGATCTTGGCAAGTTGTTTAACTCTTCCCATCCTCTGTTGTCATCCACAAAACAAGGATCATAATAATGCCTGCTTCATAGTGTGCTGAGAAAATTAAATGAACTGTATATGTAAAGCACTTAAAATAGAGAATAGAGCTTGGCACACAGAAGAGTGTTTGGCTGTTACTGAAAAGGAATGAAGAATCCTTTGCTTAGTGTTCAATGAAAGTGTACTTACTAAAGTGCCAGATATACTACCCGTCATGTAATATATGAAGTGGAAGAAAAAAGACCTTCATAAAGATGTGTGCTAGTGCTGAGCTTGTTATTTTATATACATTATCTCATTTAATCTTCACATCATTTTCATTTACAAAACAAGAGCCAAGACAACACAATCTTAGGTTAAATACATTTATTAAAATCCCATTTTTAAGAAATGACAGAGCCAGATTTTAAACCTAGATTTGTCAGATTCTAAGGCCTATTTTGTTCAAGTGGGTTAAGTGCAGAACTACTTAGAGAGAGAAACAAAGTTTAGAGAATGTTCAGCTTAGGGTTCTGTGCTAAAAATGTTAAAGTGGCTATAGAACACCTAATTTAGCTTCCTAAAATAAGTGGATTATCTCTCTGGAGAAAAGACTAATTTCCCTTGTAGGATATTGTAAAATCTTATCAATTTTCACTGAGGCAGATAGAGGCGTTAAACTACGGACTTAAAAAAATACAATTTTGGTTTTAAAGACATTTTTAGAATTAGGATAAATACTGGTTTAGGGGTCTAGAACCATGTGAATTATAAGATATTCTATCAATTATGATTTACATTTAAATAGCTCACTATACTTATTTGTGCCTATAGTTAAAAACCAAAACCCAAACCTGATTTTAAGCGTCTAGTAGGCATGTACCAGAAGACAAGATTACTATCATGTTACCTGTGATCTTGGTGTGTATTTCCTGGTTTCGGTATGTCATCTTCTCCGCCTCATCCTACTCATGTGAGAGTCTCAGATGTATGATGTGTTTTAATGTGTAGGCATATGTGTGTGCATGGGTATGTAATTTTTTTCTGTCTTGTGCCTCAATCTTTATTAATATCACTATCTTTTTCTCTTTACTTTCACTTTGTTTCTCATGGTCGTTTTTTTGGCCACAATAACAGACCTGGAGTCTTTTTTCTATATATCTGATAAAGTTATATATTCTCCTTTCTTAACCTATGGAAAAAATAATTGATATTTCTCTTTAAAAGACTGATTCATGTGGCCTTATGTTGATTATTTTTCTTAATAGCTTAAAGGGTTCCCACCTCAATTTAAATAGGAATTGAATAAATTTAATAAACCATATAAAGTAGCAGAATTTAAAATAAAGTATCTATCTAAAATAAAGGTTGTAGCTTATCTTTTAAGCTATAAAGATGGGAAATTGCCCTTGAGGAGAGTACAGGCTATTTAAATATTCTAGAGCAGATATTGGAATTGATCCTTGAAGAAAACTCTCATTGTTAAGTTGTTCTAGTCCTGCAGACATAAGGAAATATCTACTCATTGCTCTTGGGAATTAACTTAAAAGCAGATGCTTGACTGGAATTAAGCATTCTGTATAGCAATGCAATTGAGTTAATACTGAAAATGAGCCCATATAGACTCAGAAATTGCCCTGTGCCTGAAATACAGTCTGTGTTCTTAGAAAATGTGAATGACTTTTGTTCAAATATTTTCCTTCAGGAGGTCCAGGAGATGGGATAGGCATTTCTTATCTTCTTTTCCATTCATGCTACAGAAAGTACTGTGAAAAATCGTGAACTAGGTTGTCATAGCACTACCTACATTGGGCTATTGGTGCCCTTTCTCATTTAAGATTGAAAGAGCCACAATATGGGCCATGACCCTTTGTATTAGACACAGGATGAGATTACACCTTATTTGTGGGTTAATATTTTCCCTGGAAGAGAATGTATATTCCCAATGTCAATCACCCTAGAAGAGGAAATAAGATGAGCCTTAGGAACAAAAGATCTCCCTTTATCTTTGGCAGAGGAGGCAGTCAGGCAGGCCTAGACTCTTAGTTGTAGAAATATCTAAATCTTGTTGATGAGAAGGGTTCGAAAGCCATACCACACAGAGGCCTGCCAGGAAACAGAAGGGATACTCACGGTCTCTTAGAGACTTCCAACAGCAGTCCATTAGGTTTTTCTAGTCTCTGAGCTTTCTGTAAGCTCTTTTTAGCAGTATGATTTAGTCTCAGTTGTGTATGGGAATTGAGGGAATTGAAACTATTTTTGGTAGTATCAGGGGAAGACAATGGCCCAGAAGTGAGATGATGACATAGGGGTCATTTGCCCCAGAAAAGATGGCCTGGCAGCAAGAGGACAAACCAGAACATAGGAAAAATGAGGAATTTTAAGGCAATGACCTGAGAAATCAGTGGGTGAAAAGATGAACTGAAAGAGGCTAATCCCTACCAGAAAGTCAATAAAGGTTCCCGCTATGATAGTTTGCATATACAAAGAAAACTTAACCTCATTTGGGAGTCACAGGCTTAGCAGATCAGTTATGTACAAGGTTCATAAGAAAATGATTAGAAATTCTTGTTAAACTATGAGCTCAAAGAAATATAAATTAACATAAACAGCAAATTTCAGCTCATTCAGTAAAATGAGTTGTATTAATGTGTTATTTAATGGAAGCAGTAGATTATTTTTGTTTGAGGGCTGCCACCCTTTTCTGACAAATTATTATTTTAATGTTGTAATTATTTGATGTGATTAATCAGCCAGTCAGCAAAGCAAATATTTTCCACCTAAATTAAATGTGTTGGCAGAATGATTATTTCTCTAACACATTTGATATGAGTGAGTCTATTTTATATCTTTATGAATAAACGTATTAGAATCATGTTGTCTTGTCTCAGGGTCAGAATTCTGCCCTGGAGGCTATTTTGCCTAAAAATTTGACAAGGCCTTTCTGAATGTTGACTAGGAAGAGGAAAAAAACCTTGAAAACTTAAAAACTAGATGAAACTCCTGTGATTCAGTAAAAATGTAATTTAAAAATCACTGAAAAAAAATCTGTGTTCGAGTTCCTGGCTCTACCACTAAAGGTGGAAGCTGATCAATTATCTGATTTCTCTGAGTCTCTGCTTCTCTGTTTGTAACCCCACAGGATCATACAGAAAATTCAGTAATAAAATGTACATGGGAAATGCTATAAATTAAGGTAGTACAGAAAATCTGTCTTGTTTTCTTCCAGTTCTTAGATTCCAGTGGGAACATACAGAGGCAGGGTGCATAAAGGAAATAAATTAGACCATAAAGAAAAGAAATCCAAGCAAAGTTCAAACTAAAATGTTTGAGTTTTAAGATTACTTTTTCAAAATTTTCAAACCTGGGTATGATTCAGAATAATATCATACAAAATTCAGAACCCCAAGCTCCACCTGTCATTGGAGATGTTGATTCAAAAGCTCAGGAATGGGTTTTTAAATTTTATTATTCAGTTTATTCCTCGCAATGTTATGGAGCCTGACTGAAATTTTGAGACTCTAAAGCTGACTGCTGGGAATTGCTGATCAAACTTTACTGTGTCAGTAAACTTCTTTGGACCAATGTAGGGCAGTTTTATATGTTTCAAACTTGGATACAGTTGGGATATACTGGAAAGTCATGGTTAACAGGATAAACTAAAAATTTCTAGTCAGGCATTAGATTCTCATAAGGAGCATGCAACCTAGATCCCTCACATGGGCAGTTCACAATAGGGTTTGCGTTCCTATGAGAATCTAATTCCGGCACTGATCAGACAGAAGGCGGAGCTCAGGCAGTAATGCTTGCTTGCCCCCCCACTCACTACCTGCAGTGCAGCTACATTCCTAACAGGCCACATTCCGCAGCCCAGGGGTTGGGGACCACTGATTTGGCACCAGGAGACGGTGCTATTCTTGTGATAGTGAGTTCTTATGAGACCTGGTTGTTTAAAAGTGTGTGGCACCTCCCTGCTCTTCGATCCTGCTCCTGTCATGTATGATGCCTGCCCTCCCTTTGCCTTGCACCATAAGTAAAGGCTCCCTGAGGCCTCCCAAGAAGCAGATACTGCCATGCTTCCTGCAGAACTGTGAGTCAATTAAACCTTTTTTTTTTTTTTTTTTGGTAAATTACCCAGTCTCGGGTATTTTGTATAGCAGTGTGAGAACAAACTAATACAACTCTCAACCTATAATTCTCTTGAAGACATGAGCACTATTTCATCTGAGTAAGTATTTGAGGGGGAAGTAGTTCTGCTTCATTAAAGTAGAAAGGAACGAATATTTATTGGCTGACAGTTCTGTGCCAGGCACTGTACTTGGCATTGAACTGGGGACTTATACTGGTTATCTCATTTACTTCCCATCAGAATTCCATGAAGAAGCCATTGATATTATTATTTTACAGATGGGAAAATTGAGGCTTCAGCAAACTGAATAACTGCTAAGAGTATACAATTAACAATGGTGAAACAGGGACTTTGACTCAAATCTGTCTAGCCCTGAAGTTCACGATCTGCACATCATCCTATACTGCCTTTCTTTGTATCTAGCACTTGAAGTAGAACAAGTGTTTGGTGCTGTAGGGACTGTCTATTAATATCTCTCATTCTGATTGTTATCTCTTTCTTATTACATGGAAGTTATAGGCATAATGAATGGGCTGAATTTCACTGACACTAGTTGCAACGGATGCATTTTGCGCCTATATCCCATCTCAGTCCACCTCTGATTTCAGTGGCAGCCATGGTGGATGGTTCTGAGCTCTGTCTGCTAGCATTTGCACTGGAGTTACTCCACTTTTCTGCCTCAGGGCTTTCTCCAAAGCTACAGGTGAGCTTGAGGACACAGCCAGCCTGGAAGTGTCAGGGAGTTAATGCCCCTTTGGACAACCTTCAACCAGTGAAGGGCAAGAGTCAGAGATAAATGTCTCACCCTCCTGTCCTTCAGAGGGACAATTCTAAGATGCTTCCACATGTTTTGTCAAAGGCCCCAGTGGTATTGAGTCCCAGGATCCAGCTCAACAATGCACCCAGTGGTTCTCCTTCCCTGTCTTACTACCCCTCACTCTGCTTCCTGGGATGTTGAGGTTTTGTTTTTTGTTGTTTTTTTTTTTCAATTCTAAAGACATTGTATTTTTTCATTTATTTGAGTAACATACTGTTTGGTCTGAACTGATAAGCATCAGAGTTTCCTGTTTGGGGTGAGGGAGAGATAGAAGGGGAAGAAAGAGAGCAGGGTAATATGGACTGAGAACAAGAGCTCCAGAGAGCGTCTTTCTCTTCTACCTCGCTTCTTATCCTACGGGTCACAAGCAGAGGGATCAGCAGCCCGACTGAAATGGTTTCTAAGTCCATGAGAGAGACTATCACTCTGGAAATACTCTAAAATACTTGAGGGAGGGAAATTTCACAAATGCCTGGACTTCCTGTGTATTAGGTGAATCCTGCACTGTATTAAGAAATGTGCGTATTGATGCAGATGTAACCTCATATGCCAGTGAAATCTGGAAATTCTCTTTTGCCAGTCTAGTTCTCAATATCTTACTCACTTTCTCCATTGGCTTACAGAATTTGCATGCATAAAGAATATCATAGCAAAATAGAGAGTATTGATTTTTAGGAAATTCCAACCAGAAGAACACCACTGGATGAATTTGGCTTTGTTTCCTAATCTATAGCATAAGGAAAAATTGTTAGTTTTTATGTACTTTTGGCCAGAAATGAAGTAAATAAAGAAATGACGAAGATGACATGATAAGAAAACATGTCACCTTAAGAAAAGTTTGGAGTAGCTATTACTTGAATGTTTTCACACTTATAATATATAAACTTTGTGTACAAAACTTAAGAGTGCACTCTATTACAGAAGTGGGTGGAAATTAAGTGACTCTAGAAAGCTAGGTGAATGAATGGATGGCTTGATACAGTTAGGAATGTGGATATAGCCCTTTACAGAATACCATTATATAAATTCATGTTCCATTTTTATACTACTTATGAAATCTTAATTTTCCTATTTTATAGGTGAAGTTCAAAGAAGTTAAATAAAATCTTTGAGATAACCCAGCTAGTAAGAGAGAGAGATGGGACACCTCTGTCTCAAAACCCTGTGTCGTTTCTCCCTCATCCCATTGCTTTCACCTGGTCAGTTCCTGAAATCCACCGGGACACAGACCTGGTGCCCGCTTTGCCTTATGACCTACCTCATTTCTCAGAGACCAGGGATTGGCCATGGGATCTACAATTAGGAAGCAAAACGAGTCCCTTGGTCGCTGAAGTTGCACATTGACCAAAAGATATTTGGCAAATATTTCTTGGCTGGTTTCGCATAGAAAATTTCACAAGTGTTACTGCAGGCCAGTGTGTGCGAGTCAATGCTACAAACTTAGATTCAATTAAAATAATTTATCTAGAGCCTCAATGGAACTATAAAGCTTAGAAACTTCTATGAGTGTAATCTGAACAAGCTCTTACTTTGAACATTTTGAATAGACTTTGATGTTCATTCATTTTTCATGCGCATATACACAATCCCAGTTTTATGTAAAAAGATGAATCTTTTAAAAGAGGCACATTGAATTGAGTTTTAAAACATCAAACCTGGGCTCTCAAATTTCAGGATAAAAATCTTTCAAAATGAAGACTGCATTGACTATTCTGGCTTTCAAATGTGTATATAAACACACACATATATTTACATATACATATGCACAAATGCATATGTATATACACATATAGAAATTCTTTTTATTGCTAAATAGATTCTTTTATTGCTGTTTGCTTCATATTTAATAATTACCTTCACTCCATACAAAATTATGTTCTTTGTTATATATGGTTTATCTCTAAGAGATTTCGAGAATAAGATAAGCAATGAGAAGAACTGGGAATAATTATAGAAAATGTGCTTAGGCATGTGGATAAATTATTCAGTCACAGGCCAGGTGCAGTGGCTCACACCTGTAATCCCAGCAATTTGGGAGCCCAAGGCAGGTGGATCACTTGAGGTCAGGAGTTTGAGACCAGCCTGGCCAACATGGTGAAACCCATCTCTACAAAAATGCAAAACTTAGCCAGGCATGGTGATGCATGCCTGTAATCCCAGCTACTTAGGAGGCTGAGACAGAAGAATCACTTGAACCTGGGAGGTGGAAGTTTCAGTGAGCCGAGATTGTGTCACTGTATTCCAGCCTGGGCGACAGAGCGAGATTATACTCTGTCTCAAAAAAAATAAGTAAATAAAAATAAAGTATTCAGTGACAGGGTCACTTGTGAAGGAAAGAAATGAAAAGACATAAGTAAAAAGACATTTTGTTGAGTTTGAAAGAGAAGTCAGGAGGGAGGAATATAAGTTTTCAGACAGATTGTAGAAGTATAGTCAAGAATTAAGGTTCATTCTGCCAAGATTCTTGATACATCAGATTGTAAATAACACATCAGGCAGATTAGGCCAAGAGTAGAGAGTGGGTGGGTGGGGAAGCCATCATCAAATTGTATTCATGGTGTGGTGTGGCAATGATATTTAAAGCCAGATGAGATCACCTGGAAGTTCGTATACATGGAGAACAGAAGATATTTCATATCAGAAACTGGAGTACTTGGAAACACTGAAAGAGATGGATGGAGCAAACAAGAAGTTAGAAGAGGAGGAAGAGGAGAAGCAGATGAAGGTGGAAATCACTCACTTCAAATGCTTCTGGGAGGGCAAGTAAGATGAGAACCAGGAATGAGCCATAGAGTTGGCAACATGGAGAGGTGGTGACCTAGTGCAAGAGAAGATAGAGATGGGAAGGGAAGTCTGGAAGTGAAGACAGAAAGGCAAATATTTCTAGCTATTTTGCTATAAAGGAGAAAAAAACAAAATCATACGGAGTCAGAGAAGGTTTCTTTTTTAAGGTAGAAGCGTTTACAACTCATTTATTTAGTGGATGGTGAGGACCTATTAGAGTCTTAGAAAGAGTTAACACACACTTCTCAGAGGACTCTAGCACAAAACTTGACTAGCACTCCCTCTGATGGCCAGCAGATGAACAAATCCCAGCTTCTTGCCGCAATCCACCACCCTCCCCAATCGGGTTTTCCCTGCTCACGAATATGTAGTTATCCAGACAAGTGTATAGGTACTAGGAATAATTGACTGAAATTCAGTGATACACAAATTATGAAATGCATCAGGGAAAGGACATAACATATCAGGGAAAGACAAAAGACAGAAGAATCAAATGGGAGAACGTAGAATTCTCAAAGTGAGTTTCCCAAACCAGTAGTATCAGCATCACCTATGAACTTGTTAGAAATGCAAATTCTCAGGTCCCACCTACTGGCTGAGAAGCCCTGGAGTTGGGGCCCACAAGTTATTTTAAAACAAATAGCTTGTGTTTTAACAAGCTATTCCAGTGACTCTGATACACTTTCAAGTTTGAGAACTGTCACTGATTTCAAACAAGTATTTGAGGGAAACTTTAAGTTTTATATAAATTTTCTGGAGCCAAAGTTTCATTCAATTTCATATTGTCCATCTGTTTTTGAGCCATTTTTTGTGTTCAATGATTCTTTAAATTTTGTTAAATGTTTAACTATTTTGGATATATAATATTTATACATATTTATGGAGTACATGAGGTATTTTGATACAAACATACAATGCATAATGATTAAATCAGGGTAATTGAAGTATCCATCACCTCAAACACTTATTTCTTTGTATTAGGAACATTCCACTTTCACTCTTTTAGTTATTTTGAAATAATCTTACTGTGCTACAGAACACTAAATCTTACTCCTTTTAAAATCTAATGGTATATTCATACCCATTAACCATCTACTCTTTACCCTAACCTCCCAACTGCCCTTCTCAGCCTCTGGTAACTATCATTCTACTCTCCATTTCCATGAGTTCAATTGTTTTTTAGCTCTTACATATTAGGGAGAACATGCAATATTTGTCTTTCTGTGTTTGGTTTATTTCACTTAACATAATGTTTTTCAGTTCTATCCAGGTTGCAAATAATGGGATTTCATTCTATTTATGACTGAGTAATATTCTATTGTGTAGATGTACCGCGTTTTCTTTATCAGTTCACTGATGGACACTGTATTAGTTCATTTCACACTGCTATAAAAATACTAGAGTCCAGGTAATTTAAAAAGGAAAGAGGTTTAATTGACTCATGGTTCTGCAGGCTTAACAAGAAGCATGGCTAGGAGACCTCAGGAAACTTAAAATCATGGTGGAAGGCAAAAAGGAATCAAGCATGTCTTACATGGCAGCAGGTGAGAGAGAGCAGGGAAAACTCTCCACTTATAAAAACATCAGATCTCATGAGAACTCACTATCATGAGAACAGCATCATGAAAACTGCCCCCATGATCCAGTCACCTCCCACCAGATCTCTACCTCGACACATGGGGATTACAATTTGGATTATAATTGTTGATGAGATTTGGGTGGGGACACAGCCAAACCATATCAGACACTTAGGCTGATTCCTTATTTGGGCTACTGTGAGTAGTGCTGCAATATACATGATAGTGAAGATATCTGTTTGATACACTGATTTCCTTTCTTTTGGCTGTATACCCAGTAATGAGATTGCTAGCTCATACAGTACTTCTTTTTTTTTTTTTTTTTTTTGACGGAGTTTTGCTCTTGTTGCCCAAGCTGGAGTGCAATGGTGTAATCTTGTCTCACTGCAACATCTGCCTCCCGGGTTTGAGCGATTCTCCTGCTTCTACCTCCCAAGTAGCTGGGATTACATGTGCACACCACCATGCCCAGCTAATTTTTTGTATTTTTAGTAGAAACAGGATTGTTTCACCATGTTAGCCAGGCTGGTCTTGAACTCCTAACCTTAGGTCATCCACCTGCCTGGGCCTCCCAAAGTGCTGGGATTACAGGCGTGAGCCACGTTGCCCAGCCAGTAGTTCTATTTTTAGTTTTTCAGACTGTTCTCCCTAGCAGTTGTACTAATTTACATTCCCATCAATAGTTTACAAGGTCTCCCATTTCTCTACATCCTCGCCAGTATTTGTTATTGCCTGTCTTTTGCATAAAAGCTATTTTAACTGGGGTGAGATGCTATCTCATTGCAATTTTAATTTGCACTTCTCTAATTAGTGATGATCATTTTTTCATATACCTATTGGCCAATTGTATGTTTTCTTTTGAGAAATGTTTATTCAGATCTTTTGCCCATTTTAAAATCAGATTTTTTTTCAAAGTTATTTGTATTCCTTATATATGCTTGTTATTAATCTCTTGCCAGATGGGCAGTTTGCAAATATTTTCTTGCAGTCTGTTGATTGCCTCTTCACTTTGTTGTTTCCTTTGCTGTGTAGACATCTTTTTAGCTTGATATAATCTCATTTGTCAATTATTGCTTTGGTTGCCTGCGCTTTTGAGGTCTTACTCAAGAAATCTTTGCCAAGACCAATATCCTGCAGTGTTTTTGCAGTGCTCTTCTAATAGTTTCATAGTTTCAGGTCTTAGGTTTAAGTCTTTAGTCCATTTTTATTTGTTTTTGTGTATGACCAGAGAAAGTCTAGTTTCTTTCTTCTGCATATGGAGATCCAGTTTTCCACGTACTGTTTATAGAAGAGAGTGTCCTTTTCTTAATGTACATTTTTGGCACCTTTGTCAAAGATGGGTTCACTGTAAATGTACAGATTTATTTCTGGGCTCAGTAAAATTTTTTTATTAAGCAGTTTTAAGCCTACTTGCCATAAGTATTTTATACCATACTCACTATAAGGATAAAAGTAGTTTGTGTTTTTGTAGTAAATTTCTTTCTATGAGATAATTATCATTTTTTGTCCTTTTAGTTTCCATGATTCTAGGTCTGAGGCAGAGACAATAGAAGATGAGCTTGGAAAAGTTTGTGTCAGGAAGCAAGAAAGTAATCAAAATCTTAGGTGATATTATGACAAGGACATAGCAGTTAGTTTGAAGGGTGAGCTCTGGCCAAACTAGAGACAAGTAAGCATCAGAGTAATAACAACAATCAAATCACATTCAGGGGGAAAAACTATTATATACATGTGTGTGTATATATACATATATACATGCATATGTGTGTATATGTATGTATACACATGTGTATATATCCAGATAGCCATATATATATATACACATATACTTACAGCCACATATATATGTCTATATGTGTGTATGTACATATATATATATATGTCCATAGCAATATTAAAGAGAAGGCTGAGGAAAGAGTACTCTTCTTAACAGAATATCAGCTAATAAATGGAAGAAATATAGAGTTAGAATATTACAATTTTGTGTCCAATTATAACAATAGATATAGCAAGGATCATTAATGACTTCTGAAACAATTGAGTCAGGATCTCAAATTATTGCCACACAGAATACTTATTAATTAGAAAAAAAAAAGTTCTTTTACAAAGGAGTGATCTGGTGGATACTACCTTGTGTGAGCAAATCAACACTTGGAGGTACACCATTACTTAAAAGTTCTACTTTCTTATGCAGATATTTATTGAACATCTACAATGAGTGAGCAAGACACCTTTGAGACTTTGGGATACAACAGGGAACACAGCCACTGTGGGAATTCAGATTCTATGGAGGCCTTTCTGAGAAAGTAGCAATTGTAAACCATAGAGCATAGAGATAGCGAAACCTTCCTCGCAAAGGTTGTGGAGGTGGTGGGATCTGAGACAAGGTGTACCATTTAGATGCAAAAATGCATTCATCGACTCGGGAGCAGGAGGGTGTATGATTCATTGAAAGAACCAAAGTGCCTAAAATATACAAATATACAAGTATTAGTTTTCTATTTCTGCTATAACAAATTACCACAAACTTTGCAGCATAAACACAGCTTTACTATCTTACAGCTCTGTAGGTCAGAAGTGCAGTACAGGTTTCACCAAGATAAAATTCAGTTGCCTAAGGCTGCATTTCCTTATGGAAGCTTTAGGGGAGAATCTGTTTCCTGCTCATCACGTGGTTGGCATAATTGAGTTCCTTGCAGTTTCAAGACTGAGATTCACCCCTTTCAAGTGTATAGTCCACTGAGGACTGTTCCCAGTTCTGGAGGTCACTTTGTTCTTTGGCTCATGATTCCCTTGCTCTGTTTTCAAAGCCAGCAACAAAAAAGAGTCCTCAAGTTGTATGTCTCTCTGACAGATGGGAAAGGTTCTCTGCTTTTAAAAATTCGGGTAATTATACTGGGCCCACCCTGATGATCCAGGATTATCTCATCTGAAGGCCCTTGACCTTACACACATCTGCAAAGGTAACATATTCACAGGTTCTAAAAATTAGGGCACAGGCAAGTTTGGAGGTCATTATTCTGTCTAGCACAAGAGGAGATAAGGAGAATAGCTCAAGGTGAAATACTTTCACTTGCCTGGTGGTTCTAGTCAGGGTGCTCCTTTTAAATCAAGAAACCTTTAATGACTCAGTATTACCTAAAGAATTAAATTCAAACACACTTGTTTTTGTCATGTATGCTTTATATGCTCTAGGTAAAATCCTGATTTTTTTTATACACTTGTTTTCCAGCCACCTTGGGCTATCTATTCTGGATTCTCTGGCAAAGAATCCCATGATTTCTTGCCTTCACATATTTTCTCAGGCAGTCCTTTCTCTTTGGAATGTCTTTTTCTTGATCTCTTGATGTTTCATCCCTTCTTTGAGGGTCATCTCCTCCATACCCACACCTACAATCACCCAAGCATGAGCGCATGCACACACACACAGAGAGACACATACACGCAAGCAAGCACACACACATACACACACTTCCAGCCCTTTACAGTATTCTGTAACAATGACATTATACATTGCATGGCAGTGAATACATTTTCTTATTGTCCTATTACATTACCCAGCTTTGAAGGGTAAGGGCTATGGTGGGGGATGGGAGTACTTTTTGTTTTTTTGATTTCTTCCTAATTACCTGATGCTATTGTCATACTAGTGGCTAAATATTTTTATATCATCCCTTACAGTGACTACTTCTTATTTATCTTTGTAACCTCCGCAGAGCACATAAATATGCCCCACTCACCCCCCACACACAACAAAGGGAATGAATCATCTTTGGTAAATTGTGTCTTTTTGGTTTCCAGCTTGTCAAATATTTGCAAATTTTGATCCTGACACATTACACATTAATTATGACTTCCAGATTTTTTTATACAACTTCAACTCAACTTTCAAAAGCTCCACTTCGTTTCCTATGAATATTATATTAGATTCTACACACTAAGCATATTCGGCATATTCCTTCTTTGCTTTTTTTCCATTATAGAAACACACACACACACACACACACACACACACACACACTAGAAAAGCAAACCACAAAACTAATTTTGTTGTCTTAAACATATGTGTTTAATGTCATGCCAGGTTCATTCTTGGTGTCAATTTTCCTAATACCAGAGCTTTTATAATATTCTTCTGTTTTGTATTCCTCCAGTATGTATACATCCTGAAACCCAATAGATGTGAACTTTGAAAATTTAAGCCATCATTTTTTCCTTTCCCTTACATTCTTTCCTTTGTTTCTTCCTTCTCCTGCTTGTTCTTTCTTATTTGGGTTGTTTTCCTTTTATATTTGGAAATTTGAAAATCACAGAATAAAGCACATAATCATCACATATAACCCAGTCACATAAAATAAATTATAATAAGCATTTGAATTACTTAATTATCACCTTTTATGTTAATGTTTTTTAATTACATGTGTAATACATGAATTTTTCTTTTGCAAATAAATCCATATATTAGTGGTTAAAACCATTCTCCAGTTTTACTAATCCTATTTGGTTTGCATCTGTTTTGTTCTTTTATTGATAGATTAAGATATGTAGTATTTCACTGATAGTTTATTTTGAAAAATAAAATATTGTTTAAAACTTTCCAACGAAAGTTAACTTTGAAAAAGTAAAATTATTTTAAAAGTAAAATATTGCATTATAAACTTCATGGTAACTTAGCCATACCTGCCCCACCCCCAATTTCCATTAGGCAGATAGGTTTTTTATAAGTTGTATAAAAAAAAAAACTTTGTTATCATACTATTTTTAATATCTGTCCATGTAATTCATCTTTTAATCACAAACAGTATTCAAACCTATTTCATTTATCTATTGTCCTCTTGGAAGACATTTATTTTGCTTCCAGTTTTGCTCACTGCTGCAAAATATTTTGGCACTCATAACTTTGCATACATGAGATAGTTTTGTTCTAGAAATGCAGCGTATGGTAAGTGGTTGAAATTGGGCTCAGAAGCCAGACAGTCACGTGTCAAGGACTGGTTCTACCAGATGACCTTAGCCAAGGTTTTCCTCTCTCTGCACTTCAGTTTCCCCACCCAGAAAGTAAGAATAACAATAGTTTCTACACCATACAATTATTATTGGAATCAGATGAATTCATATACAAAAAGGACTTGGAATACTCACCTTTACCAAGAACTACTCCAGGCATGTGAGCTATCATGGTTATTGTTGTCCTAGGACTGGCTTAAGGAAGACAGTAATCAGTTAAACCTGTTTTTCAGGTTTATTAACTGATGTTGCCAAACTGCTCCTAAGAGGGGCTGCAACAATAGTATATCCACTTCCTCACGATCTTTCCAATATTTGATATTGTCTGATGTTTGAATGTTTTTGTTATTTAAAAGGATGAAAAAATAATAAGATCTTTGATGTGGTTTGGCTGTGTCTCCACCCAAATCTCATCTTGAATTGTGTCTCCCAGAATTCTCACATGTTGTGGGAAGGACCCAGGGGCGGGGAATAATTAAATCATGGGGGCAATCTTCCCGTGCTATTCTCGAGATAGTGAATAAGACTCATGAGATCTGATGGGTTTATTCAGGGGTTTCTGCTTTTGCTTCGTCCTGATTTTCTCTTGCTGCCACCATGTAAGAAGTGCCTTACACCTCCCACCATGATTCTGAGGCCTCCTCAGCCATGTGGAAGTGTAAGTCCAATTAAATCTCTTTTTTCTTCCCAGTCTCAGGTATGTCAGGTATGTCTTAATCAGCAGTGTGAAAGAACTAATACAATCTCTTTATTGTAATTTGAATTTTTCTGATTACTAATGAAATTGATTTCCCTTTAAATGCTTATTGGTCATTTGCATTTTATCTTGTCTGACTTGCCTATTCATATTCTCTGCTTATTTTTCTACCAAGTTGTCTTTTTTGTTGTTGTTAATAGGAGTCCTTTGAATATTTTGGATTCTAAACTCCAGCTACTTGTACATGTTGCAGATATGAGAAAAATCAACATCTTTACAATATGAGCCATTCTATTAACATACATATCACATTTCCCATTAATACTAAAGTATTCTTTTAGTCCTTTAGTAAAACTATATAAAAATTTATTCTTGGCTGTACCATTCAGGACATAGTCATAGGCAAGGACTTCATAACTAAAACACAAAAGCATTGGCAACAAAAGACAAAATAGACAAATGGGATCTAATTAAACTGAAGAGCTTCTGTACAGCAAAAGAAACCATCATTAGAGTGAACCGGCAACCAACAGAATGGGAAAAAATTTATGCAATCCCACCATCTGACAAATGGCTAATAACCAGAATCTACAAATAACTTAAACAAATTTACAAGAAAAAAACAACCCCATCAAAAAGTGGGCAAAGGATATGAACAAACACTTTTCAAAAGAAGACATTTATGCAGCCAACAAACATTTGAAAAAAGGCTTATCATCACTAGTCATTAGAGAAATGCAAATCAAAACCACATTGAGATACCATCTCACACCAGTTAGAATGGCGATCGTTAAAAAATCAGGAGACAACACTAGAGAGGATGTGGAGAAATAGAAACACTTTTACACTGTTGGTGGGACTGTAAATTAGTTCAATCATTGTGGAAGACAGTGTAGCAATTCCTCAAGGATATAGAAACAGAAATACCATTTGACCCAGCAATCCCATTATTGGGTATATACACAAAAGATTATAGAACATTGATTTTATATAAACATAAAAGATTATAAAGACACATGCACATGTATGTTTATTGCAGCACTGTTTACAATAGCAAAGATTTGGGACCAACCCAAATGCCCATCAGAAATAGACTGGTTAAGGAAAATGTGGCACACATACACCATGGAATACTATGCAGCCATAAAAAAGGATGAATTCATGTCCTTTGCAAGAACATGGATGAAGCTGGAAACCATCATTCTCAGCAAACTGACACAAGAACAGAACACCAAATACTGCATGTTTTCACTCATAAGTGGGTGTTGAACAATGAGAACACATGGACATAGGGAGGGGAACATCACACACCAGGGCTTGTTAGGAGGTGGTGGGGCTAGAGGAGGTATAGCAGGGGGTGGGAGGATTAGGGAGGGATAACGTTAGAAGAAATACCTGTTGTAGATGATGGGGAAATGGATGCAGCAAACCACTAAGGCACGTGTATACCTATGTAATAAATCTGAATATTCTGCACATGAACCCAGAACTTAAAGTATATAAAAAAAGAAATATACATAAAAAAAATTATTCGTGAAGATCTTACTCCCTTTCTCTCCCCTTTTTGTTTTCTTTTTGTTTGTTTTAAAGTTTTTGGTCTTTTTGAAGGAAGGAATATCTTTTTAGGGCAATTTTAATATCATTTGTTTCTAATTACAGTGCATTAAGGTAAGAGAAAGTATTCTGTATATTCTTTGAAATGGATGAAGACTTCCTTTCTCAGACAATTTTCATAAATGTTCCATGTGCTTGAAAATTATGTGTATTATTTAGCTTTAATTATGTGTATTTAGTTTAATTTCTTTTTTATATTTATTTTTTATTATACTTTAAGTTCTGGGGTACATGTGCAGAACATGCAGGCTTGTAAACATAGGCATACATGTGCCATGGGTGTTTGCTGCATCCATCACCCCATCATCTTAGTTTAATTTTTTAACAAGTCAAGTAGATATTTAATGAGATGCTCTGCTTTTTGACAGATAAACTTCTTTTAGGAAATCTATAAATTACATGGAAGAAGCATGTTATTTGGTATATGGATGAGAGGAATAGGAGAGAGAAAAACAATTTTATTACCCAGGCTAGAGTGCAATGGCGGGATCTCAGCTCACTGCAACCTCCACCTTCCAGGTTCAAGTGATTCTCCTGCTTCAACCTCCCAAGTAGCTAGGATTACAGGCGTGTGCCACTACACCTGGATAATTTTGTATTTTTCATGGAGACAGGGTTTCACCATGTTGCAGGCTGGTCTTAAACTCCTGACCTCAGGTGATCCACCCAACTCGGCTTCCCAAAGTGCTGGGATTACAGGCATGAGCCACCATGTCCAGCCCAACTATTTTTGATTGATAATTACGAAGCCCCTTCTCCTTTGTGTACCTGTTTGTTCCTTGGCACCTATTTTCCAGAATATTATTCTTTAATTTACCATTAATTGTTCAGAGATTGGTAATGATGAATTTATTTTAAAGTTCTACTTGTGAAACAGGATAAGTTCCTTTGTTCCCCTTGAAGGGCGTGTGATGGGGGTGTGGCTTACTTCCTCAGTGCCCCGCTGCTGTTCAAACCTCTAGGGGAGCATACAGACAGGCAGTCTGTGGCATTGTCTAGGGTTGAATGTTTATAGCTGAAGCTCCAGTGGGCGTGTGTTACAGGGTGCTTTTTTAGTTTAGCTGCCTGTAGGTGGCTTGTGTTAGCTCAGTTAAACCCCTGCCTTCCCCCAAGGACAGAGGGCTTTCTGTATCCTGGGGTTCTTGTCTTGGTGTACTGGAAGAATTGGATCACCCATGGACTTGGAGAATGAATGCAAGCTTTTATTGAATGGAAGTAGCTCTCAGCAGATGGGGGAGCCAGAAGGGAGATGGTTTTTCTCTAGAGTCAGGCCACTCAGCAGCCAGGGCTCTCCTCTGACTGCTCCAGCCAAACTCTGACTCGTTCCCAAACCCCACCCAGTTGATGGCCTGCCAGCGTGCCTGCATCTGTCTTTTGCTGATGTGTTCCTGTCAATGGCCGCTGTGTGTCTGCCTGCTAGGGTCTTAGGGTTTTTATAGGCACAGGATGGAGGTGTGGCAGGCCAGGGTGATCTTGGAGAATGAAACATTTGGGCAGGAAAACAAAAATGCCTGTTCTCACCTAGGTCTGTAGGCACAGGCCCGGGGGTGGAGCCCTCGCCAGGGAGCATGCCCTCCTCTATGAGCCATTTCCCTTACCCCTTCTGTATTACTAGGTTGCAGAGTTCATAGCTGAGCCCATTTTTCCTCATTCGATTCCCTCTGCCCTTGTTAGAAGTCCATTGTTTTTACATAATCCAAATCTAGGCCATCCTCTCAGCCTTTTCAGTACCAGTAAAACTGATAGCTGGTCATTTCCAATCCTTTTTCAAAGCAAAAGTGAAAAAATGATTTTATTTATCTGAAAGATAAATGTTGATTCTTAATAAATAATAAAAGTTGGGCTGGGTACAGTGGCTCACGCCTGTAATCCCAGCACTTTGGGAGGCTGAGGCGGGTGGATCATGAGGTCAGGAGATCAAGACCATCCTGGCTAACACGGTAAAACCCCGTCTCTACTAAAAATACAAAAATTAGATGGGTGTGGTGGTACACACCTGTAGTCCCAGCTACTTGGGAGGCTGAGGCAGGAGAATCACTTGAACCCAGGAGGTGGATGTTGCAGTGAGCCGAGATCATGCCACTGCACTCCAGCCTGGGCGACAGAGTAAGATTCTTTCTCAATCAATCAATAAAGTTTCTACTCAAGTGGAACGATAATTTCTTATGTTCTGAGGACTAGAGGGCAAACTCCTAATAACTTAGAAATTGAACACAAATACTTGAGATTTTGGTTATCAGCCTCTAAAGAAACAGTTTTCTTCACATGCTTTTCATACTTTGGTTTTTGATAATTGACAATAGTTGCTAGAGGTAATTCACCATAGGACATTGATAAAAGAAAAATGAAAATGACAAAGGTAAATCGTGGGGGAAAATAGTTCTTAATTAGTTGTACTTGGCTCATTTGTTTTTCTGTAGGTTCATTTGTATTTCAAACATATTTTCTCTTTTTAAAATAAGTATTTCAGACCTTATTTTTACCTATAGATGTCCATCTCCTCCAACAAGAATGTTACTTCCTTTATCCAAGGGTTCATTGTATAAAGGAATCAGCTTCAAAGCCTGTGAGTTTATTCCGGGGTGTTGGAAGAGAAGCTCTCTGGAAGCAGCCCTGAGATGTAGGAATGTACTAGAATCACTTCCTGCCCCATGATGTGTGAAAAAAGGAACTGCTGCCTTCAGGAAACATGCAGTGGAAGCTGGGTCCTGGGGGGGAGTAAAGTGAAGTGGGGGAGAAAGAATCCAGTTGGATCAGTATTTCCTAAAGCACGGTATGCATGGTTTACGTAGCACCAGTCATTCTGAGACGAGTGTCTTTGAAGGATGTAAAGACAAAAGTCTTCATATTCATAGTTATGTGTATTAATGTCTTTCTCTCTAAATATATATATAATTTAATATATGTGTAATTAACATTCCAAACCTACTGTTCAAGACAAAACTAAAGAAAATTTTAAGATTTTAAGGTGAATTGTTTTATTTATAATCTCCAGAAAATAATCCAAATGTCAGTTCACTAATGAATGGATAAACAGATGATGGAATAAGCATACAATGAAATCCTACTCAGTAATAAAAAGAGACTATTAATACACACAATGGGGATGGGTCTCCAAACTTTATACTACATAAAATAAGCCAGGAAGAAAATACTATACATTGTGTGATTCCATTTAAATGACATTATGGGAAAGGCCAAAACAGAAGTTGGTGGTAGGGGCCCAGTAGGGATTGATTGAAAAGGGACACAAGTAAAGTTTTCAGGGTAATAGAAATATTCTATAGTTCAATTGTGATAGTAATTAAATAAATGTGTAAATTTTTAAAGATTTTTTAAGATTTATAGAACTGTACTCCTACAAGGGATACATTTTACTATATATAAACTGTAGCTCAAAAAAAAAACCTGATTAAAAATAATGTAAGAAAAACCGTAAGTTTGTGTTTATAGATAAGATTCCACCCAGCGCTCTGAATCTTTAAATGTGGCCAACTGATAGGATATTCTTGTGCCTCTAGAATGGTTTTGACATTGGAGCACTTCAGCTCTTTTTTTCTGTACTGGGTATTTGATGAGCCCTGTGTATATATGTAGCCCTGGATACTAAGCCTTAAACAGTCTCTAGAGAGCCTCACAAATATGCTAACAGTGTGATATGAAGGAGTGTGATATCATAGAGGGAAAGACTAAACATACTTTACTTCTGCCCCCAACTCAGTTATTCTTTTATACTCAATCTGTAGTCCTCCTGTTATTGAGCCAACCCATACCATTTTCTGGACACTGTTACGTAATACAAAGACTTTCTGTCCCTTACAGTCCAAAAAACAGGGTCAGTTCAATAATTAAAGGTACCTGTACAGTTTAATTACCAAAACTCCAAACTTGCTTCAAAAGGAATCCTTTCTCCCTGCCATCTTGGTGCTGCTTCAGACTGGGGTGTCTAAAGTAGGAAGGGGCAAAGCTGGCCTCCCTATCCTCCCTGCAACTGCTGGGACAGCTCTTCCCCCTCTTCCTATCCCATGCCGCCTTTTACTCATGGGGAGTGGAGGAAAGGAATAGAATGGCACAGATGAAATCTACATCAGTGCCCTGTGGATCTAGCAGATTCCCAGTGAAAGGTGTTAAGTATTTCCCTAAAGTTCACTCAAAAAGGAAGATGTGACTGTGGCTTCTTTAATAATGGGAAGGTCCCTTCTCTGGCTACTCCCAAAGCTGAACCCCAGTTTCTGCTTCTAGTAGTATATTTTCCATCTTTTTCAACCTATCCCTCCTATAGAGGCTAAGGGGAGAAAATATCACTTGCCCTATATGGTCAACCCATTTATACCCTTGAAGAGGGAGAGGGCTAAAAATAAACTAGTTTCAAAATATCCTTTTATGTCTTGGGTACCACTTTACTTTGAGATGCAAGTACATGACACTTGTTGCTTTATTCCATTTGCTAAAATGTACCTCTTTCTGTCCGTTTCTCAGCTGAAATAGAAAGAGCCCATATTTACCCAAACAAATAGCATACAGATATAGCAAATACATACATATATGTGAAGGTGGAATATAAATGACCAAAATTGAGAATCAGGTTAAAAAGAAAGAAGAAACTTTATAAGACACTTTTGAGAGTACCAAGAATTTTTTTCCAAAGCATTCAGTGGAAATGTTTAGAGGGAGGTTAGTAATGAGATGCAAAATGGCAGATTCCAGGAGGGAGATGGAGAGAGCAGTGAGGGGCTAAGAAACAGAAGCCCAGTGGCATGACCAGTCTCATGTAGGTCATCTGTTGAAAGGAGGGGAACCATTCGTGGAGTGAAGAGGGAAGAGTGGCACCCAGGTATGTACCAAGTATATCGTTCAGTCTTGCCATGGGACTGCCCAGGTTTGCCTCATTCTATGTGCAGTGTTTGACAGAAAGAGAAACTTGCACTTTGGTCTAGTGACAGAGAGGGCAGTGGGAAAAGGCAAGTAATAGAGAGCCGTCAGCACTGCAAACAGGATTGGCTCAAAATGATTTTCAGGCCAAAGAGTTGCCTTGAAGACTGGCAGTTTAGAAATTGATTTGCAAGTTTTGGTTAAAGCCCCCATTGTCTTCTGAAACCCAGTAAAGAAATCAGTAAGAGATTGCCTTGAGAAAAGTGGTTGAGCCCATTACCTAAATCCTTTCGTTGGACTGAGCAGAATAAACATGGTGCCTTCTTGGCGAGAAGGATGGACCAACCCAAGAGGTCTTTTCTGCTCTTAATTCCTGTGAACATGCTCTTGCTCCCATCCTCTTATAATTTCTAACAATTTTCAAAATGTCTGCTAGTGGAAAAACATTTATGAGGAGATTGAAAGTAATTACAGTGTTTTTCTTTCTTTCTTTTTTTTTTTTTGTCTAGAATATGTAATCAGTTTCATTTATTTCCCAATAAAACATTCACTGCAGGTTCAGTTATGGAAAGACAACTCGATTATCTGTTTCACAGAGCAAGTCAGGAGATATCATTCTCAGTCCTCAATCATAACTTCCGATTATGAAATGTTTATGCCCTAATCATTTTCATGTTGAACAGGGGTCTGATTAACACATAACATTTAATGTGTGTGTTTCTTGAAAAACACTCTGAATAGGCAGCATGTAATGTTATTGGAAATAATTGCTGTATTTAGCTCCTTTGCTTTTTAAAAATTCTGTTTTTCCTCTCCCTCTAGAGCTACATAACGTCCTGAACATTTTAAATAAAGTGTATTGTTCCACATTTCAGAACCAAATTATACATGTTCAGGTTAAATAGCTTCCCGCATACAGTAATGTCAAGATACTCTTGGAGAAAAAAACAGACAAGGGGACTAAGGATAGAAAATAAAAATATACCTTCCTGTCTAAAAGTTACCTTAAATTAACTTTACACTAAAAAATAGTTTTGTATATATTAAAATGCTTTTGTAAAAGTACCAATTAAAACTTTTAACTAAATCAAAATCTATTTATGTGACGTACATTTATCCAGACGTCCTCAGTCTGGGCTTAAACTGAGGTCATAGTAACAGTTAGCAAGCCTCGAAGGACTACAACCATAGCAGTGGATCTACCACCATCATGGTTTGAATATTTATCCCCTCCAAAATGCATGTTGAAATTTAACCCCTGATTGTGGCAGTATTGAGAGGTGAGGGCCTTTAAATAATCAGGTCAAGAGGACTTTGCCCTCATGAATAGATTAATTCATTCATGGATTAATGGATTTATGGGTTATTGTGGGAGTGGGACTGGTGGATTTAAAAGAATAAGAAGAAAGACCTGGACTAGCACATGCATCCTTCTCACTATGTGGTGCCCTGCACTGACTCGGAATTCTGCAGAGTCCCCACCAGCAAGAAAGCCCTCACTAGATGCAGCCCCTTGACCTTGGACTTCTTGGCCTCCAAAACTGTAAGAATTTTCTTTTTCTTTATAAATCACCTAATTTCAGATATTTTGCTTTAAGAAGCAGAAGATGAACTAAGACCTCCTTCCACCAGCAAAACTACTGGTATATAGCCCTTAGATCCCTTAATTCTGATTGAAAGGTACACATGAAAGGTCATGAAACCACCAGTGTCTCTTCTGTCTCATTTAGCATCTTGGTGCAAAATAGGAAAAGGTACCCTTTCTCTAGGCAGTTGCAGTCTGCCTAGAAGAATTCAAGAATGAAACTAGAGCTGGATTTCAGCCCTGCCATGATCTCCTTGGCTAGGTGTCCCTGTGCATTGAATAACTGGCCCAACTGTATGCAGCAGTCCTGCTAAGTCACCTCTTCTTCAACTGAAGGCATCCAGTAAACCCTCGCTCTCTCCTAGACCTGTCTCCTTACTGCTGAGTGACCCTGGGTGGTGACTGCCCCTGTAAAACCTCTTCCTGCTGTGATGACTGTGGTCATCATAGTTGATATCTGATTCGATGTCAACAATTTTTGTGCTGAAAGTGTGGAAGGGTAAGTCCCCTACAAGTCATGTGATACATGTTTTCAAACCTACACACTAGAGCAAAACTACGTCCTCCATATTTAGTAGATTTCCAGTGACATAGCTCTATTTGAGGCATTAGTGCATTTGTTTTGTCAGAGACTACTGCCAGATTGTCTTCCAAAATGGCTGTACCATTTTGCATTTCTGCCAGCAGTGAATAAGAATTCCTCTTGCTACATATCATCACCAGCATTTGGTGGTGTCGGTGTTTTGGATTTTGTCCATCATAGTAGGTGTTTAGTGTTATCTCATTGTTCTGATGTGTAATTCCCTAATGATATATGTTGTTGAACATCTCTTCATATGCATATTTCTCATCTGTATATTTCCTTTGGTGAGGTGTCCATTCAGGTTTTTTGTACATTTTTAAAAGTTAGGTTGTTCATGTTCTTGTTGAGTTTTAAGAGTTCTTTGTATATTTTAGATTACAGTCCTTTATCATATATGTCTTTTTTGAGGGGGAATTTTGCATGATATCACTGTACAAGCAGTGCCCCTAGATATGTCTTTTGTAAATATTTTTACTCAGTCTGCAGCTTGTCTTTTCATTATCTTGATCAGTGTGCTTTATATAGGTCGATCTCCTTAAGAAATTGACATATGTTCCTTAAGCCAAATAAAGAGACAATCTGAGTGAGGGCAACTGTTTAACTCAACTCTGTCCCCTTCTGTAACCCACTTGGGAAGCAAAGGGCCTGCTTTTCCTCCTCAGTGTTTTGAAGATCTTAGCCCAGGGGATAAGGATTTCCAACTTGTCCAGTCATTATCTCACTCAGTTTGTTCATGAGGTTCTCAAGCAGAGAATTTTTTCCTTCCTTTTATGCCAGCTGTCAGGACATTTCCAAATACATCAAAATCAAAAGAAAAATATAATTTACTCCTCTGCTTAAGGAGCCTCACTATGCACTTTGATAAGATTTAGAGGCAAAACAAGTAAACAAAACTGTATAACACAAGAATATATGTTACCCAGTTATGAAGTGAGGCCACAGTGAACTGAACAAGATAAAATTGCTTCATCCTCCAATTGAATGGTTTGAATTGATCCAGTGTTTTCCCACAGTATTTTGTTACTTTGGAGGGATTGTGCTCTTGTGGCCCCTCTGTCTCCTGACTTCTGGGTCTAATGTGTTTTGTGTACTGTATGTTTTGCTCCCAATGAACCTAGACAAAAATTAACATTTTCGCCAGTTTTCAGGCCCAAAATAAAACCACTCGTATAAAGTTTTCATTTTTGCTATTACATTTGTGATTTCCAAGCATTTTTCTTCCCTGAATTTTCCTTTTTTTCAGTATTTTTAATTATATTATTGGGTTGATGCATATTCTCTCATTGCTCAGAATATTGAGTGTTTTTTGTTTGTTTATTTTACAGCCTTGCCTCTCTGCTCATTTTCAAGTTTTAGCACTTAAAAGCAATCGACATCTGTGTGGTTATTCTCCATATGTCTCTCCAGACTCATTTCCCACCCTGTCAATGCCCCAGAGGCTGAGTGCTATGAACCACATCATCTGGGATCAATAGCTCTCTAGCTTCCTGTTAGGTTCAACCAATGGAGGCACTGGCAAGAAATCAAAATATAGCCAGACAGGGGAGAGGGGGGTCATCAATTTTCATCCACTCTCTATCCAGCCATTGTTTAGCCAGTGGCTCTGTCCCTCCATTTTCAGGGTTTCTTAACCTTAACCCTATTGACATTTAGAGATGGAGAGTTCTTTGTTATAGGGTCTGTACTATGCATTGTAGGGAGTTTAGTGGCATCCCTGGTTTGTATCTTCTAAATTCCAGTAGCACCTTCTTTCCCTAATGTACTGATAACTAAAAATATTTCCAGACACTGCCAGTGTCTCATGTGGGGGAAAACTGCCCTAGGTTGAGAATCACTGTTTTATTGCTGTGACAGGAACAACCCTCTTCCATAGCTGCAGCTCTGACTGAATTCTGTTACTAACATTCTCTCCCATGCCCTTTCAGGTCTTCCCATTCATGCTCATCCCTGGATTGGTCACAATTTTTAAAAAATTCTTTTAAAATTCCACTTTTCTGTAAGTAATCCCTTCATTAAAGTCTCTTCAGTTAATCCTTTCAGTGTATGCCACCCATTTTCTGCTGAGACATCATTGCTCTAGAAGTTCTGTGCAAATGGGTGTGTTGTGTTGAGTGTGGTCTTTGCTGGAGGGTGATCTGGATGTGCTGTGGCCTTGAGAACCCACATCTCAGTACCTTTAGGCACTTTTGATGGGCTGGTCAGGGTCCTCAAATACCTTTTGACCTCCTTGGAAGAAATATGATTGGCTGCCAGCGTTCTGGGAACCTAGTGGGAAAAGAAGGCTGAACATCTCAATATTCAGTTTAAAATCTTTCATTTAATCTTTGTTTATACTATCCTAAGTGTGAACTGGGCCTAGTGTTTTAAAGTCCAGAGACTCTGCACTCTCACCAAAGAAAGAAAGAAAACCCTACCAACCAAAGAAACAACAACAAAAAAGATTCAAAGTCCTTCTGTCCCAATCTTTTTTATTTGAGTCCTATCTTTATGCTTTATTACCCCAGAGATGCCTGGGATTACCAATGCTGACTAGCTCCTTGTAGGTCGCTGACTAGAGATCTGTTCCTCTAAGAGTCTAACCATCTAAGATAGTGCTAGGAACTACCTTTGCCATCAGAACACTTTCTACTTACCCTTTCTGTATGTTCTTTCCTCTCCCAACCAGTATTGCATACATTCTAAAACACAGGAGTGTGTCAGATTTGGGAAGATAAGTAATTTTCAGGTTTTATGTAGCACTTAGAACAATATATTTCTATGGCCCATTTATTCTACCTTCTTTAATAAAATGGGGCTCCTTGGAAGCAGGGATCATGTCCTGGTCATCACTCAATCTCCAGCGTTTAGAACTGCCTGTCACACAAATACCTGTGAATGAATGTTCAATTACTACTGGCTTTATGTTGAGTACACACTCATTAGCACACACAGCAGGTTTTTATTAGATGAGGAGTCTTCCCAAGAAGTCAGATTTTCTGTGAGCTGATCTGATGACTTAGGGTCAAAATTGAGAGCATTCCTCATATGCAAGCCCAGAGTCAAATGGGTCTGCAGAGGCTGGAGTTTCTTTTTGAGTCTGTCACTTTCCCCTTTGTTTTCTAAATGGCTCCATGCATTTGAGATAATTGCTTGAATATCTAGATCAACAGATGAGAAAAGAATGTTTATACAATAAGTAATAAAGAAGTAATTTGACCATTATCACCTTGTTTTTGCTAAGTTTTGCTAACGAGCAATTATGATAAACCAGTTTTGAAACTGTTTTGAGTGTTTTGCTAGTTAGGAGTAAATCAAGGCCTACATAGATTGTGTCTTTTTTCTGCAGATTGCTGTCAACAAAGTGATTAGGAGAGATTTGTTCAGTTGGTATTCCCAAAATATTGGACAAGAAGTGTGAAGTCAGGATTTATTCAACCTAAACCCACATTCCAGTTGACTCTTCTAGGTAGAAAGTGGTATTGTTAGCATTCAATCAATGCAACTGATTTTAGAAAGAGGAACTTAAGACTTTTACATAAAGTACTACAACCTTTGAGGCCATTGTCACATATCACTTTCCAGACTATAGATTTCTCAACTCCATTACCCAAAACAAATCATTTTTCTTTTCTCTTTTTTTTTTTTTTTTTTTGAGACAAAGTCTCGCTCTATCACCCAGGCTAGAGTGCAATGGTGCGATCTCAGCTCACTGCAACCTCTGCCTCCTGGATTCAAGCAATTATCCTGCTTGGGCCTCCTGAATAGCTGGGATTACAGGCGTGTACCACCATGGCCAGCTAATTTTTGTATTTTTAGTAGAGACAGGGTTTCACCACATTGGCCAGGCTGGTCTCGAATTCCTGACCTCATGATCCATCTGCCTCAGCCTTCCAAAGTACTGGGATTACAGGAGTGAGCCACCCGCGCCTGGTCCTACAAATCATTTTTCAAATGAAAGATATCACCCTCTGCTTTCTAACATTGGAAATTCTGTGCTTATGCCAGGTGTAAAACTAACCCTAATTATTGCCCTTGCACACTCTGACCACACAGGGCAATCTTACCCACATTTGCAGGTGGGATCCAGGGAGTTCTTCCCTTTAGCCAGAAGTTGTTCTATGATGTCTTCATGGCTGTGGCTCAGCCTCTTTGATTACATTTGCCACTGTAATGGTGTGAATATATGCCAGGGCCTTCCAGAGAGAAGCCTAACAGAAAATGTCTTACGTTCAAAATATAATCCTCTCAACCATGTTGGAAGGATTTCCCCCAACAGATGGTCTATTCATGAGATATTTATGTCCCACTTCCACATCCCATGCTTGCCACAGTCAAGAAGTCTATATTGGATCTTCAGAGCAGTTTCTCCTTATTGCCCTGCCACATTATCTCATCTGAGTCACTAGTATTTCCTGTCCTCCATACCACACTGTTACTGTATACTTGCTGCCTCTTAAGAGAAATCACAGCAACACAGCCAGCTCAAGGCTGCTATTGCTCTGGTTGTGACAAGCTGCCATCATGTGAGCTCCATATGGCTTCTCCCTCTGCTCTGCCTCATCCGGACAGAATAATCTGATGGTACCAGGGCCCCAGAGATTGCACAGCTGGCAAAACCCATTTTAGGAACACCAATCTCTTTGAAGGCTTGGATATGAATTTAAAATGAAGGAAATTAAGAAATGTAATTATCTTTGGTCATAGAGACTCTAAAAATTACAGAGAAAATAAAGGAAGAAAATTAAAGAACTTATTTTAACTAAAAATGACTAAGATCCACAACAAACACTTAAATGAGTCCTATTTTAGCATTTTTGACTCTAGGACAGGATGTAAAAACAGTATTTCCAGAGCCAGAAATTCCCCCATATACTCAAACTTAATTTCTTTGCAAAAAGATTGGGATTCACCACTCTGAATAGTGCCTTTAGTGCAAGTCTTCAAAAACTGGATAAAGAGATGAACTCTCGCATCCACAGGATTTACTAAAAGTGAGGATCCTTAATGGGCTCAGTACCACTAAATCCTTCTAATCCCTAGGGTTTACTTCACAGCAAGAACATGTAAGCATTTCTCTTTGTCACGGTGCTGCCTAGTCACAACTCAGAGAGGCAGGCTACATTGCCAACGAGAGTACAAGAAACGTATCCTCTGGAGAAGCAGGTGATTTAATTTTAGTCTTTCATCAGTGAAAACAGCAACATCTCAAAAGAGGAACTTTTTGCAACTCAGGAATAAATGTAAAAATAGACCCTATTTTTAAAAGATGATGTGGTTTATTAATTGGGCTGTTAACGTTCTCTTGTTCTGCAGTGTTCTTATGTCAAATGCCACCCCCACAGCCAAGTGAAAGCAATTGTCAGCGGCAACCTGTGAGGTCACACAGGATCCCTTCTGAGCAGCAAGTCAAGAGGCACTTGGTTCCAATCAGCAGGATAAGCCATCTCTTCCTGCCCAACGTTAATGCCAGTAATCTTCAGAACAGCCTTGGATAATTCTCTGGGTTTCTCAGAGTACAGTGCTGGGAACTCGTGATTGATTGGGCCTCTCCCCCTGCTCTTATTATCATAGAAGGACAGGTATAATTGTCATATTTAATATCCTGTTAGGGTAAAGGTCCTAACCAAGAATTACATTGGAAAAAGGACTGGCTCCCATGGAATTAAGATAGTCCTAAAGGAAAAGCAGCACTTGAACTTAATGACAAAGCAGATGTTTTATGTTTTTCATTTGCCTTTGCTTGTATTTTCCTGTAATTCTTTGATTGAGAATCGGGAAGCTCAGTGCTTTTGGCCATGTTATCTCTCTTAGAAGAAGAGATGGCTGGGAGGAAACCGACGTTGATATCACCCGTGCTATAGCTCTACTACTATTGGAAAAATACTATTCACAAGAAAAGGATTCATATTATTCCCTTTGTTCAAGTTTCCAGTTTGCCTTCCTCCTCTAGAAAGCCTGTTTACTTCCCACAAGTGCCAATACATTTTACTCCTGGAATGTTTAAGCTATTGGGTTTTGCTACTTTGAGTCAGTCTTTGTTGAAGTGTATAGGATATGAGTGGTACTGAAAAGCCAGTGCAGGAGCAGTTGGGAGGGCAGGCCCTAGAGCCCACCCTTCTGGGTTTTCTATCACCATGGTGCTTTCTATTTACCTACGTAACTTTTAACAACCTCTTGAAGGCTGTATTTTCTCATCTATAATGTGGAGAAAATAATAGTATCTATCTTATAGGGTTGTGCAGATTAATTTTTTCCTTCAAAGATCCATGTCTTTCTGATTTTTCTCTGTCTTGGCAATCCATGAAACTGTCCAAACCAGAAGTCACCCTTGATTATTCTGTCATTCACACTCCCTAGCGAAATTGTAATTAAGCCTGTCAGTTCTACCCCATAGCAAACTGACTGTCTCCCCAGGCTCTTGCATGGGAGCCAATGGTGCTCGTGTTTGATTGCTCTGTCTCCTCTGTAGCTTCTCTGGCTGCCTTGTTCCGGCTCTGTTACCTCTGGACTGGTCTATGCAGAAGCCACCCCCACATGTCTTCCTGCCTCTAGGCTTGCCCACTGTAAGCTAGCATCACAAAATACTCTGGGTGATAGTTTAGAAGTAAAGATCATGCCACTCTTCTGCTCAGAACCTGCCAATGATTCCTGCCATACTGAAAATACATGCCAAGTTCCTCACATGACCCTTGCGTCCCCTCTAGCCTTATCTTGCACACATCAACTCTCTTCTTGTCCTGTCTTGAATGACCTCACAGGACACTACATAACTTGAACCTCAATTTGAATACCATCTTCCAAGAGAAGCCTTCTCTGACTACACTATCTAAAATAGAGCATCATAATTTCACTTGCTCTATTTGCTTCATAATATTTATCAGAATCTAAATGCATCTTGTTTACTTATTCCATTATCCATTACCTGCTCCCCCAGTAGAAGCTGGTGCTCCATGAGAACAGCAACCCTATCGGTATTGTTCAATAGCGCCCCTTTGAGAGTTCCGAACAGTGCCTGGAGGCTCTCAATAAATACCTGCTAAATGAGTAGATAGAAATGTCTGTATTCCAGAAGTACTTTAAAAATGTGAGCTGCTTTTATGATGATGAAAAACAAAGAAGACCTCTTCTATCCTGGTCATTTGTGTTGGCAAAATTTTAAATTTAAAATTGCTTTTGTGTTTCTTCTAACAATAATGTAAGTGGTTTGTGGGGGAGGAGAGGCAAGAAGAAGCCCATGGAGAGAGGTGAAGCCTTTGCAGCAGGTTCCACCGGATCCCATGTCCCTGTTTTCTCAAAGAGTGTTTTAGAAAGACCTGTGTCACTTGAGAAACAGGGCTTGGGGTAGGGGTCAGAGCAGAAGTCTTAACCAACAGCATTGTCATGTATAACCGTTCATTTAGATGAGTGATTCATTGACATGGATCTGTTTTCTTGGCTACCAGCTCAAGATTTTCCCTAATTTTGGCAGCTCAGGCCGCTTAAATGACCCTTCAAGTTCTACTCTGTCCTTGGCTCTTGGATTTCAGAAGGAGGCAATTCGAAGGAATTTTTGTTCAGTTTTTACCAGATAAGCATCATATCAGCCTTGTTCCTGACCCCACCTCATTTTCCCTGTAAGTGTGTGCAACTCTTTGGCCATGACTCCTTCTGGCACTGCAAGTGCCCTGAAGGACAGGTTTTCTCTTTCGAACTTATGATTCTGGGGGATCCCTGTCCCGCCATTGGATACTCCAGGCCTTGAGTACCTTTGTGGAGTATGTCTATTGTTTGGCCTGTTGTCTTGCATAGGTGTCGAAGATCCTGGACGGAGCTTGGCCTTTTGTTAGTGGTGCCTGCATCTCATCATTCTGCACCATGCCTGGAACATCACTCACGTCCAACAACGGCTGCCGCTGGGGAAGCAGCTCTTGCATCTTGCACTGTGCTGTGTGCTTTCTTCGTATCATTATTAATCCTCCACACAACATTCCAGCCTGTTTATTCTCGGTCCCTTTGCTACAAGAGGCCAAGCCTTGCTCCTTTTCTGGCATTTGCTAATTTCCCCCTAATTCTATCCCTCCTTAGATTTGGTCCTTGCCTTTCCCTTCCAGAAAGCATTTTACTTCAAAGCCTTGCTTGGAGATCCTAGAAACTTCACCTTCTTTAAAATCCAGTGAGGTAAAAATTGTTAACCACTTCTTGGAGGCAAAATAAAATGAGACTTAACTTGCAGGTTAACCAAACAAGTTCTTGAATTTGTATATTTGATTCACTTAAAAAGATCTTAATTATATCAAAATACCTTTTCTTTGTAAAGATTAAAGACAAGAAAGTTGAATTCCTCAAAACTATTATGATCATGTAATCATTTGTTTACGTCCTTCCAGAATTTTTCCTGTACATATAGAATGGAGATTTCAATATTTAAGTAGTATGGCATGTTGTATTGGAATATGATTATATTTTAGATCTTCCATGTAAATTTAAAATTTATTTGAAATAGGAGAGTCACACAGGAGCAAGAGATGGAGAAAGAATTCAAGCCTTTATCTTCTGCGTTCAGTTCTCGTCTCTTTCCACCCTTTTGTCTGTATCATGCAATGACCAGGAAAGGCCAGCAGGAGGCAAATTCTCTGGTGATTATGGAAGGTAGCATTTGTGATCAGGTGCCCTACATTCTTCTCTATTATCTGATAATTTATTTTTTACTCTAAAAGAAACTCTTCATATCTCCAAGAATCTTGTTTTCCACTTTCTGAATGTATCTAACCACAACAGTACAACATAGAACAGATAGGTTACTGTCTTGCAAGAAAATTTGGAATGAATAATATAATTATCAGCCTTGTCTTCAAATCCTGTCTCTGTCATTTTCCAGTGGTATAATCTTGCACGAGTTATGTCCTCTTCTGAGCATAATTTCTACTATGTAAAAATGGAGGTAATAGTTTCCATCTTGAAGATGGTTTGTGGAGATTATGTGAGAAATATAAATGAAGCATCTAGCAGAGTGCCAGACTCATGAGAGGCCTTCAGTGAAAGACAGCTATTATTCTTATTATTTTTATACAATTCCATTTATTTCAAATTAAGATAAAGAGCAAATCCAACTTTAAAAGTGGCATTTGGCATGATTCAAACACTTAATTCTAAATTATGGCTATGTTCAAGTTAAATTTCTTCACACAAAGAAAATCAGCAATTTTCAGTATATAATGCATCCTGACTCTTATCAAAGTTAGCCACCATCATTCTTTGGAGTCAGGACTTTAGCCATGCTTTCTCAGTGAGCAAAGTTTATATTTACATTAATAAGTTAAACTAAGTGGTTCTCCACAAATAGAAAGGCAATTAGAATATATGGAACAAACGACTGAACCATACTAATTATTTTACCTGGAAATTTTTTTTCTGATGCTTTTCTTTTCACAATTGCTACGTAACATTGTGTTTATGGCACAGAACTTATCTCTGTAATTGAAATCCTTGTAGTCTAGCCAATAACCCTATGTCAATGTAATTTGTTGAAAAAAATTACAATGTACAATATATCAGAATATAATTCTACCCTGTCTTTAGAATCCAAGATTAATATTTTGTATGTGACTAGGCAGCTTATTGGAAGAATTGCACCTTACTAATGCTAAAGATAGTGTTTTAATCTGTTCAGGCTGCTATAATAAATTTTCATAGACAGGGTAGCTTATAAACAACAGAAATTTCTTTCTTACACTTCTAGAGTCTGGGAAGTCCAAGATCAAGGTTCTGGAAGGTTTGATATCAGGTGAGGGCTAATTCCTCATAGACAGCACCTTCTCACTGCTTGTGGAAGGGATACACAAACTACCTTGGGCCTATTTTGTAAAGGTACCAATTCCATTCATGACAGTTCTATTCTGTGACCTAATTACCTACCCAAGGACCCCACCTCCTAATACCAAAACCTTGGGAACTAATATTTCAACATAGAAATTTGCAGGGGGGCCATATAAACATTCATACCATTGCATAAAGCAATCCATTTTAATAGAATTCCAAGAAAAGAGATTTAGAATATTTCCATTGTCATAACTCCTCTTCTGACTTTCACTCTCTTGCTTCTCTCTTGTAGGGACTCTTGTGATTACATTGGGCTCACCCAGCTAGTGATAATTCAGGATAACCTCCCCATCTTAAGATCCTTAACTCAATCACATTTGCAAAAGTAAAGTAACATATTCACAACTTCTGGTATTAGGATGTATACACCTGTAGGGGGCCATTATTCTGTCTGCCATGCCACCCTCCATAGGTAGAATCATATTGTAATGATTTGCAGATTTTGTATTGTATTACAATTTAATTATATCAATGCAACTTGAAGTAGATAAATACATTGTCTAGGACTTAAGTATTGTTAAAGAGATAGTTTTAGTTTCATCAGTATTTATTTCTTTTCCCTTCACTATTTACATTAACTCTGTTGTGTGACCCTGAAGAAGTCAGACTTCTCAGAGCCTCAGTTTTCTCATTTAGAAGAGAGTTGAACTGGCAGATCTCTAAAGTCCCATTTAGCTAGAATCCTACCCATAACTCTTTTCTATTATTCTATTTTACATTCAGAATTGCAAGGCAGCAGAGGTGCTGGTTTCTCCCCAGAGAGGCAAAAACCAGAAGACTGTTTTGATGGGGCTTTGCTCTGTTTTACGTGCCTAAAGCAGCCTAGCGGAGTTTGTGGTTTGGGACTAGAAAAACAATGGATAACAATTTTATACTTATACTCTCATAAATAAATGATACAATCTTTATAACTAGGCTAATAAATAATAGCTCACTGGGACTTTTGTTCACAGAAAATAATGTTAAACTTATCACTTATGGTGGGTGGTAAGAGATGCTATATTTGCACAAATTCTAAGGGTATGAGTCATTCAAAATGTTTTATTGCATTCTGGTTTTCTATAATGTCATATTTTATTGGAAATATGAAGTTTTAAATGAATATTCAGAATCTTACACTTCCTGGAAATCATTTAAAATGAAATACTAAGGGAGGTAAACTTTATTTTTTCTTTTTTTTGAGACAGAGTTTCAGCTCTTGTCACCCAGGTTGGGACAATCTTGGCCCACTACTACCTCCACCTTCTGGGTTCAAGCCATTCTCCCGCCTCAGCCTCCTATCTGTGATTACAGGCAAGCGCCACCACACCTGGCTAATTTTTTTTTTTTTTTTGTACATTTTTAGAGACAGGGTTTCACCATTGGTCAGGCTGGTCTTGAACTCCTGACCTCAGGTGATCCACTGGCGTTACTTCTTAGAGTGCTGGGATTACAAGTGTGCCACCGTGCCTGGACAGAAGGTAAACTTTTAAAATGTGCTGGTCTTGAACTCCTGACCTCAGGTGATCCACTGGCGTTACTTCTTAGAGTGCTGGGATTACAAGTGTGCCACTATGCCTGGACAGAAGGTAACTTTTAAAATGTGCTGGTCTTGAACTCCTGACCTCAGGTGATCCACTGGCGTTACTTCTTAGAGTGCTGGGATTACAAGTGTGCCACCGTGCCTGGACAGAAGGTAAACTTTTAAAATGTGCTGGTCTTGAACTCCTGACCTCACGTGATCCACTGGCCTTAGCTTCTTAGAGTGCTGGGATTACAAGTGTGCCACCGTGCCTGGACAGAAGGTAAACTTTTAAAATGTAGTTGTTGTTTTTACTGGGCAAGGGAGTCATAGGAAAAAAAATCCCATTGTGAGGCACTTGCTATTTGAAATCTCTAAGCTATTAGTCTAAAGCTGGTAAATAGACATTAGAATTCATTACATGCTCTAAATTTATTTTTTGTTGTTGTCTTATTGTGTGCATTATTCTTTAATGTAACACTATTTGGAATATCTCTGACATGCTCTGATAATGCAATGTACAAAAAAAATCTGATGATGAATTTAAACAAGTGGCCTGAGCACTGGCCGGTGTGAAGATACTGTATTCTATTATACTTTTCTCTTTCTCATTTATACTATTTCTTGTTGGCAGCCATGGGCCATTAACCTTCTTCTAAGAAAAGTTAATATGTTCACTTAGAATTCACAATTTAAAAAACCAAATTGTGGCAATTCATGTCTCTCTAGCAAGATGCAATATCAGGTATCTTGTTTGCATTGCTTTCTATGGAAGAGGGAAGGGAGGAGTGGAGAGGAAAAGCGGAGCAGATGGCTGGATGATCCATGTTCAGAAACCATTACAAGTTCCTTCAGAGCACGGCTTGCTTATAAATTACTAGTTTAAATTACTGTAATATCTAAATATCTTTATTATTTATTGTATGTGTTCTCCTTCTTATCATGTTCTCATCATACTTAATAAGTAGCTGTTGAATATCTACCTTGTGTCAAGTACTGTGCTGAGCTCTGAAAATACAATGTCAGGCAAACTGGGTAGAGCCCTGTTCATAGTTCTTACATTTTAGGGGGAGAGACAGAGATGTTAATCCTGAAAGAACACAATTGCATTTAAAATTGCACGTTATGCTAAGAACAATGTGTTGAAACAAGACAACAACTAAAGAGACAGGATTTTTAGAAAATATCAACTTGTGTCAGTAATAGAACACTTTATAAAACATCAAGTTTTGTGTGGGTATCCATGTGATTTTACTGAGAGTTTCTTTTCTCTAAATTATTTAATTGCAAAGGGAATTTGGCATAACGGGGAAAATTCAACAGCTTTAGAAGCAGCAAAAGAAAATTAGTCAAGTGACCTTTGCCCAAGATATCAGATCCATTAAGTAGCAATATGTGGCATAGTCTAATTAACATCCTGAACCTGAAACTTCTAAGGGATATCAGGTACAATCAAATAAGAAATGTTAAATGCCACCAGGCATTTTATTGCACATACAAGGCAAGTATGGAGACATTTCCATGGCTAATTTTGATAAGAATCGAGTTACGTTATACACTGGGGATTGCTCATTTATTTTATATTTAAGGAATTTAAATGAAATGTAATATCCAGAATGAGATCCTAGAACAGGGAATGGACATTAGGCAAAAACTGAGGTAATCTGAATAAAGTATAGGCTTTAGTCAATGATAATGTGTCAATATAGGTTCATTAATTGTGATAAATGTACTGTACTAATGCAAAATGTTAACGATAGAGGAAACTGGGTGTGGGATATATGAGAATTCTCTGTACCATCTTCACAACATTTCTGTAAATCTAAAGCTATTTCTTGTTTTTCTTTTTGTTTTCTTTTGTTTTTTTATGAGTCAGAGTCTCACTCTGTCATCCCAGGCTAGAATGCAATGGTGTGATCTTGGCTCACTGCAGCCTCCGCCTCCCGGGTTCAAGCAATTCTCCTGCCTCAGCCTCCTGAGTAGCTGAGATTACAGGGACGTGCCACCATACCCGATTAATTTTTGTATTTTTAGTAGAGATGGGTTTCACCATGGGTAAGGCTGGTCTCGAACTCCTGACCTCGTGATCCACCTGCCTCGGCCTCCCAAAGTGCTGAGATTGCAGACATGAGCCACCAAGCCGGGCCCAATCTAAAGTTATTTCTAAAATGAAAAGTTCATTTTAAAGATCTGATGCCTCTTTGAAAGTCATGGAAAGTAAAATTTTTAAGTGGCAGGTGTTTTCACTTCAGTTTTAATCCAATGCTGTTATTAACAATGGTTCTGAAACCTGAGCCTTTAATATAGTCACCTGCAGGGCTTGTTAACTAGATTGCTGAACCTCCACCATGCCCCCTAGGGCTCTAATTCAGTAGGTCTGGGGTGGGGCTTAAGGATTTACATTTCTGGCAAGTTACTGGGTGATGTTGATGGTGCTGGTTCACAGACCAAACCCACTGTTACATAGAGTAAGTCTCAGAATTCAAACACAAGTTTTCACTTATCCATCTTCATTAGCAAATGAGGTAAACCGACTTTATTTGAATGAATTTCCTCCTATGGTAGCCAAAGAGTTGATGTCATAATGATTAGTATGTAATACTTTTATCATAATTCCAGCTGATTTATTTTATTGTCCTGTGCACATTTTTGGCAACCAGCAAATGTTGTTGTTAATACCTAGCTTGCTTTTTGGAAAAGTTATTTACAACAGTTAAGTGGAAACTGCGATGAAATATAGCTTTACCTGGAAGTCTGCAAGAATGTAATAAAAATCACAGTGGGGATTTGGAATTTGCCTTGGAAGTTCTCACCTGACAAATGTATGCCCTTAAACTAAAAAGACAAGAGGAAGTCCATGTTTGGATGTTTTTGCCCACAGTTTTTGTCTGTCAGGATAAACGCAGAAAGAGAAGTGTAGGAGGGCTTATTAGTTTGACAGATGTCAGAGGGTTCTCAGCAAAGACTTGGATTTGTCTCATTAGTCATTGGGCTTTTGCGGGGGTTGAAATGAGGACCTGGAGAGAGCCAATCATGAAGCATTGATGCCCTAATTTGAAGCATCCTCCAGAGCTACATACTAAGATGTAGCTGGGAACAGTGACATCCACAGCATATATCATTTCTTCAATGGATGGTATAGCTGTGGGGAGGTGAGTTAAAAAGTGAATGTGTTGGGTTAGATAAAAATAAATCTGGGCTTATTTCAAAATAAACTCAATTTAGACAAGGCAGTTTATTGAAAACCTTTGACAGACCCATAAGTAAGTTTGTGTGCAGTGTCAATTCATTTCAGATCTTTACTAAAATGTTTTGAAATTTCGTGACTTTAGTAATTACAGGGTAAAATTCCATGTCACTGTTACTACGCTGATCTAGATCCTCTAAAATAATCACCTAAAAAGTTTAAGACCACAAGGAGATGATAGACCTTGCCCTTAGAAACCAGGATAACAGAGACCTCCCACGCCGTTCATTTGATTCTAGGGTTTGTTGCCAGTTTCTGCCATCAATATCTGTATTCAAACTTTATATTACTCTGGACTCCAGCCTGCCAGTGCCACTCATACCATGTGAAGACTTTGTTGACCCCAGCCTCTTTCAGCAGAAAGTATGGTTTCCGCCCAAGGAGCCTCAGCTCAAGGGTGAAGAGAGACAAGCATGCATGGCGGGGGTGGAACCGCTCAGCTCAGTCACCTACCAGATAAAGGGAGAAGTTGGGAAGGAATGAAATAGCAATAGGAAAAAATAGCAACTGTCGGCAGAGGGACTGACAGCTAGAATTGTCAAAAGTCCTCCCCAGCCCTTCATACTCAAGTTTATTTAATAATAATAACACTGAAAGCAATAGAGAAATATGCCTCATCATCCAGGAGTCTCCTTCATACTGAACACTTTGTGTCTTTTCCTGAGCTTCCGGGATTCAACTTCTTCTTTTTATTCTCTTGTCCCTCTCTGCTCTATGTTACTTCTTTTCCTCTTTGGTGACATATCCCTAAGCCAGGAGAATAACAGGTTAATATAATGGTATGCATTTAGTGACTTATTTTCTTCTCTTGTACATTGTTGCCTGTGACTAACGATTCAATTTTTGCTTTGTATCTATTTTTGGTTCCTTCTGTTTTCTGTTGTCCTTTTTAATTCACAAACATTTGTGCTTGTCCACACTCTTATTTATGCTTTCTGGTTCTTCCATGATTTTTTTCAATGAAACTCAACAATATAAATGTATCATTATACTGCTGTCCAGAGATTCTGGCTAAGGCCTGTGTCCCCACTCTTAACTTTAAAAAAAATTCATGCTGCTGTTTCTATTTTTTTTTTTATAGCATAGAGTTACGGACTTTACCTGGAATAATATAGTCAAGATTTCTCACTTTTTGTTTAACTTTAGCAGTGAAACTACTGCTTGCTAATAAAGACCAGTTTTATTCTCACATTTTGAGGGTATGCTAATTGCCCTGAGACTAGGACTATGGCACTGGAAAGCGCCATTTCTCAGGAACCAGAGGGGTAAACAATGTATGTTGGGAGAAGTTTGCTCACAGATCTATTATGCAACCAATACACAGAACAGAAGCTTCCTACTATTAGGGAGAAAATTGGTGCTCAGAACTGGAAAAACATGTTTCTAATCCTGGTTTTTCCATTTACTAACCACGTAACCTTAAGTGTATTTTCTAACCTCTTAGAAACTTCATGATTTTTCACCTGAAAAATGGAAATGGTGTTTGCACTGTGATCCTCCTAAGGTTGCTATGCAGATGAAGTGAGACTTTGCAAATGAAAACAAATTGCAAATACTTTCATTGGTGTCAACTGTAAAGATGCAAGCTTTGTTCGTTTCCAGTGAAGACTTAGCTTGTATATATTTGATTGTTATGAGACTTCTAACACTTTTCCATGACACCTGCTTTCTCCACTGCTATGATAACAGGGCACTTGGCTGTGTCTCTATGGGTGTATACACATTAAGACATCCCCCTTCCTGGGAGGAAAATCCTCAGTTACTGAGCAGACTCCTTAGGGCTCATTGACCCATGTCAAGGTAAGAGCACAGGCTATGGGGCCAGATACACCTGGGTTTGAATCCCAACCTGCCATAGCTGTGTGTTCTTGGGCAAAGGTTGCACCTTCTCAAAGTTGGAGACCTCTCATCTGTAAAACTCGGACAACTGTTCATTTAGGATTCTTAAGAGACACTGTCCAATTCCTAATTGTTCCATAGTCATAACACTGAACAAATAATAAAAATGTTGCCATGTTACATACATGGCAGCAACAAGGCAAATACTGTTGAGAAGGGAGGCTAGGAATAAGATCAGAAGACAGGCAGGAAGAATTGCTTGCTGCAGATCTTGTTCAATTAATCAGAAAAGGTATCTCAAGCCCCGGTGTTTTGAGCTTCTGTCCCCTTACTCTCCTTGGCTGACTGTGTATCATGGTTCTCTGACCTCTCTTGAGATGGGCATTCTTGGGCCTTAAGCTTGTGATACCCCTCAAAGACAAAGGGAAGATAACACATGGTACTGTGGTGTTGAACAGTACTTGGGATTTTTTATGTCTTTCACTAGAGGCAACTCTGAAAGCTTAGATAATGCCTACAACTACCGTTACCATAGAGAGCTCTAACCCCACTTTTTAACAGTGGAGTCGAGATGTGAATTATTTCTGAGTGAAACAAAGGAATGGTTTGAGGTGACAAATGTAGGGAAAAAACTGTGCTCCACACTGCTCTTGATCAACAGGGACTGAAGGCCGAATGATGGAAATCCTCTTGGGGGAGAGACTGACAGTGCCAAATAATCCTCTTTGACAAGCCTTGCTTTGTCAGTTTTAGGCAAATTAGCAAATTCAAATAGATGGCAACTGTGCCTGCATTTCCAGCTGTGGTGATTCTCGTGCTCGGGTGTGATACTTTTAACTGCCTGCCTGATCAAAATGCCTGAAAGCTGTGTCCATGTCTCCAGAGTATCATTAAAAGGAAATAGAAGTATATCCACTGTTGCCTGCCAATCTTTCCCATCACATGCTATGTTTGATTGACATGTGACACTCTCCTTCACAGTACGTGGGGGAGCCCAGAACTAGGCTATGGTCCTTAAAGGAAATGTAAAGAGCCCAAGTTAATTTAAAAACTTATTTTTCTAAAGGAAAGAACCTGCTATTTGCTCACTCTTCTCACCTTAAGTTCCTGAAATACTTCGTGTCAGATAGCTTCTGAAACTTTTGAGTTACTGTTGGAGAAATAGTAACCTATGTATCCTCTGTGTTAGATCTCCCTGCATCTGAGATGACAAAGAAAACACTGAGAATTGACTTCCTTTATGCCAGCCTTGGCTCTTACCTTATTGCTGGTAACTTGATGGCTGAGGAATATTCTTGAGTTTATCTGTTACTTCATCTTTTCCTCTTTGGGTCCCAGCCAATGCTTGATTGCTTGTCTCATGTTCACAGTGTTTGGATTGCTGTGTGGATAACACTAAAGTGGGTTGGAGTTCTCTCATCTTTAAAACTGGGACAACTACACAGGTGTAGTGAGACCTGTGAGTAGAAACAAGAAGAAACTCTTCTTTTTGAACTTTACAACGGTACATTCTTGTCAATACAATGCAATATGCAATGGCTTGGTCTCCTTTGTGTTTAAGTTATGTAACAGGTACAAAAAAATGATTGAGAATTAGCCAAGTTTCAGATTGCACAATGCTTTTGTAGACTTTCTCCTTTCTGGTTCTAGAGTAGTTGGGGAGGGATAGCGTGGGGAGAAATGCCAGATATAGGTGATGGGGAGGAAGGCAGCAAATCACACTGCCATGTGTGTACCTATGCAACAATCTTGCATGTTCTTCACATGTACCCCCAAACCTAAAATGCAATAAAAATATATATATATTAAAAAAAAAATTCAAAATGCTGCTTTGAGTGTTTTCATTCCTAGATGACCTCATGATGGTGGTTCTAAGATGTCTCCATTTCTTTCTGTCCTCCATGTACATTTCTTAACAGATAATTTACCCTCCTTTTTTAAATAAAAAGTCAAAGCCTTTAGTTTCTTTTATCTCTATTGAATATCTTAGTACATTTATTTTTCTTCCTTGCTAATTCTCTAAGGAAAAGAGTAAACAAACACTGGCCCCTGGACCACATCTGGCCTGCCAGCCATTTTTTAAATCAAGTTTTACTGGACTACATTCATGTTCATTCATTTATTTATATCTGCTTTCACAATACAGTGGCAGTGTTGAATAGTTGGAACAGAGAGCATGTGGCCTAGAAAGCCTAAACTGTTTACCATCTGGCTTCTGACAGGACATGTTTGCTGACCCCTGCTCTTAAAAAAAAAAAAGTAGTTTTCCTTATAGGAACTCCTACCCTAGTCCATGGATCCCACCTCCTCCTAACACCTCCATTGTCTGTCTCCATCAATCTCCACTCTTCCTCACATCATCAATTTCTTCTCTAGTCATTCTTCTTCCTTTGTTCAACTTAGGTGACTTTAATTAAAGATGGCTCAATTTCTTATGAGTGACATAAAAATTCCTGGAGGAATGATGCCTGTAGAATAAGGAATAATAACAGCTTGCCTCTAAGGACCTGTGCTCTGCAGAAGACCTCCAATCCAGTATTCAGTCATCATGCTGGGGTGTTTTGGATGCTTCCTCCTTCAAGCCAAGTGGAATGATGCCCTGACCCCTCCATGCTTTTGCGGATACAGTCACCTGAGATAGCCTTTTCCCATTCACTTGCTTGCTGTCCTAAAATTCAGCTGAAGTAACACCTTTTTTCACACAAAATCTTTTATTTCCACAAACCTAATATTTCTCTCCCTTCAAACACAAGCACTTTGAAGCATTTTGTTAGTGCCTTCTATAATATTTATCACAGTCTGCTTTATATTTCAGTTATGTGTCTGTTTTCTCTTCACACATCTCACTACAGCAATGGCAGAATATTGGCTTATTTATTTTTTATGTTTATACAGTACCTAGTGCTGTTTAGACTCTACTTAGATTCCATTGAATTGGTTTGGATTTCTCTTACCAGAAATGTGAAACCTTTGTAAATAAAGGATTTGGGGTTTTCTAAGCCATTTGTTTGAAATAATATGTATGTAAGCCTGAGGAATAGATGTCATGTACACCTCAGGTTTTGCCTTTGGAATATTATGTCAGCTTTTGTAAATTTTAGTCTCCATTTGTGGCATTTTAAATAACATGTTAGCCTTGTTTTATTTTTCATAAATCTGTCCTGTTATTCTAAAAATCTGTATTTTACATGGAAATGCCAAGGTGGTTATAAACAACTGAACATTTTTACAACTGGAAAGCTTAAGATGGAATTTGCATGATAATGTCTGCAGAATTTCATTTATTCTTCCTGGTGAGTGCACCAGTTTAAATTTTGAATTGATAATGAGCACTGCCTCTTCAAGGGAATTAGCTGGAGAAAATATCAATGTATGTCAGGTTTTTTTATGGTTTCAGAAAGACGGTTATGAATGGCCTTTAGAGACTATTCTTGAAGGCATATTTTTGTATGAAATTTAGTTGATCTTCTTAAATTTTTTTTTTTTTTTCAGATCTGCCATCCCTGCTGTTGAGTTGTTAAGTAATTTAACTCCTCTTAATGGTTGGGCTTTAGCTTAGCAGGCGGCACCCTGGGTCAGCATGCTCCTGTCTAATGGCCACAGCCCACAGCCATAACCCCCACCAGCTATCTGGAAACGTGGGCAGTCAGGAACAAGAGAAACTGGTCAGCAGTGTGGCTTGGTCTCTAGAAATTCTTTTCTGGAAAAAAAACCCACTCAGGACATATTTATCACTATAAACATTATTAAAGAAGATGGAAGACAAAGATCTGTTAAGATAAATATTTGTCAAATTCCACCTTAATGTCAATTTGTCCTGTTTTTCACTTGGCTGTTTGTGGACAGGTTTTAGACTTTCTGGTTTTTAATCTATTATGTCTTATAAGTATGATAAAATTATTAAATCAGATGAGTCTATTAACATTTAAATAGATAATTCAAATGATTTAAATATGGTGATTTAAATAAGAGAAGATCGAAATAAGATGATTTAAGTAAGAGGAGAATGGAGGCACGGGAATCCAGCCTGGTATTCTTTTTGAACCTTAATATGCATTTAATCAAAGAATCAGTGATGTGTTACTTGGCATCACATCATAGTTTTAAGCTAGAAGTAACCCACAGAGATGAACTTTCCCTATAAGCCCAAACAAAGGAGTTGCTGGATCCCAGGTCACAGCACTGGTGACAACTCAGGACTTAACCCTCCAAGTCTTCCTCCAAGTCTTATTCTTTCTATGATGCCATACGATTCTTTCTTCTATCATTTGAGACATACTGCTCTATTAAAATGAGTTCTAACCCACAAATTAAAGGCATGACTGCACCACATTTCTCTGGAATCTTCCTATAAATTTCTTTTAAACAGCATTCCAAGATCATCATCATTCTTTTGGGTTTACTGAACAACCTCAATTCAAAATAGCTAACATTTACTGAGTGCTGAGGATGGGGCAGGAAGCCCTGTTCTAAGGGCTTACACATACTAAGTCATTTTAATCTCACAAAAGCCAATGCCACAGGCACTGTTATCATCTCTGTCTTATAAATAGAGAAGGTTTGACAGACTCTAGTAATCTGACCAAAAGCCCATGCTCTGAAGACTGTATCCATACTGCCTCTTAGACAAAGCTATAGCATGTACACTCACCTCACCAGGAGCTACACAGAACTGTGTGGGCTAATCCCACCCATTGTGTGGCTGCAGACTAAGCCCTACTCTTCTTGAGGGTCTTTAAAAGTGTTGCTTTGAGCCTGTCACTTCCTTTCTTGCATATGGAAACTCAAAGTATCTCAAAGCACAGTTGCTGATGACCACCAGATTGGAACTGTCTGATCTTAAAGAGGAAATCTCTTTGCCTTTTGATTCAAGGTAGCATGAATATGTGCTCAGGGGTCCTCCAAACACCTGTGCTGCTATAAGTTGTGTCAATAACACAGTAGGATTATTTTCCATTCAGATACCGGTGGTCTTTGTGTGAAAGCTTCATTGTAAGCAGTGCAAAGCTATAATATTCAATAATCTGGAGACCATCCTTCTCTATCGGTCCCTGTCCTGAACTCTCAGGAAAATTTACCTGCTTCACAATTATTTCTGTCCAGATTTTCTAGAGTCAAATGGATGCTCTGGGCATTTAAGATACATTGAATTTCTCCAAATAATTCTGCCATTACTTAAATTGCCATTTCTTGTTTGGATATTAGGAAGGTGTTTTTTAGTTGTTTTTGACTATGCAATACAGTCTTAGGGGAAGGCCTCGGAGCACTGATAGTAGATGGCTGTGGGGGATGTGTGCTCAGGAAGGACATTGAGAGTCCTTGTAACTAAAGATAATCTGTAGGGTAGGAGAAGTAGTGTAAGTTACAGAAGTGTAAATGAGGCAGGTTACAGACCTTCCAAAGGACATTATAAAACTGAAAGGCCACTGGGCATGGTGTCTCATGCCTATAATCCCAACACTTTGGGAGGCTGAGGCAGGCAGATCACCTGAAGTCAGGAGTTCGAAACCAGCCCAGCCTACATGGTGACACCCCATCTCTACTAAAAATACAAAAAAAAAATTGGCCAGGCATGATGGGGGGCACCTGTAAACCCAGCTACTTGGGAGGCTGAGGCAGGAGAATTGCTTGAACCAGGAGGTGGAGGCTGCAGTGAGCCGAGATGGCACCACTGCACTCCCGTCTGGGAGACAGAACGAGACTCCATCTCAAAAAAATAAATAAATAAATAACAAAAATTAACCAGGTGTGGTGTCACGTGCCTCTAGTCCCAGCTACTCAGGAGGCTGAGATGAAAGAATCTCTCAAACCTAGGAGGCAGAGGTAACAGTGAGCTGAGATCGTGCCACTGTGCTTGAGCTTGGGTGACAGAGTGAGACTCCCTCTCAACAAAACAAAAACAAAAAACTGGATGGCCCCTACCACTGAGGGCATGCTCACAGTAGGACACTGGAGTGGAAACCCATGAGCTGAGAAGATGTGATATAATGCTTGGTAGTTTAGGCTCACATAATCTGAGTCATGAGTTTCACAGAGGTTGATAAAATATTTTAATTTTCTCCAAATCACATCTGTTTATTAATTCCTAAATCAAGAACGATTTGTGTGCTTCTAGGCTGAAAATGTGTTTCAAGACCAATGCAAGTTAATTATCCTGTACCACCCCTATTTTTGGAAAACAAATGTGGTTTCACTTGAGTGAATGTTTTGGTCTTAAACCTGCTTGTTGGCATTCTTACCTCACCAGCTCTTTGCAGAAATTCCTCTCAGTCAGTAGACCATTCTTAAGGGCTTTCCGTCCTTCCCTCTTCTGACAAATTCAAAATGTCTCAGTTAAAGGAGAATTCAACAACTATAGCTGGTGTGGAGGGGACTGAGGGATATCAAAAAGATGGACCAGTTTCAGAGAAGATCACTTTCTGACAGCAAAGCTTGTAAGGATTATAATGAAGTGGTCTATATTAGTGATCAGTAGAAGTAGGCCACTCTGGGGAAAGGTTAACAACTATGTTCCTGATGCTATTAACAATACTTCTTAAATTTATTAAGAGATAAACCCTACCTATGCATATTGTGGGTGGGGGATGAATGAATGAATGAATGCAGAAAATAGTTTTTCATGGCAGTTAGAATAGGACTCCTCTCTTTTCCTGGAAAAGACCCATCTTTGTTGATTGTTTTTTGTAAACTCATTTGATTAGAGGCTGAGCCCTCAGGGTTGGTAGCATGTGCTGGTTCTCAGATTAACAGAGTCTAGCTAAGCTGTACTGCATATGAAGAAAAACGGATTAAAAGTTGTACTGAGGCCAGTGTGGTGACTCATGCCTGTAATCCCAGCACTCTGGGAGGCCAAGGAGGGCCAATCACAAGGTCAAGAAATCGACACCATCCTGGCCAACATGATGAAACCCCATCTCTACTAAAAATACAAAAATTAGCTGGGTGTGGTGGCACGCAGCTGTAGTCTTAGCTACCTGAGAGGCTGAGGCAAGAGAATCACTTGAACCTGGCAGGCGGAGGTTGCAGTGAGCTGAGATCATGCCACTGCACTCCAGCCTGGTAACAGAGTGACACTCTGTCTCAAAAAAAAAAAAAAAAAAAGTTGTAGTGAGAGGAGTAGATCCTTTGAGAAGGAGCAATGTTGAAAGAAAGGAGAGAAGTGAAAGTCCAAAGGAAGAACAGAGAGAAATAATTGAAACTGCCTTTGTAAAAGTTATGACAGAGAGAGAAAACTAATGTAGTTGACTCCATCTTGCTTCTAACCTCACAAACTATCTTTGCTCCTTCCTGGGTGTAGGCGAAGCTGAGTATGAAAGCAATTTACTTTATAGTTTAAAGCAAGGATAGTCCCTTCCTCCAACTAACCCCCTGCTTGTTCAGGGACTGAAATTGCCTTTGTAAAACTAATAAAAGGCCACAAGGTTAGAATTATGGTAAAGGCCTGAATTCTGCTATGACCTATGCAGAGTTAAATGATAACTAGTCATTGTTTCCTAACTTTCTTGATGCTCAGGAGTCACAAGATTTGTAAGTTCTCTAATTGATCCTATAGACAACATTATTTTAAAACATAACACTGGTGTTGGAAATATTTTTCAGATTTTGCATTCTGGTGGTGGAACAACTGACACCACCTGAACCAATGGCCCCTACCTAGGAACTGACTCAGCACACAAAGACAGTTCCAATACTCTTATGATTTCATTTCTAACCAATCAGCAGCACACATTCTCTAGCTCCTTACCCACCAAATTATCCTTAAAAACCCTAGCCTCCAAATTCTTAGGGAAGTGGATTTGAGAAATATTTCTCATCCTTCTGCTCAATTACCTTACCATAAACTCTTTCTCTGCTGCAGCACTTCTGTCTCAGTGTGTTGGCCTTATTTGTGCAATGGGTGACAAGAATCCAGTGGGCTGTAACAGTGGGCAAAGTAAAGTGTCTACTGGGGATTCTGCAATTACTTTTTGTAAGAAAAATTTTCAACTATATACCAGACAATAGCTTAATGTACCCCCATGTAACTATCACCTGGCTTCAACAATGACAATTTACATGGCCAATCTAAACTTTAACTTAACTTACTCCCCCTCACCTCCCTTACCTTTCCTTTTTTTTTTTTTTTTTTTGTGTGTGTGTGATGGAGTCTTGCCCTTTTGCCAGGCCGGAGTGCAGTGGCCTGATCTCGGCTCACTGCAACCTCCACCTCCCACGTTCTAGTGATTCCACTGCCTCAGCCTCCTGAGTAGCTGGGACTACAGGCATGTGCCACTATGCCCAGCTAATTGTTTATATTTTAGTAGAGACAGGGTTCCACCATGGCCAGGATGGTCTCGATCTCCTGACCTTGTGATCCACCCACCTCAGCCTCTCAAAGTGCTGGGATTACAGTTGTGAGCTACCATGCCCAGCCACTTTTTAAAGCAAACCTTGAGCATCACATTTTACCTAGATATATTTGTATGTCTTTCTGAACTGTAAGACTTTCTTTTACAAACTCCAATAACATCAACAAAAAACCCCAGCAATTCCTAGGTATCATTAAATATCAGTGTTCCAATTGCCTCATCAATGTAAGAAAACATTTTATTTTGCAACATAAAAGTACATAAACCATAGGTTTATAGTGTAATGTATGATATGGTTTGGAGCTGTGTCCCCAGTCAAATCTCATGTTCAATTGTAATCCCCAATGTTCAGGGTGGGTATGGTGGGAGTGTAACTACCCAATGGGTTCATCTTGCCCACTGCCTAGACAGAGCTGATTTATCAAGACAGGGGAATTACAATAGAGAAAGAGTAATTCACACAGAGCAGGCTGTGCAGGAGACCAGTGTTTTATTATTACTCAAATTAGTCTCCCTGAGCATCTGGGGACCAAAGTTTTTAAGACAACTTGGTGGGTCAGGGGAAGCCAGTGAGCCAGGAGTACTGATTGGTTAGGCAGCAGACGAAATCACGGTATATCAAAGTTGTCCTCTTGTGCTGAGTCAGTTCCTGGGTGGGGTTATAAGATCAGATGAGTCAGTTTATCAGTCTGAGTGGTGCCAGCTAATCCATCAAGTTCAGGGTCTGCAAAATATCTCAAGCACTGAACTTAGAAGCAGTTTAGGGAGGATCAGAATCTTGTAGCCTCCAGCCACATGACTCCTAAATCATAATTTCTGATCTTGCGGCTAACTTGTTAGTTCCACAAAGGCAGTCTAGTCCCCAGACAAGAAGGAGGTTTGTTTTGGGACAGGGCTTATATTAGTCTGTTTTCACACTGCTGATAAAGATGTGACTGAGACTGAGTAATTCGTAAAGATAAAGAGGTTTAATGAATTCACAGTTCCACCTGGCTGAGAAGGCCTTACAATCATGGTGGAAGGTGAAAGGCGTGTCGACAATCAAAAAGGGAAACCCCTTAAAAAACCATCTCGTGAAACTTAGTACCACTAGAACAATATGGGGGAAACTGCCTCACAATATGTGAGAATGTGGGAGCTACAATTCAAAATGAGATTTGGGTGGGAACACAGCCAAACCATATCAGGGATGTTATCATCTTTGTTTTAAATGATAAACTATAAGTTTCTCCCAAAGTTAGTTCCGCTTATACCCAGGAAGGAACAAGGACAGCGTAAAGGTTAGAGCCAAGATGGAGTCAGTTAGGTTAGATCTCTTTCACTGTCTCAGCAATAATTTTGCAACGGTGGTTCAGGAGGTGATTGGATCATGAGTAACTACTCATGAATTGTTTAGTACCATCCCCCTTGGTACTGTCCTCAGAATGAGATCTTGAGAGATCTGGTCATTTAGAAGTGTGTAGTACCTCTCCTCTCTCTCTCCTTCTTCCTGCTTTTGCCATGTGACATGCCTGCTTCCCCTTTGCCATGATTGGATGCTTCCAGAGGCCTCCCCAGAAGCACATGTTGCTATGCTTTCTGTATAGCCTGCAGAAATGTGAGCCAGTGAAATCTCTTTTCTTATAAATTACCCAGTCTCAGGTATTTCTTTATAGCAAAGTGAGGACAAACTAATACAACGTGTTTTCATAAATAAATGTATTGATATAGCAAGGACCCCAGTAAAGAGGCAGAGTATCACCAGCACCCCAGAAATCATATGCCCTTCAGTGATTATTCCATATACAGGTAACCACTATCTGGATTGGAATTGTATATAGACTCAAAAGTATGCATTATCTGTGTTTGGCTGAACATTATGGTTGTAAGATATACATTTAAAAGTATATTTGAAACAATATTTGTGTATTGTATTTATTTGATATGCTTAAAATAATTTTTTTTATTTGTGCTACCATTCCTTTATTTTTTTCTTTTTTAATTTGCCACTCATTTGCTGAAGAAACTGATACAACTGTCTTGCAGAATTTTTCACATGCTGGAATTTGCTGGTTCCCACCCTGAAGTTACACCTGGTCCTCTATATTTCATACTAACCATGAGTGAGAACTAGAGGCTTGATTAGAATCAGATTTGATTTTTATTTTATTTTATTTTATTTTTTAAGACAGAGTCTTGTTCTGTTGCCCAGGCTAGGTGCAGTAGCTCAATCTCGGCTCACTGCAATCTCCATCTCTTGGGTCCAAGCAGTACTCTTGCCTCAGCCTCCCAAGTAGCTAGGATTACAGGCACAAGCCACCATGCTCAGCTAACCTTTTTTTTTTTTTAGAGTCAGGGTTTCACCATGTTGCCCAGGCTGGTCTTGAACTCCTGACCTCGAGTGATCCACCCACCTCTGCCTCCCAGAGTGCTAAGATTACAGGCATGAGCCATCACACCCAGCCTGATTTTTTTTTTTTGGAAGAATACAAAGAGGATTTTTAAAGTAACTCATTCCATCCCTCTTACAAGGCCATCAATAAATTTTGCATTGTTCTTTATCTGAGTGGGTAAATAGATCCTTGGGGGAGCTCAGAGAGCTGACATCTGGGATACAAAAAGATGGAAGATACATATAAATGTTAACAGCAGAGGCATGTTAAAGATGTTATGGATGTGTTATATTCAATAGTGTTGAGTGCTTGTATTTTTAGTGAACACAATTAAAAACTGGCATGTCTGGCTGGGTGTGGTGGCTCACACCTGTAATCCCAGCACTTTGGGAGGCCGAGGTGGGTAGATCACTTGAGGTCAGAAGTTGGAGACCAGCCTGGCCAACATGGTGAAAACCCATCTCTACTAAAAATACCAAAATTAGCTGGGTGTGGTGGCGCACACCTGTAATCCCAGCTACTCGGGAGGCTGAGGCAGGAGAATCGCTTGAGCCCAGGAGGCGGAGGTTGAAATGCGCTGAGATCATGCCATTGCACTCCAACCTGGGTGACAAGAGTGAAACTACATCTCAAAAAAAAAAAAAAAAAAAAAAGGAAAAAGAAACCAGAAGCCACCCACCCATGGTGGGAGGGACAGCACAAGCAGGTAGAGCATCCTGGTCTACCCATCAAACTGTCTGCTCCCTCATCTTCCAGGTGTGTCCCATGCAACTTCTGGAGGTTCATTTGGTTTCTCAACTTGGCTGTCTTGTGGGAAGAGGACACACTTGGCCAGGTGCGGTGGCTTACACCTGTAATCCCAGCACTTTTGGACGCCTAGATGGCAGATCATGAGGTCAAGAGATCAAGACCATCCTGGCCAACATGGTGAAAACCCATCTCTACTAAAAATACCAAAATTAGCTGGGTGTGGTGGCACACACCTGTAATCCCAGCTACTCGGGAGGCTGAGGCAGGAGGATTGCTTGGACCCTGTAGGCAGAGATTGCAGTGGGCTGAGATCCCGCCACTGCACTTCAGCCTAGTGACAGAGTGAGACTCCATCTCAAAAAAAAAAAAAAAAAAAAGACACACTTATAACATTCTTATCCAATTCACCAATATATTTCTAGCATTCTGTAATATATTAGTCTAATTTCCCAAGGCCTCACATCGTTAAGTGATTTAATAGAAGCAACTTGCTTTGCTTTTCTTATTTTGTTTGTTTGTAGAGACACGTTCTTGTTATGTTTCCCAGGCTGGTGTTGAACTCCTGGCCTCAATGATCCTTCTGCCTCAACCTCCCAAAGTGCCAGGATTACAGGTGTGAGCCACACACCCAGCCCTTGATAAAAAGCAATATTCTGAACCCCTATCACTGAACCAGACTCTGAGCTATGAATTCGACAGCAGCATGTTGGGAGGTTTAGCATTTCCTTGCAGAATGTCATTCAGCCTCTCTCTTTTCATCTCTTCACCGGAAAAATGACTCAAGTTTCACTCAGGGGCCATCTAATGAAAGACAATATGTTTTCTGTCTGGCTGCAACAAGACATCACTGAAAGCATATAAATTAAAGTAGTACAACTTTTCTGAAACCAGAAACTTCAGACAAAAAGCCACCGAAAAAGGTCTTTGTTCCTGGGAACTTCTCTTAAGAGAATGCCAGCTATGAAAGTCAGTGGTGTGTGACCTATTCAGGTAATAGAATAAGTAAGGGAGATTAAAGGATATGAATTTACATTGTATTCACCATGGTATATTTTTTTTTGTTGTTTGTTTCTTTTTCTCTCTCTCTCTCATAGGGAATCAGTGCTGTGGGGGGTAAAATAGGGTATTCTGTAGGTGAGAGTCCTAAAATTAGGTAGCTTAGGGGGTTGCTGCTATAAATGTACTAAACCTGACAGAAATTACAGATATTCTTCTCAGGTTAATAATGTGTCAAATGAGGCCAGGCGTGGTGGCTCACGCCTATAATCCCAGCCCTTTGGGAGGCCAAGGTGGGAGGATCAAGGTGGGAGGAGTTTGAGACCAGCCTGGCCAGCATGGTGAAACCCTGTGTCTACTAAAGAAACAAAAAATTAGGTAGGTGTGGTGGCACACACCAATAGTCCCAGCTACTCGGGAAGCTGAGGCAGGAGAATTGCTTGAACCCAGGGGGCAGAGGTTGCAGTGAGTTGAGATCATGCCATGGCACTCCCGCCTGGGTGACTGGGCAAGATTCCACCTTAAAAAATAAATAAAAATAATATGTCATATGAACTGTGGATGACAGAGGGGTGGTGCCCCTGAATAATGTGGAGAAAATCTATGTTTTGATATTTTCTTCAAATTAGTGTTTCTGAGGAGGCTAGTGTACAGCTTGTTTGAGAAGCTTTTCATGGAGAGGTGAAGTTGCCCTGTAGTGATTCTGATAATGAGAATTGAGTAGGTGAACTGTTTCACTGGCATGAACACAGCCTCCAGAATCTTTCTTCCAACTTTCTTTCCAAATGGTCACCTGACCCTACCATCTTAAGTCTTTTGTTGACTTAAAAAAATTTTTTTAGAGAAAAAGTCTCATCATTTTGCTCAGGCTGGTCTAGAACCCTGGGCTCAAGCCATCCTCCCACTTAAGCCTCTTGAGTTGCTGGAATTACAGGCATGCTGCACTTTACCCAGCCTTCGTGGACACTTTTTTTTTTTTTAATTGCATTTTAGGTTTGGGGGTGCATGTGAAGAACATGGAAGAGTGTTGCATAGGTACACACATGGCAGTGTGATTTCCTGCCTTCCTCCCCCATCACCTATATCTGGCATTTCTCCCCATGCTATCCCTCCCCAACTCCCAACCCCCCACTATCCCTCCCCTTTTTCCCCGACAGACCCCAGTGTGTGATACTCCCCCTCCCTGTGTCCATGTGTTCCCATTGTTCAACACCCGCCTATGAGTGAGAACATGTGGTGTTTGATTTTCTGTTCTTGTGTCAGTTTGCTGAGAATGATGGTTTCCAGGTTCATCCATGTCCCTACAAAGGACACGAACTCATCGTTTTTGATGGCTGCATAATATTCCATGGTGTATATGTGCCACATTTTCCCTGTCCAGTCTATCATCGATGGGCATTTGGGTTGGTTCCAGGTCTTCGCTATTGTAAACTGTGCTGCAATGAACATTCGTGTGCATGTGTCCTTAGAGTAGAACGATTTATAGTCTTTTGGATATATAGCCAGTAATGGGATTGCTGGATCAAATGGAATTTCTATGTCTAGGTCCTTGAGGAATCGCCACACTGTCTTCCACAATGGTTGAACTAATTTACACTCCCACCAACAGTGTAAAAGCGTTCCTATTTCTCCACATCCTCTCCACATCTGTTATCTCCAGATTTTTTAATGATCGCCATTCTAACTGGTGTGAGATGGTATCTCAATGTAGTTTTGATTTGCATTTCTCTACTGACCAGTGATGATGAGCATTTTTTCATATGTTTGTTGGCTTCATGTATGTCTTCTTTTGTAAAGTGTCTGTTCATATCCTTCACCCACTTTTGAATGGGCTTGTTTGTTTTTTTTCTTGTAAATCTGTTTCAGTTCTTTGTAGATTCTGGTTATCAGCCCTTTGTCAGATGGGTAGACTGCAAAAATTTTTTCCCATTCTGTTGGTTGCCAATTCACTCTAATGACTGTTTCTTTTGCTGTGCAGAAGCTGTGGAGTTTGATTAGGTCCCATTTGTCTATTTTGGCTTTTGTTGCCACTGCTTTTGGTGTTTTGGTCATGAAGTCCTTGCCTACGCCTATGTCCTGAATGGTTTTGCCTAGATTTTTTTCTAGGTTTTTTATGGTGTTAGGTCTTATGTTTAAGTCTTTAATCCATCTGGAGTTAATTTTAGTGTAAGGTGTCAGGAAGGGGTCCAGCTTCTGCTTTCTGCACATGACTAGCCAGTTTTCCCAACACCATTTATTAAACAGGGACTCGCTTCCACATTGTTTGTTTTTGTCAGGTTTGTCAAAGATCAGGTGGTTGTAGATGTGTTGTGTTGCATCGGAGGCCTCTGTTCTGTTCCATTGGTCTATATCTCTGTTTTGGTACCAGTACCATGCTGTTTTGATTACTGTAGCTTTGTAGTATAGTTTGAAGTCCGGGAGTGTGATGCCTCCAGCTTTGTTCTTTTTGCTTAGAATTGACTTGGCTATGCGGGCTCTCTTTGGTTCCATATGAAGTTTAAGGTGGTTTTTTCCAGTTCTTCAAAGAAGGTCATTGGTAGCTTGATAGGGATAGCATTGAATCTGTAAATTACTTTGGGCAGTATGGCCATTTTGACAATATTGATTCTTCCTAGCCATGAACATGGAATATTTCTCCATCTGTTTGTGTCCTCTCTTATTTCATTGAGCAGTGGTTTGTAGTTCTCCTTGAAGAGGTCCTTTACGTTCCTTGTTAGTTGTATTCCTAGGTATTTTATTCTCTTTGTAGCAATTGTGAATGGCAGTTGGTTCTTGATTTGGCTGTCTTAAGTCTGTTATTGGTGTATAGGAATGCTTGTGATTTTTGCACATTGATTTTATATCCTGAGACTTTGCTGAAGTTGCTTATAAGTTTCAGGAGATTTTGGGCTGAGACGATGGGGTCTTCTAGATATACAATCATGTCATCTGCAAATAGAGACAATTTGACTTCCTCCTTTCCTATTTGAATACCCTTTATTTCTTTTTCTTGCCTAATTACTCTGGCTAGAACTTCCAGTACTATATTGAATAGGAGTGGTGAGAGAGGACATCCTTGTCTAGTGCCAGATTTCAAAGGGAATGCTTCTAGTTTTTGCCCATTCAGTATGATATTGGCTGTTGGTTTGTCATCAATAGCTTTTATCATTTTGGGATACGTTCCATCAATACCTAGTTTATTGAGAGTTTTTAGCATAAAGGGCTGTTGACTTTTGTCAAAGGCCTTCTCTGCATCAATTGAGATTATCATGTGGTTTTTGTCTTTGGTTCTGTTTATGTGGTGGATTATGTTTATAGATTTGCGTATGTTGAACCAGCCTTGCATCCCCGGGATGAAGCCTACTTGATCATGGTGGATAAGCTTTTTGATGTGCTGTTGCAATCGGTTTGCCAGTATTTTATTGAAGATTTTTGCATCTATGTTCATCATGGATATTGGCCTGAAGTTTTCTTTTCTTGCTGAGTCTCTGCCAGGTTTTGGTATCAGGATGATGTTGGTCTCATAAAGTGATTTAGGAAGGATTCTCTCTTTTTGGATTGTTTGGAATAGTTTCAGAAGGAATGGTACCAGCTCCTCTTTGTATGTCTGGTAGAATTCGGCTGTGAACCCATCTGGACCTGGGCTTTTTTTGGGTGGTAGGCTCTTAATTGCTGCCTCAACTTCAGACCTTGTTATTGGTCTATTCAGGGTTTCGGCTTCTTCCTGGTTTAGGCTTGGGAGGATGCATGTGTCCAGGAATTTATCCATTTCTTCCAGGTTTACTAGTTTATGTGCATAGAGTTGTTTGTAATAATCTCTGATGATGGTTTGTATTTCTGTGGAATCTGTGGTGATATCCCCTTTATCATTTTTCATTGCATCTATTTGATTATTTTCTCTTTTCTTTTTTATTAATCTGGCTAGTGGTCTGTCTATTTTGTTGACTTTTCAAAAAACCAGCTCCTGGATTTATGGATTTTTTGAAGAGTTTTTCGTGTCTCTATCTCCTTCAGTTCTGCTCTGATCTTAGTTATTTCTTGTCTTCTGCTAGGTTTTGAGTTTTTTGGATCTTGCTCCTCTAGCTCTTTCAATTTTGATGATAGGGTGTCAATTTTAGATCTCTCCTTGCTTCTCATGTGGGCATTTATTGCTATATACTTTCCTCTAGAGACTGCTTTAAATGTGTCCCAGAGATTCTGGTATGTTGTGTCTTCGTTCTCGTTGGTTTCAAAGAACATCTTTATTTCTGCCTTCATTTCATTGTTTATCCAGTCAACATTCAAGAGCCAGTTGTTCAGTTTCCATGAAGCTGTGCGGTTCTGAGTTAGTTTCTGAATTCTGAGTTCTAACTTGATTGCACTGTGGTCTGAGAGACTGTTTGTTATGATTTCTGTTCTTTTGCATTTGCTGAGGAGTGATTTACTTCCAATTATGTGGTCAATTTTAGAGTAGGTGTGATGTGGTGCTGAGAAGAATGTATATTCTGTGGATTTGGGGTGGAGAGTTCTGTAAATGTCTGTTAGGTTTGCTTGATCCAGGTCTGAGTTCAAGTCCTGGATATCCTTGTTAATTTTCTGTCTCGTTGATCTGTCTAACATTGACAATGGGGTGTTCAAGTCTCCCACTATTATTGTGTGGGAGTCTAAGTCTCTTTGTAAGTCATTAAGAACTTGCCTTATGTATCTGGGTGCTCCTGTATTGGGTGCACATATATTTAGGATCGTTAGCTCTTCTTGTTGCATTGATCCTTTTACCATTATGTAATGTCCTTCTTTGTCTCTTTTGATCTTTGTTGGTTTAAAGTCTATTTTATCAGAGATGAGAATTGCAACTCCTGCTTTTTTTTGCTCTCCATTTGCTTGGTAAATCTTCCTCCATCCCTTTATTTTGAACCTTTGTGTATCTCTGCATGGGAGATGGGTTTCCTGGATACAGCACACTGATGGGTTTTGGCTTTTTATCCAGTTTGCCAGTCTATGTCTTTTAATTGGGGCATTTAGCCCATTTACATTTAGGGTTAATATGGTTATGTGTGAATTTGATCCTGCCGTTTTGATGCTAGGTGGCTGTTTTGCCCGTTAGTTGATGCAGTTTCTTCATTGTGTTGATGCTCTTTACCATTTGGTATGTTTTTGGAGTGGCTGGTACTGGTTGTTCCTTTCTATGTTTAGTGCCTCTTTCAGGAGCTCCTGTAAAGCAGGCCTGGTGGTGATGAAATCTCTGAGTACTTGCTTGTTCGCAAAGGATTTTATTTTTCCTTCACTTATGAAGCTCAGTTTGGCTGGATATGAAATTCTGGGTTGAAAGTTCTTTTCTTTAAGGATGTTGAATATTGGCCCCCACTCTCTTCTGGCTTGTAGGGTTTCTGCTGAGAGATCTGCTGTGAGTCTGATGGCCTTCCCTTTGTGTGTAACCCGACCTTTCTCTCTGGCTGCCCTTAGCATTTTCTCCTTCATTTCAACCCTGGTGAATCTGACGATTATGTGCCTTGGGGTTGCTCTTCTTGAGGAATATCTTTGTGGTGTTCTCTGTATTTCCTGGACTTGAATATTGGCCTGCCTTCCTATGTTGGGGAAGTTCTCCTGGATAATATCCTGAAGAGTATTTTCCAGCTTGGATTCATCCTCTCCTTCACATTCAGGTACACCTATCAAACGTAGATTAGGTCTTTTCACATAGTCCCATATTTCTTGGAGACTTTGTTCATTCCTTTTTACCCTTTTTTCTCTACTCTTTCCTTCTCGTTTTATTTCATTGAGTTGATCTTCGACCTCTGATATCCTTTCTTCTGCTTGGTCAATTTGGCTGTTGAAACTTGTGTATGCTTTGCAAAGTTCTTGTGTTGTGTTTTTCAGCTCCATCAATTCACTTACATTCCTCTCTAAGTTGGTTATTCTCGTTAGCATTTCATCAAATCTTTTTTCAAGGTTCTTAGTTTCTTTGCATTGGGTTAGAACATGTTCTTTTAGCTCACAGAAGTTTTCTTATTACCCACCTTCTGAAGCCTGATTCAGTCATTTCATGACACTCATTGTCCATCCAGCCTTGTTCCCTTGCTGGTGAGGAGTTGTGATCCCTTGTAGGAGGAGAGGCATTCTGGTTTCGGGTGTTTTCCTCCTTTTTGCACTGGTTTCTTCCCATCTTTGTGGATTTATCTATGTGTGGATTTATCTTTGTGGTTGGTGATTTTCAGATGGGGTCTCTAAGTGGATGTCCCGTTTGTTGATGATGAAGTTGTTTATTTCTGTTTCTTAGTTTTCCTTCTAACAGTCTGGCCCCTCTGCTGTAGGACTGCTGAGGTCCACTCCCAGCCCTGCTTGCCTGGGGGGATCACCTGCAGCAGCTGCAAAACAGTAAGGGTTGCTGCCAGTCTCTTCTTCTGCTATCTTTGTCCCAGAAGAATACCCGCCAGATGTCCGTCTGAGCACTCCTTTGTGAGGTGACTCGTTGGATATACGGGGGTCAGGGGAGCTGCTTGAGGAGACAGAGTGTCCTTTATAGGAGCTCAAGTGCTGAGCTGTGAGCTCCGTTGTTCATTCAGAGTTGCTGGGCAGGTATGTTTAAGTCTGCTGCAGTAGAACTCATAAACCCCTTTTTTCCCCAGGTGCTCTGTCCCGGGGGAGTTAGGGCTTTATTTATGAGTTTCCCTTGTGCTGCTGCCTTTTTCTCAGGGCTGCCTTGCCCAAGGATGAGGCAGCCTAGTCACTGTCTGCCTACAAGGCTTTGCTGAGCTGCTGTGGGCTCCACCCAGCTACCGTATGAACTTCCCTGTAGTCCTGTTTATACCAGTGTAGTGAGAACTGCCTCGGCAATGGCAAATTACCTCTGTAGCGGCAGACTGCCTCAGTAATGGCGGACGCCCCCTCCCCCACAGAGCTGGACTGTCCTGGGCTCAGCTGTGCTTGCTGTGAAACTCTCGATCCAGAGCATTTCCGATGGCTGTTTTTTGTGGGGGGTGGGACCAGCCGAGCCCGATCACCTGGCTCCCTGCCTCAGAGTCTCCCAGGTGTTCCAGCCGCGTGTTGAAAAGGCACCGGGATCTGTGTGATTTCCCGTGCGGTGACCCACTGCGCCGGCTGAAACCGCGGGGCGCTGAGATTCGTGGTGTTTTTTTGCCTGGGAAATCTCCTGTCCTGGCTGTCTGTTTCAGTCCCCTTTTTAAATCAGATGAATGGGCGACTCTGCCTTCCCGGAGCTCCAATTGCCAGCTAAAACAGCACCCAGACCCACGTATTTTGTATGGGGGAGCTGCAGCGCCGGCGAAAAGCGCGCCGGCAAAAACAGCTGCGCCGGCCAAACCAGCCGCGTGGGCGACCCGTGGGACTCCTCCCCCTGGGAATCTCCTGGTCTGTGGGCAATAAAAATCCGTCTGGCAATGCGGCGTCCACTCACCCTCCGCACTTTCACTGGGAGCTGCAATCCTCAGCTGCTCCTAATCGTCCATCTTGGATCGAGAGCCTCTCATGGATACTTTTGTCTCATCTGTTTTTATTGTGATGACTGCCTGCATTCTCTTGGAAGAGAAGACCATTTATTACCTCCCAATTATTGGGAAATAAGGAATAAGAAATAAAGCAAAGAGAAAGAAGTAAAGAGCTATGCCAAAGGAAACGACTTTGTGATAAATTTTAAAGGTTAATTTTATTCTGTAATGGATAAATAATTTTTCTTTTTTTGAGACAAGGTCTTACTCTGTCATCCAGGCTGGAGGCAGTGGCATGATCTTGGCTCACTGCAGCCTCCACCTCCCATGTTCAAGCGATTCTCCTACCTCAACCTATTGAGTAGCTGGGACTGCAAGCACACACCACCAGGCCTGGCTGATTTTTGTATTTTTTGATAGAGACAGGGTTTCATCATGTTGGCCAGGCTGATCTCCATCTCCTGACCTCAAGTGATTGGCCTGCCTTCGCCTCCCAAAGTGCTGGGATTACAGGTGTGAGCCACCACACCCAGCCTGAGAAAATGGGTTTTGAATGGGCAGGAAGGTGAAAGTTTACTTAACTTCTTGCTTCTCTTGGGTTAGGTTTTAGTAATATGTATTCATTGTATGGTTTAACCAGCTATGAAATCCCTGGATGTCAGACCTATTCAGATGGAGCTGGGACAAGGTCAAAAACAGAGGGTACGAAAGCAGCCACCCCTGGACTGGATCCAGTCCACAGGCTTGAAGAGTGGGTAGCTTGAGGAGTGTTGCCATATTTAATTAAAAATTTGGAGATAGTGCATAAATACAATTTATATTGAAAAGTGAAAGATGTAATAGCATTGATGTGGCAGTGAGTAATGAGAGCTGGAAACGGCCCCTCTCTTTACACAGAGCGTGTGTGATTGCCAAAATCCCCACCATTCTCATCCCGCCCTGCATCCCTCATTAGGTTATAAAATTTTAAATTAGACCCCTGAAACCAGGCAGGACTCTGTGTGCTAAGCTTGGATTTTTATTTTGTGGACATTGGACAGTTACAAAAGCATTTTAGTTGGGAAAAGTAGAAAGATCAGGTTTATGGAGAATGGGCTAAAGGAAAGTAAAACAGAAGGTAGAGAAGCCAATTCAGGAGATAACTCTCATAATGCAGATAGGAAATCATGAGAACCTGAACTAAAGTACAGTTATTAGGATGACATAGGAGACAAAATTGAGACTTGTTAAGGAGGTAGAAGCAACTAGCAAGTGACTAGATGGAAGGTTAGGAGAGAAATGAAGTTTAGTCCAGGAAGACTTGAGTGAGAGATAGAAAATTGAAGCCATTCATTAATATAAGTAGTAAAAGAGAAAAACTGTTTTGGAGACCATTAATACAGTCTAGCTTTTTAAATGACAAGATATACCAAACAGTAGCCAGGGTGTGTTGTAGAAAGCCAAGGAGTGAGCCTGTGGAATGACCCACCTCCAGCCAGCCGGGGGCTGTCCTGTGGGCTGCTGACTGGGCTGTGTGAGACGCTGAACTAGTTGTCATCACTTCTGTCTAGTCTCTTCAGGCTGCTATTTCAATGTACCATAGACTGGGTGGCTTATTAGCAATGCTCATTTCTCACTGTTCTGGAGATTGAAAGTCTGAGATCAAGGCACTAACAGATTTGGTGTTTGGTGAGGGCTCGGTTCCTGGTTCACAGATGGTGTCTTCTCACCATGTTCTCATATCATAGAAGGGCTAAGGCAGCTCTCTGGGGCTTCTTTACTAAGGCCATTAATCCCATTCATCTGGACTCTCCCTTCATAACCTAATTACTTGCCAAAGGCCACATCTCCTAATACCATCATACTGAGAGTTTAAGAGTTTAACACATGAATTTTGGAAGGGAACATTGAGTATGAACTAATTACCTGCGTTATCTTTTAAATTGAGAAGTATCACCCTCCAGGGATGTTAGAGCAATGGTTATCTAATAAAAGGATGAATCAGTCTCTTCTGGAGAATTATTTAAATTCAGAGATACCCAGACTCCAGCCATATCCTCTGAATCAGCATCTCCAGGGTAGGCCTGGGTGTGTCCATCAAAAACAATCTCCCCAAGTGGTTATTATTGCTTTTGCACTTACCTCCCAACTAATCCTTTTCAGACCTGCCACTGCTCTTTTTTTTATTGCTGCCTGTTTTTGTGTGTTGTTTACTATCAACCTAGCCTATATTCTTCCCTGCTACTCAAAATATTTGCATTCTCTGAGTTCATGTCCTTTGCAGGGACATGGATGAAGCTGGAAACAATTATTCTCAGTAAACTAACACAAAAACAGAAAACCAAACACTGCATGTTCTCACTCATAAGTGGGAGTTGAACAATAGGAACACATGGACACAGTGAGGGGAACATCACACACTGGGGCCTGTTGAGGGGTGGGGGACAAGGAGAGAGAGAGCATTAGGACAAATACCTAATGCAGTGGGGCTTAAAACCTAGATAATGCAGCCAGGCACAGTGGCTCAAACCTGTAATCCCAGTACTTTGGGAGGCTGAGGCAGGCAGATCACAAGGTCAGGAGATTGAGACTATCCTGGCCAACATGGTGAAACCCTGTCTCTACTAAAAATACAAAATAGCTGGGCATAGTGGAACGTGCCTGTAGTCCCAGCTACTCAGGAGGCTGAGGCAGGGGAATGGCTTGAACCTGAGAGCTGGAGGCTGCAGTGAGCCGAGATCCTGTCACTGTACTCCAACCTGGTGATAGAGCGAGACTCCATCTAAAAAAAAAAAAAACAAAAAATAAAACCAATCTAGATGATGGGTTGATGTGTGCAGCAAACCACCATGGCACATGTATACCTGTGTAACACACCTGTACATTCTGCACATGTACCCCAGAACTTAAAGTATAATAAATAATGTTTTAAAAATATTTTCATTCTTAGTACCTCTCCATTACATATGAGCATATCTCCTTATTATCCCCTCCCACATACTCTTTCCCCTTTAAATGCAGAAGCTCCCAAAAACCCCTTTGGAAAAAGCACAGGTCACAGAGGCTTTGGTGACTTGTGTTTTTTCCTCAGCACCTCCTCATTCCTTGGCTAAATAAACCTCTATATCTCAATTGAGACTTGTCTCAGTTACTTTTTGGTTTACATGAGGCACTCTCCCCGCCATTTGCCTCACTGCTTTGTAATCCTTTGTGTGATTATGGTAGAATCATTAGCGATCTGGCCTTCTGGCTTTTCCCTGTTTGTTGAATGGGATATGTGCACCTCTGGTGCTCCTCTTATTTGGATGTTGGAATACTAGACTACAAAATATAACTATGAATTTGAGAAAGGGGAAATCCTCAGAAGCAAGATTCCAGAAGCACCAAAAGCCATCTGGGAGCCTTCATAATGCTGGCTGTCCAGAACAGCTGTTTCACGAAACTGCAAACAGAGGTAAGAGCACTCACTCCATGGGATGATGGGAAATAAAACCCAAAAGCTCTCCTCTTCTACCCTACCTTCTCTTAAGAATGGGGTATGAGTAACAGGAGAGAAATTGGAAGATTCTGAAGAGAGGGAAAGATATCTACCTTGATAAGCTCCAGAAAAAAAAAATTGCTTATGCACCCACAGTTTCAGCCATTTTATTATGCTCAAATAATGCCTGTAGGTGTTATGAGATGAAAAAAGTATCAGATTCCACAATGGAGTTTCTCTGCTACCTCCAGGGCAACAGGGAAGCCACAGCCACTAAAATTAGTGGGAATGTTGGATAAGTGAAAGTGCTACTTGCCTCACTTGGTGATTTTGAAGATTAAATAATGTAATAGAAAACACTGGGAAAGTTATAAAGTACTACATAAATATGACTTGGTATTAAAACCATGAAAGATGGCTGAGTGTGGTGGCTCACGGCTGTAACCCCAGCACTTTGGGAGGCCAAGCCAGGTGGATCGCCTGAGGTCAGGATTTCACAAACAGCCTGGCTAACATGGTGAAACCCCATCTCTACTCAAAATACACGAAAAAATTAGCTGGGTGTGATGGTGCTACTAGGGAGGCTGAGTCAGGAGAATTGCTTGAATCCGGGAGGGGGAGGTTTCAGTGAGCCAAGGTCACGCCACTGCCCTCCAACCTGGTAACAGAGTGAGACTTCATCTCAAAAAATAAAAATAAAAAATAAAAAATAAACCATGAATGACTCAAAGGCAATACATGGCTTAAAAATGTTATTTATATTAAACATTTCAAGATTAGGGATGGTGATATTGTGATCATGAAGAAGTGAGAGACATGCTATTACTGAAACTCAGTTGCCCCAAACAATGGAATCTTTCCCTGTCCAGTGTCACAGAGCCAATGCAGGAAACCAAAGGCAAGCATCAAACAGGGGAAGTTTCATTCACTGGACAAGGAATGGAGAAATAGGACCAGGGCTCACAAATCAACCTCTTGACTTGTGACAGTAGACAGGGTTAAAATACAAGGATTCTCTAATGAAGGGATTGGACATTAAAAGTAAGGGGAGGGGATATTCATGTATTTTCTGGGAATGGGCAGTGAACTTCTTAGAACTGAAGTGCCACCTTCTTTTATCTTTTTATGGCTTCTTCCATTCATTGTTGTGGTGATTGTCAGCTGTCATGGCAGTGGTGAGAGTGATATTAGCATGGAAATTAGATTATAATGAAGTTGAAGGTTGTTCAGAGGTCATATGGGCTGTTATCTTGGATTCCACTGATCTTAGCCAGTGTGAACAAAAGGGGAGCCTCTGATCTCAGGCATCTTGTTGCTAAAGATAAGCAGAGTTAGAGGCGTCTAACTGTTCAGTCAAGGCTTACAGCCTTATAGATGCCAGATGGGTAACAGTGCCATCCCAAAATATGCTGGATTGGTATGTTTATTATTTCAAATTGAAAACATTGGAGAAATTGTAGTGCAGAAAAGGCTAGCTGAATTGTCCCTTCCTGCGTGCAGCAAGACATAAAGATTCCTTTGGGAGGGCCATCTTCCCCAAAACGGGGATAAAAATAGGTCTTGTCACTAAAGACTGAAAACTGGGGGCTGCAATGGACCTGAATAAATATATTTAGTGAAATAACCTTTGTCTTTCACTAGTTTTCCACCTTCTCCCAATGATCTCCTAGGGAGTCCCTGGCTTCTAGCCAGATCCCCTTTGTCGGGTCAACTCTTCTCAAATGTATCATTTACTCCTTGTTTAAAAAGTATAAAAACATCTTGCTTTGGCCACTTCTTCAGATTTCACTCTCTTATGAAGATTTCCATTTACCTGCAAACATTAATAAAACTTGCATGCTTTTCTTTTGTTAATCTGCCTTGTGTCAATTTAGTTTCTAGATTCAGCCAAAGAGCCAACTTAAGAAGTAAAAGGGATTAGAGATGATCCCCTGCAATATAATAAGGAATATATATTTGGTCTCTCCTGCCTAGTTCTTGGCATAGAGCTCCAAAAACTCTTTCATATAAAGGCGCTAGGAGAATCTTTTGTCCTGTTACTTGGTTTTTGACCACACTTCTTGACACAGAGCTCCCAAGACCTTTATAATTTCCTGAGCGGTAGGAGGATCTTTTGTTTTTATGAAATGACTCCTGGTGGGCTCCCAGATAGCCTAAGGTTGGGGGCTGGTATCCAGGGAAACGAACCATGAGAGAGTTGAAAATTACAGTTCTACTCTATCTCTGAGAAGGGAAGGCTGAAGGTTGAGTTGATACCAATGGCCAATGACCTAATCAATCATGTTTATGTACTAAAACCTCCATTTTAAAAAAAGGACTGGGTACAGATTGCTTCCTGATAGCTGAACACATGGTTTCTGAAGGGTGGTATGCCCAGCTAGGGCATGGAAATTCCTCACCCTTTTTCTATACCTTGCCCTATGCATGTTTTCCATGTGGCTATTCATTAGATTTATAAAAATGGGTAAACGTAAGTAAACTGTTTCTCTGGGTTCTGTGAGTCCCTCTAGCAAATTAATCAAACCCAAGGAGGGGGTCATAGGAACCCCCCAATTTATAGACAGTTGGTCCGAAGCACAGGTCACAACCTGGGACTTGTGACTGGCATCTGACGTGGGGAACAATATTGTGAGACTGAGTCCTTAACTTGTGGAATCTGACACTATATGTAGATAGTGTAAGAATTCAGTTCAATTAGAGGACGCCCAGCTAGTGTCCACTGGGGAATACGGTGTCAGAAGTGTTGTGTTGACTGAGTAATATGAGTAGAGGGTAGAAAAAACACTTTGTTTTTTTCCTTTTACAAGTATGTAACGTAGCTTACAAATTATAGATGCTTATTAAGTTGCAGTAATTTTAATTTCTAAAATTTCTTCTATGTGGTCAACCATTATTTTTATTTAATGTGTGAACATATGATTTAATCCTTTTGTCATTTTGTCGTTGTTGTTGTTGTTGTTGTTGTTACACCTATTTAGGAATGTGCTTGTCAAGACCGAACTTATTTTTTCCCAGATGGAATTCTACCTCATACTCATTCATTATTTTCCTGTTGATGAGTTACTTCTGAACATTACGTAACTGATCCCTGTAAGAGTTTATGAAGTTCTCTAGGGCAGAGAGTGTCATCCTCAGTTTCTTACAAGGAAAGCAAGGTTGAGAGAGGATGGGGTGCAGGTCTCTTGGCCATGATTCATGATTTTTGTAAGAAATGGAGTCAGAATTTACACAAGATTTTATAACTCCAGATTCAGAATTCCTGATTTTAGAATTTGCACCCTGTGCTCTCTTGGTTCCTTTCCCCTTGGTGAATAAAAACTTCAGCTGCTTCTAGGTTGCATAGAGTAAGGCATTTATCTGAATGAAACTGAGCTGTTGGACAATCCATAATTCTAAACCTGTTTGTGCTATATAATGTTATTCAATACATTGTCAATAAATGCTCTGTATATGAAAAAGCACTCACTTACTAGAAAATATCAAGTGATAAGTGTGGTCCTCAGACCAGCAGCATCAGCACTGTCTGAAAACTTGTTAGAAATGCAAATTCTCAGGCCTCGTCCTCAGATCTGCTGAATCAGAAGTCCTGAGGCTGGAGCCCAGCAATTTGTGTTTTCACCTTCAAGGTGATTCACATGAACACTCAGGTTTGAGAATCACTTCTATAGTCTATTTCAAGGAAGACCTGAAATCCTGTAACTAAAGAAATCGTGCCCTAGTGTTTCTTCCCCTAGCCAGAGTTTGAATATAGGTGTGTTGTTTCCACTAAATGTCATGCTCTATAGTAAGCAAATACTGAACAAAGGGAAGAAATAGAATTTGATGTCCACATTTACCTGGAAAGAGATTATAGTTTTCTGCCTTATTTTTAAAAAGTTAAAGATAAATATGTACTTTTAAGGAGATAGTGATTATGTTTTGGTTATTAAAGGTCTTTTTTCCTCTATTATTTTGTTTCATTTATTTATTTTGTACAAATTTGAGGCATACAAGTGCAGTTTTGTTGCATAGATATATCGTATAGGGATGAAGTCTGGCTTTTTAGTGTAATCATCACCCAAATAGTGTACATTGTACCCATTAAGTAATTTCTTATCCCTCACTCCCCACCCACCATCCAACCTTTCTGAGTCTCCAATGACTATTATCCCACACAGTTCATCTGTATATATTATTTAGCACTCACTTATTTTTATTTTTAATGGCTGAATAGTATTTTATTGTGTGTGTGTATATATGTGTGTGTGTGTGTATATATATATATATATATATATGTATAGATATATATACACACATATATATCTCAGATTTTCTTTATTCAGTAATCCATTTATGGACACTTAAGTTGATTCCAGATCTTTGTTATTGTGAATAGTACTGCTATAAGCGTATCAGAGCAGGTTTCTTTTTGTTATAATTATTTATTTTCTTGCTGGGTAAGTATCCAGTAGTGGGATTGCTGGATCAAATGGAAGTTCTATTTCAAGTTCTTTGAGAAATCTCCATATTATTTTCCATAGGGGTTGTACAAATGTACATTCCCACTACCAGTGGATAAACATTCCCTTTTCTCCACATTCTTGCTAGCATTTGTTATTTTTTGCCTTTGTGAAAATAGCCATTATAGCCGGAACAAGATGATATCTCATTGTGGTTTTAAGTTGCATTTCTCTGATGATTGGTGATGTTGAGCACTTTTTCATATGCCTGTTGAACATTTCTATGTCTTCTTTTGAAAATTATTCATGTCTTTTGCTAACTTTTTAATGAGGTTGTTATTTTTTGTTGTTGAGTTGTTTGTGTTCCTTGTAAATTCTGGTTATCAGTCCTGTGCTGGATGCAGAGTTTGCAAATATTTTCCCCATTCTGCAGGTTTTCTGTTTACTCTGTTGATTATTTCTTTTACTGTGTAGAGATTTTGGCTGGGGCAAAGTGGCTCACACCTGTAATCCCAGCACTTTGGGAGGCCAAGGCAGGCAGATCATGAGGCTGAGAGATGGAGACCACCCTGGCCAACATGGTGAAACCCCATCTCTACTAAAAATACAAAAATTAGCTGGGCCTGGTGGTGAGCACCTGTAGTCCCAGCTACTCGGGAAGGCTGAGTCAGGAAAATTGCTTGAACCCAGGAGATGGAGGTTGCAGTGAGCCAAGATCATACCACTGCACTCCAGCCTGGTGACAGAGCAAGACTCCATCTCAAAAAAAAAAAAAAAAAAAGAAATATCATAATTAAATTTTTATTAAGAAACAGTATTTGAATTATCTCTACTATTAAGCTTTACTCCCAGGAAGAATGGGCTTTAATCTTGCACTGTCCCAATCTGAAGCTCTCACTATTTCAGAAGTAAGGCTGTCATATTTCTGACCATAAATGGGAGTAGATTCATTGTGGTTTTGCTATGCAATTATGGTTCCATTATGTTCCATTACAGCGGGAACATTGCCAATTTTAGCATCTGCAAATAAAACAACTAATGAGCACACAATAAAAGTTGTGTTTCCTGTGTTATGATCTAAGCTGGGGCCCAAGACTAAGCTAAGGGAAAGAAGGATAATGCCATATAGCAAATAAACAGGTGTGTGAGTGTGCGTGTGTATGTGTGTGTGTGTGTGTGTGTGTGTGTGTGTGTGTGTGTGTGTGTGTAGTTATCCAGGCTGGGCCCTAACCTAGGTAGTGAGGAGTTAAAAGACTGCTATACTTGGAGATAGAAGATTTAGATTCAAATTCTAGTTCTTCCATTTCCTAGCTGTGTAACCATAAGCAACTTTTTTCATGTTTTGAAATCCTGAGTGTCAATGCAGTATACTAACCTCCTGTGAGATTTTTTAGAGGGATATAGCTCATGGATAAGAATGAATGTCACCAACAACCTCAGAGCTCAACACAATGTGGTAGATATTGCAGATTGGCTCCCTCTGCTCCCCTGCTACCTCTTTGTCATTTGTTTTATCAAATACCAGAAATGAAAATGTTCAAGGAAACTTTCCCAGACTCTTTGCCAGTTCTGGGTTCTTCCAGTGAACTTTTCCAGACTCTTTGCCAGTTCTGGGTTCTTCAGGTGATTTAGTTTCTACCCAGCAGATGCATCTGAATGAGATTTGGATGGCAGAAGATGGAAGTTGAACTGCTGCTGCTGCTTCTCCTTCTGCCAATCACCATCATGAAAGCACATGATTGCTTCCCAGCAGCTGTCATAACAATTTCAGCGTCCAGACCCTAGTTTAGTGGCTGTCAAGGGGGCAGTAAATGAGGCCAGTTTGTTAGCAGAGATCACAGAAGCACTTGTTGCCAGCAGTTCTAGCAGATGCCTCAGCTTCCTTGCTTCCTTTAGTAGTGACAGAGGCAGCAGTCCTTTGGTGAACTGCTTCTGGGTTTGTGGTGTTATTCCTGAAAGCTCAGCTGAGAGCTGGCCTCTCCAGCCTGCCCAATGACTATGTAAGCACTAAATCTCTGAATTAAATCTCGTTCTGAAGGTATTCTATTTTCTACAACTGAGCTCTGATCAATGTGAGATGGTAAGGTTTTAAAGAAAATAAGCTTTAAAAACAAGAATAAAAAACATCTTTTGCTAGAAGATATGTAAGTTTTGTTATCCAGGGATAACATTTCTGGATATTTGTCCTGCCCAAAATCTTTTGAATATCTCCTCTGCATTTTGATGCATTCCCACATTATGAGTCTGCCTTCCCAGAAGAAAATTAAAAACAAAACCTTTTCCCCAGGATCTCTTATAGTGAGAGGTATGAGTATAAAACTTAGATTCCAGTTAACGAATTATACCTCCCTGAGGTCTAGATGCAGAAGAGTGACCCATGAAGAGGTGACTGAGCCCGGAGGGATCTGACATTTGTCAAATGTGAAAGTTTGTAGTGATGGGGCTTAAGGTCCTGTGCCAAGCATAATCAACATGTAGCGGCAGACAGCAGCAGGAGTGGTGTTTTTGCTGTAAGCATCTCCAGCATATAGAGTTGGATGTTCTTTCTGGCCATGTTGCTCCTTGCCAAGTAGCATCCACACCTGCTTTTCAGGCTCTCTTGGAGATTCTTTGAGCTATCTAATATCTTTTCATAAATCCCAATCGGCTTAAGCTAGCCAGTGTGAATTCCATTGTTGGCAACTGAAAATCCTGATTGATAAAAAGGTAATTGTGTAGTCTTTTTGTCTCATGCTTTTTACCCAGCTTATCTCTGTAGCATTCTATAATATCTCTACATGGCTTGTAGAATTGCCCAATTTTGAGCCAGAAGAAATCTTGGGGAAAACATCCAGTAACCATAGTACCACCTGCCATTTTACAGATATAGAATCTTAAGTACAGAAAAAATGAATTGGCTTGAAAAATAGACCTGGATTCAGAGCCAAAACCAGGTCTCTTGTGTACCAGTTTGATGTTTGTTTCACTATTCAACACTCTACCAGAGAGAAACTGCTGAACTAAAAATCAAAGAAAATATATATACCAGAGAACTGGATATAAGAGCTTTAAGAGATCTTTAGAAATGCCTTAAATAAAGTGTTCTTATAAAGGAATGTAGAATTATACTCTCAGTCCAGTAATATCCAACTTCAATATTTTAATAAGCACTTTAAAAGTACATTTTACTCTAGAACTCTCAAAATGTTGAATCAGAAATCTACCCCTTTAACAATGACAAATGACAGCTTATAACGTTTAGCAACCTGCAATCATCTCTGAAATTACTCATGGTTTTCCAAATTAAATTCTGTAGTGCATTCATACTATGTGCAAAGGATATATCATGATTGATTGATAAATTTACGGTAGCAAATCTTAATTGTAGGTTCATTCCAAGTTAACAGTTAAACTGCTTAACTACTTAGTAATTTGCATAATACAAACCTCAAAATTCTTCTATTTATACTTAATAGTTTTATTTTAAAAGTATTACATTCCCATTGTTTAAAATTACGAAAGTGTATAAAGCAAATACATTAAAGTCATTCCGCCATATTATCTCAGTTCTCGGGCTCTCTTATTTTCTAGCTACGCATGATCTGAGAACGTCAGCTCTTTGTGTGTCTGTTTCATCATCTATAAAACAAAGACAATAGTACCTGCCTCTTAGGGTTATTGTTGTATTAAGTGTGATCATGCCTCTAAAGTGCTTTGGATAGTGCCTGGTGCATTTGGGTCAGTAAATGTTATCCATTTTATTTAATGATGTATTGTTGCTTGAATTTTTTTAACATACAACAATGCAGAAGGAGAACTTTATATCCTTTATACATTGATATATCAATTTAACTCACCTAATGAGAAGCACTGATAATCTAAATTACAAGAGCAAGAATATTTAAGCAAGCATCAAACAATGAATGACAGGTGCACAATAGTGTCCTGAATACACAATCTGCTTTCACATCCTTCTCTTCCGCAGCTCCTACTTATTTGTTTATAAAACTAAAGCTTTGTTAATTTGACATCTGGATACTCATTCTTTTTCATCTTTGATATTCTTTCCAATGCAGCTAGTATAGAGGCCAAGGGGCAAGAAGTGTTTTAGGAGAAAACATATACACACTAAATCTTGCCCCCTATAGCCCAAACCGATTGAGGGGAAGGCAAATGTGCTATATTTTATTGATATGGCACCCACTTATTAATTACCTATGGACCACATCCAGCACTGGACATCTAGAAAGAACAGGAAGATTTCTAAGATTTAATCCCTGCCCCAAGAGGAACTCACAGTTTAGTAAAGAAAGCAAAGACACAACATGAAGGAATCCAACAGAAAAAGTTGGAGTGGAGACCTGAGGGAGGTGCAGGAAGAGGCTCAATAAATAAAGCCTAGAGCTGGAGTCTTGGTCTTGTCCAAGGGAGGCATCTGTCAGTCCATCCTCTGGGTGTGATCAGTGATGATAATCTCACTTGGGCTTGAAAATGGGAGACTAGGTACAGTGGAGAAAAAGCTGCTTACAAATACTTATTTTTACTTCTTTCCTGAAGAAAGAATTATGGTAGAAAATTATAGTAGAAAATTTAGTGGAAATTTAAAAAAACTCAGGTAAATATAGCCATCAATCTCATTCCAGAAGTGATCATCGATCATGCCTTGATGTATTGTCTAAACTTTTAATGTATGCATCTAAGAGTACATTCATTTTTCTTTTCTTTTTTTTTTTTATTGCATTTTAGGTTTCGGGGTACATGTGAAGAACATGCAAGATTGTTGCATATGTATACACGTGGCAGTGTGATTTGCTGCCTTCCTCCCCATCACCTATATCTGGCATTTCTCCCCACCATGCTATCTGTCCCCAACTCCCCCACCCTGCGCTGTCCCTCCCCTATTTCCCCCGACAGACCCCAGTGTGTGATGCTCCCCCTCCCTGTGTCCATGTGTTCTCATTGTTCAATATCCGCCTATGAGTGAGAACATGCGGTATACACCCATTTTTCTAAGAAATAGTTTATTTTTCACTCTCTTTTCTTTGTCCCCCTTTTCCCCACTCCTGTTTAGCTCTTTAGAAATGTAATTATGGCTTTTTTCTTCCTCTTCACTAGACAGTCTTTACAGGGCAAGTTCATCTAACTATGGGCTTAGAAACTCCAGCGTGGAACTTTAACCCACCAGGTTGCCTTTAGAGGTAACAGTCGATTTCCAACCCAAAGTAGGCCCACTTTTTTAGCCACCTTTACAACCTATTTCTGTCCATGAAGATGCCAAATAAACTGCCCAGTAGATAGGGCACTGAAGCAACTGTACAGCCCCCCCAAGCTGTTCACTTCCATCCCTGCTTTAAAAGCATCCTACTCTCTGCTCCAAAAGCAAAGAGGTCTCCTTAATGCAGGAAGCCTGTACTTCTTCCCCTACCTAGCTTTGTAATAAAAAGTCACTTTAGACGACCTTGTTCTCCTTGATTGAACTCTGCAAGCAGCGAGCAACTGAACCTGCATTTCAGTGGCATGTGTACACATATGCACTTTAAATATTTTTTTAAAAAATCTCTTATGAGAAATAGAAGGGATAAGTTTAGGGGAAACTCATTACACGTGTTCTTTTCCCTCCTACATTTTCCCTTAACTATCTTGAATGTCTTACTATGTCACTTGAAGTTACAATTTTAGTGGCTGTACAATAGTTGATCAAATATATAAACCATAATGTGTGTAACGAATCCTCAGTCATTGGACATTCAATGTCACCATTCTGTCACTTCAGGGAACACCCTTGTTTTCTGTAGCATCCTTGATTATTTTCTTAAGCTAAATTCTTAAGAGTAGAAATGCTAAGCCTAAAGTTTGCACATTTTAAAGTCAAAATTTGGCTGGTTATTAGAGCAGCAACATTTTTATTGTAAAATATATACAACATAAAATTTACCTTTTTATCATTTTTAAGGCATATCATTTAGTGGCATTAAATATATTTACATTGTTGGCCAGGCGTGGTGGCTTACCTTGTAATCCCAGCACTTTGGGAGTCCAAGGTGGGTGGATCAAGAGGTCAGAGGATCGAGACCATCCTGGTCAACAGGGTGAAACCCTGTCTCTACTAAGCTACAAAAAACTAGCCAGGCGTGGTGGTGCAAGCCTGTAGTCCCAGCTACTCGGGAGGCTGAGGCAAAGGAATCACTTGAACCCGGGAGGCGGAGGTTGCAGTGAGACAAGATTGCGCCACTGCACTCCAACCTGGCAACAAAGCAATACTCCCTCTCAAAAATATATGTATATTACATTGTTATACAACCTCACCACCATCCATCTCCAAAACTTTGTCATCCCAAACAGTAACTCTATTTGTATTAAACAATAACTCCCCTTTCCCGGCTCCCCCTCAGCCCCTGGTAACCAGTACTCTACTTTCTATTTCTGTAAGTTTGCCTTTTCTAGGTACTATATGTAAGTGGACTTACACAATATTTTTTCTCTAGTGTCTGACTTATTTCACCTAATATCATATTTTCATGGTTCTTCTATATATCAGAGCTTCTGTCCCTTTAAGGGCAAATAATTTTCCATTGTATGTATAGTCCACATTTTATCTATTCATTTGTCCATGGACATTTGTGTTGTTAAGCAGCTGCCTTATTAATGATGTGTAGAAATTAAAAACTTTATTTGCTGCTGTTGGGGATGTAAATGGTGTAGCTGTTTTTGAAAACAATTTGTCAGTTCCTCAAAATGTTTTTTTTTTTTTTTTTTTTTAGACAAGTTCTCACCCTGTCACCCAGGCTGGAGTGCAGTGGTGCAATTATAGCTCATTGTAGCCTTGAACTTTTGGGCTCAACCAGTCCTCCTGCTTCAGTCTCCTAGATAGCTGGGACCAGAGGTACATGCCAGCATGCCTGGCTGATATTTTTAGATTTTTGCAGAGATAGTGTCTTGCTACATTGCCCAGCTTGGTTCAAAATCTTAAACATAGAGTTGCCATGTGACCTAGCAATTCCACATTTGGGTACATGTCCCCCCCAAAATTAAAAATATAAGAACCAATGCAAAAATATTCATTACAGCATTATTTATATTAAGCAAAAAAAGGAAACAACTAAATGTCCATCAATTGATAAGTAGGTAAATAAAAAATGTGATATTCTTAAACATAATACGTTATTTGGCAATGAAAAGAAAGTACTGAAATTGTGCTACTACATAGATGAATGTTGAAAGCCTTATTCTAAGTAAAAGAATTCAGTTACAATAATCTTTGTATTGCATTATTTCATTTATATGACATTCCCAGAACAGGCAAATCCATAAATATAGAAAGTAGATTAGGCTAGGCACAGTGGCTCACACCTGTATTCCCAGCACTTTGGGTGGCTGAGGCAGGTGGATCACGAGGTCAGGGGTTCAAGACCAGCCTGTCCAAGATGGTGAAACCCCATCTCTACTAAAAATACAAAAAAAAAAAAAAAAAAAGATGGTGGGTGCTGTAATCCCAGCTACTCGGGGGGCTGAGGCAGGAGAATTGCTTGAACCTGGGAGGCGGAGGTTGCAGTGAGCCAAGATTGCACCACTGCACTTCAGCCTGGGTGACAGAGTGAGACTCAAAAAAAAGAGAGAGAGAGAAAAAAAAGTAGATTAGCAGTCACCTAGGGCTCAATGGCTGGGTGAGGGGAGGATAATTAATGACTAATAATAAATATGTGCTTTTTCTTGTGGGGGAAGGAGTGGCAATGAAAATGCTCTGGAACTAGATAGTGGTGATGTACAACTCTGTGAATACACTAAAAACTCCTGAACTGGCTTCTTTTGAGGGTTGAATTTTATATTATGTGCATTCTATCTCAATAAAGCTATTTTTTTTAAAAAAGAGACAAATTTGAAATGAGTAGCAGTGAAGGATAATATTAATAATGACTAAACTACCTCAGTTACTTTTAAAATTTTTGACTCAAGTTTTTAAAATTGAGATACAATTCACATGCCACAGCAGTCACTCCACGTTCACTCCCTCCCATCCAGCCCCTGGAAACCATCAGTCTACCTTCTGTCTCCACAGATCTGTCTATTCGTGACACTTCACACAAACAGAATCATAAAATACATTGCCTTTGTGCTTGGCTACATTCTCTTAGCATTATGCTTTAAACTAACTGCAAAAGTAAAATGCTCGAGCTCTTGGTCAAACTAAAAGTAATTGCATGGCATTTTATAAAATTTGAAAAATATAGAAAACACTAAATTTGACAAAAAGTGAATCTATAATTTTATTTTATTATTTTTGTACATATGTGTGTTTCTCTGCCACGTTTATTTTTATTTTTATTTTTCCTTCTAACTTTTATGTTCAAAGGGTACCTGTGCAGGTATGTTACATGAGTAAATTGTGTGTCATGGGGGTTTGATGTACAGATTATTTCATCATCCAGATAATGAGCATAGTGTGCAATGCTTTTTTGATTCTCTCTGTCCTCCTACCTTATACCCTCAAGTGGGCCCCAGTATTTATTGTTCCCTTTTTTGTGTCCATGTGTGCTCAAGGTTTAGCTCCCACTTACACATGAGAGCATGTGGTATTTGGTTTTGTGTTTCTGTGTTAATTTGCTTAGGATAATTGCCTCCAATTGCATCCATGTGCCTGCAAAGAACATGATCTCATTCTTTTTTATGGCTACATAGTATTCCATGGTATATATGTTCCACAGTTTTATTATCCAGTCCACTGTTGATGGGGCATCTAAGTTGATTTTGTGTCTTCAATATTGTGAATACTGCTGCAATGACCATCCTCATGCATATGTTTTTATGGTAGAGCAATTTATATTCCCTTGGATATATACCCAGAAATGGGATGCTGGGTTGAATGGTCATTATGTTTTAAGTTCTTGGAGAAATCTTCAAACTGCTTTTCACAGTGATTGAACTAACTTATATTCCCACCAGCAATATAAGCATTTCCTTTCCTCTGCAACTTTGCCAACATCTGTAATTTTTTGACTTTTTAATAACAGCTATTCTGACTGGTGTGAGATGGCATCTCATTGTTGTTGTGATTTGCATTTCTCTAATGATTAATTATGTTAAGCTTTTTCTTATATGCTTGTTGGCCAAATGTATGTCTTTGAGAAATGTCCGTTCATGTCCTTTGCCCATTTTTAAATGGGTTGTTTGTTTTTTGCTTATTTGTTTTCCTTACAGTTTCTGGATGTTAGATCTTTGTTGAATTCAGTTTGCAAATATTTTCTCCCATTCTGTAGGTTGTCTGTTCACTCCATTGATAGTTTCTTTTGCTGTGCAGAAGCTCTTTCATTTAATTAGGTCCCACTTGTCAATTTTTTGTTTTGTTGCAATTGCTTTTGGAGTCTTCATCATAAAATCTTTGCGGAGGCCTATGTCCAGAATGGTATTTCCTAGGTTTTCTTCAGTTTTTATAGTTTTGTGTTTTACATTTAAGTCTTTAATCCATCTTGAGTTGATTTTTGTATAAGAAAGGGGACTGGTTTCAGTCTTCTGTGTATGACTAGCTAGTTCTCCTAGTACCATTTATTGCGTAGGGAGTCCTTTCCCCCATTACTTGTTTTTGTCAGATTTGTCGAAGATCACATGGTTGTAGGTGTGTGGCATTATTTCTGGGCTCACTGTTCTGTTCCATTGGTCCATGTGTCTGCTTTTGTCACAGTACCATGCTATTGTAGTTACTGTAGACCTATAGTATAGTGTGAAGTTGGATAGTGTGATGCCTCCAGCTTTGTTCTTTTTGCTTAGGATTGCCTTGGCTATCTGGCTCTTTTTGGGTTCCATATAAATTTTAGAATAGCGTTTTCTAATTCTGTGAAAAATTTCATTAGTTGTTTCATAGGAATAGCATTAAATCTGTAAATTGAAGCAGACACTTTTAAATCAATCAATGTAGACCCACTGACATGATAGACAAGGTCCACTTTTTCAGTTTTATGTTTTGCCTGAGCCCACTTCATCTGTGTTATGATAAAACTGAAAAGAGCTATGATAATTTACTAGTTTCTTAGGTGGAAGGGAGATAATTACTTTAAATCAAAATATGAAATAATATTTTTTTAAAAGCCTCTTGATCCAAGTAAACATAGCCTAGTTTTAGAAGCCTAGTTTAGAGTCAGAAAAATATCCTATTTAAGAAAACATTATTGATGAGTATATTGAGTTAGAGAAATTATATAGATCTTTACCAGAATAATAATGTGCATTTTGGTATTCTTTGTATATTATGTGTTTCATAGTTGTATATTAGAGTCTAATCAATTTTGGCAGAAACTAAAAACTTAGTTTTAATCAAAAGAACTAGGCCAGGCATGGTGGCTCAAACCTGTAATCCCAGCACTTTGGGAGGCCAACGTGGGCAGATCATGAGATCGAGATAGAGACCATCCTGGCCAACATGGTGAAACCCCATCTCTACTAAAAATACAAAAATTAGCTGGGTGTGGTGGCATGTGCCTGTAGTCCCAGCTACTCAGTAGGCTGAGGCAGGAGAATTGCTTGAACCCGGGAGGCAGTAGTTGCAGTGAGCTGAGTTCGCGACATTGCACTCCACCCTGGTAGGGACAGAGCAAGACTCCGTCTCAAAAAAAACAAAACAAAACAAAAATATACTCTTTTGGGTTAAAGGTAGTAGGAATGTTTCAATCTTATGATAATCCTCTTCAAAATCCTTCAGTAGAGAATACCAGAAAAATGTTGACAGTTGTTAGCTAAGGAATATAAAGGCGTTCATTGTTCTGTTCTCTTTAGTTTGGCATATGTTTGATGTTGTTCATACTTAAAATTTTGAAAGAATAAATTTTACATAGCCTTGGGCAATATACCAATACTGTCTTGCTTGGATAACAGTGTACTGTGTTGGTTATTTTTTTTTCCTAGAAAGCCAGTGTTTCACAATAATTTTCACAAAGTGAGAACTTTGATATAATTCTGGTTTGGCATCCAAGTCTTTTTCTTTTCTATGTAATCAGATTAGGGATTAGTACAAAAAAAACCCCAGCTGCCCTCAGCCTTGACAGATGTGTTCAGAGTGAGCACTCTAAGGGCACTGAAACCTAATCTGTTTTCACAGCACCACCCCTTGTGTCTGAGTCCCTAATAAACCATCTTGGTTAGTGTGTGAAACTAGAAAGGTTTTGCAAGCATGTACATCAACCAACTAAACACTACAAGATTGTTAAAAATAGAATTCTGGGGCATCTATTAGATATAATGTTAAAGCATACATTTAGCTTTTAAATATTGAATAGCTTGAAAGGTTGGCAGGTTTGAAAACTGATGGCCTTCATCTCAGGGCAGGCAAAGTAACATGTTTTTGAGTAACGTTTATTTTTTGTCAGGTCCTCACCTATTAAGTACCTTAAATTATACTCTGTTACATGAGAGAGGAAAGTGCTAATTTTAAGGATGTAACAATACAACTAAAGTTATGAGTGATTCCAGCTTTTGCTAATATTTAGAACGCTTTGAAGGATGTGGCACAGTAGAGGGGGAGTGATAGATACAGAAAATGTTGGTCTTTTAGTCAGTGATTTAGTGGTCTTAAATTAGGTTGACTCTCATATTTATAATTTTGAAAATAGTAAAGAGACCAAAGATGGGCCTTGGATTTGAGCCCAACAATATGGAACATTATTTTAAGTAAATATTTTTACCAAAACCAAGGCAAATGATAAGAGATATAGAACCTCATTTTTAAAAGAAATTTATCTAGAAATCCATGTAAGTATGTAGGGTTAGGAATTTATGACCAATTAGTCCTTATACTGTCCTGAGGACTCACTTTGTGTGAAGCATGAGAGCATTGTACTAGGTCTTAGGGCAATATATTAATGAAAGTGGCATCATCTCTGCCTTCAAATTAATCTGCAGGTACAGAAATGAGTTCCGAAAAGATGAAACCCTCAGTCTGAAACACACACACGCAGACACACACACACACACACACACACACACACACACACACACACGGGTTTATCTTTGGGTTTGGGTCTATATAAATTTGGTGAAGATTTTCTTTAGGGCAGCATTAGAACCGTAGATTTCAAGTGATAGAAACGTAACATAAACTAGCCTAAGTAGAAAACATCTGGCAAATTTTGAACCACAGAAAAGGCAGAGGAGGAACTGAGTTGAAGACAACTGAACGGGGATCTATCAGACCTTTTTCAGATTGTCCCTCTTCCCCGACACCTCAATCTCTCTCTCTCTCTTTCTGTGTGTGTGTGGGGGGTGGGGGGGAGTGTATGAGAGGCAGGAGACTTGTCTTATTTTACTACGTTAGGTTTACATAACAAAATGTACCATTTTAACCTTTTTATTTTTATTTTTTTTATGAGACAGAGTCTCACTCTGTCTCCCAGGTTGGAGTGCAGTGGCGAGATCTCAGTTCACTGCAACCTCTGCTTCCCAGGTTCAAGCGATTCTTCTGTCTCACCCTCCCGAGTAGCTGGGACTATAGGCACATGCCACCATGCCTAGGTAATATTTTTTCTTGTATTTTTAGTAGAGATGGGGTTTCACCTCACCATGTTCGCCAGGATGGTCTCAATCTCCTGATCTCATGATCTGCCCACCTCAGCCTCCTAAAGTGCTGGGATTACAGGCATGAGCCACTATGCCTGGCCATTTTAACCATTTTTTAATGATATTATGTTCATAACATTTTGCAACCTTTACAAGTAACCATTTCCAGACCTTTTGTATCATCCCAAACAGAAACGCTGTACTCATTAACAATAACTCCCTATGCCTCCCTACTCCCAGCCCCTGGTTACTATTATTCTACTTTCTATATCTATAAATTGTATATTCAAGGTACATCATATAAGTGAAATCATAAAATATTTGTTCTTTTGTGTCTGGCTTATTTTACTTAGCATAGTGTTTTCAAGCTTCATCTATGTTGTAGTATGTATGCAAGTTTAACTCTTTGTGGCTGAATGCTATTCCATTGTAGGTATGTTCCGCATTTTATTTTTTTTGTGCGTGTACATTCAACATTGATTACAACTAATTGGTGATGCAATAAGACAGTGCTCACATGGCCTGAATATTGGTCATAGTCACAACAAAACTCAATCTATCCCAGCATATACAAGTGAAAGTATAAACCATGAAGACATGTTTACATACTTACAAGTACTTAGAAAAGTGATGCTGGACAATTATATAGCTTTAAAAAATTTAGGGCCGACTAATGCCCTTTTACTTCATTTAACTCTCACTTCTTTATATGAAAGGCGAGGTCAGGAGTTTGAGGCCACATGGTGAATCCTCGTCTCTACTAAAAATACAAAAAAAATTAGCTGGGTGTGGTGGCAGGTGCCTGTTATCCCAGTAATTCCAGCTACTTGGGAGGCTGAGGCAGGAGAATTGCTGGAATCTGAGAGGTGGAGGTTGCACTGAGCCCAGAATGAGCCACTGCAGTCCAGCCTAGGCAATAAGAACAAAACTGCATCTCAAAAAAAAAAAAAAAAAAAAAAGAGAGGTTTCTTTTAAAATTTTTATAAGACTTCTGTTAAGTAAGCAGTGCCATGGAAGGAAAAGAAGCCACTGTAAAGCACTTCTACATGGAGGGAAGAAATAGGGAAGCAAAATAAATTTGGCTTTAATAAGCACCGCAGAAGGAACATTCATACTTCATTCTTTGACTTTACACACAATACTTTGTGAAGAGAGCTACATATTTTCTGTGTGATACTGTTATGAACAATCTCTGGCAAATTAACATTTCTACCTTATTTTGGGGCATCAAAAACAATCCAACTAAGTGATTATGAGCACAAAAATTCATTTCAAGAGTCAAATGTGCCTTCACCTTAAAAATTGCATGCTTGCTATTATAAAACAATCCTGTTTCTCATTCCAGGTTCAGAATGCCTCAGAAATAATATTTAGTGTAAAAAGCATCATTCCAATTTAGTAATTTAAAATAATCTGTATCTCTCTCCTATCCCCCCCTTTTTTTAAGGTATAAAGCTTCCAATAGGAGTCTTTGGCATAAATCTGCTTTCTAAAGTTTCAGCAAGGTTAAGTTTCCATTCATTCAATATGTGATATGCCAATTCCCTTTACTCTTATGTTGAAATGTTCACTAGTCTTTGGTTTTATAAAATGAGGTTTCACATTATAGTTTAAGAATTTCCTTTGTCAAATAGAGTAGTTAATAATGTATTATGCCTGCTTGTTTCATTTTACATGTATACAGATATGTCATTTTCATATGTGCACATAATCAAATTAAGAAAAACTGACCTATAAACTGTAAAATATCCAGAAAAGTCATCTTTTTCTGTTCCATTCATATTTAAGTCCTTTAACTTATCACTTGATTAACCAAAGTTCCTTCTTAAAAAATTGTATACGCTTGAATGAAGTGGCTTAGAAAAACAGTAACACTAACAAGACATCATTTTACACCATTAGCTAACATGGACGTGAAGACAGTGGTCATCTAAGTGTGTGAAATGCCACAAGAAGTCATCAACAAGGAGAAGGGTTATATAAGTCCAGTTTCTTCGAGAGCTCTGTATGAGGTTTAAGCTTCCTCCTGCAGTAGATCAGCCTGTGCAATTGCCTTAAAGACATTTTTCTTGGATGTTTGCTGAACTTCCCCTCCCAAAAGAAACTCATCCAAAATAAAACAAACCTCTTTAAAATTAAAGATGATATCAAGTTCACACACACTGCCAAAATACTTGTCAAGTAATTCCATGTAATGATGAATCATTTCTAGGGTAGTTAGTTCACTGCCCTGATTCTCAATAGCACAGCAAAAATACAGATTGGCATATCTTTTGTAAACAATCTTCAAATATCTATACATTTTAGGTTTCTGTGCTAAAGTGGTTTGAACAAGTTCTCCTGTCATCTTTTCCTTCTCTTTGTCCAGTACTGGATATACCATTTTTGCAGCTGAGGCTTTCCCTGACAACTCTTGATAAAAAGCAACATAAACTGCATGGTGGTCGCGGGCTGCCGGTGCGTGTTCTGCCTATGGCAACAGGTCCTGAGGGAAAGCCAGTCACCATGCTGAGGAAGAGAAGCTGCCATGTTGCTGTGGGAAGGGGACGCGGTTGGCCCACATTTTCTTTATACGTTTATCTGTTGAAGGACTTTTGGATTGTTTCTACCTTTTGGTTATTGTGAATAATGCTGCTGTGAGCATTGGTGTACAAGTATCTATTTGAGTCTCAGCTTTCAATTGTTTTGGATATATGCCTAAGAGTAGAATTGCTGGACCATATGGTAATCTCTTGTTTAACTTTTTGAGCATTCTTTCTCTTTCCCATTTACTTCATTATCTCTGAATAACATTTCCACAAGAATATAAACATGCTTCCAGCATCTCCAGGTTCACACAGTCACAGTATTTAGACAGAGAAGAGAGATTATCTCCCTCCAACAAAGGGTTAAAAACCTGGGCAGGACATTTAACTGGATAACTTGTCTCTTAAACTCTTATCTGAAACATTCAATGAAGGTCAATGAAGGTCAGGGATGGTCTGTGGAGGGTTGGTTACTGGAGAGTCCTAGGATTAAGCTCATTGAAATGAGTAGAGTCAGGTTTCCACCTCATCGCTGGGGAAATGCAGTTATAAGAAAAGAACAGGTCCCACCTGGCACATGTGTCTATTTTTTTTTTTTTTTTTTTTTTGAGATGGAGTCTTGCTCTGTCACCAGGCTGGAGTGCAGTGGTGCAATCTCGGCTCAGTGCAACCTCTACCTCCTGGGTTCAAGCGATTTTTCCACCTCAGCCTCCCGAGTAGCTGGGACCACAGGCATGTGCCACCACGCCTGGCTAATTTTTGATTTTTTTAGTACAGACAGGGTTTCACCATGTTGGCCAGGATGGTCTGGATCTCTTGACCTCGTGATCCACCACCTCAGCCTCCCAAAGTGCTGGTGTGAGCCACTGCGCCCAGCCACATGTGTCTAAATCTAGGAGGAAGGGAATACAATTCCCAAAAAGAAGGGAGGGGTTGCCTAGACGTGACTACTAGAGAAATCCTTGTGAGCTAAGCAATCATCCTGAATCTGCAAACGTCAAAAGTTTTGTTTTGTTTTGTTGCTATGCTTTGTGGTTAATATAATCAGTCAAGGTAGCAATGTACACTGCACCCCACTCCACCCCCACCAATGAAAGGAACCTGTCTAAAACAATATAGGACATTTTATGGAATAATTCATAGTAAATCTCTTTGAACACTTGTTTAGCAGGTACAGTGACATTTTTCAGGGGAAAAGCCCATGAAAATCACTTCATATAGATAAACAGTTGACAGTTGCGTTTTTTAAAATCTGTGTTTTCAATATGAGCTTATTTTTTGGCTTTAGTGCCTTCACAGATACATTTCCAAACTGTATTACGGCGGCAAAGAATAAAGCAGTGTACTTTGACTTTCAACTACTTATGTCATTTCTACTCTTAGCTTGGATTCAAATGATGTCAAATAGATGGAAACTGCCTGTTGAGAGGTGAGAACTATGTTACCAGCAATTTTTTACTCCTACTAAGTTTGGAACACAGAGCCAAGAATTGGTAGGACTTATTCAGTGGTTGCATCAAATCAAATTTAGTAAATTATTGATCTGATTTAGGATTCATGAGGTTCCCTAAGCTTTTAGAAATTCTGTTTTATATTTATATATCTGACAAAGGAAGCATATAATACAGGCATAAGAATAAATCTCTTATTTATTCCCTAGTACCTCATCCCAATTAACTTTATTTCCTTTCATGATTACATTATTACACTATTTCCTGTCTTTTATTTTTTGATTTACTCTGCAACTTACATTTTCTATTTTAAGCATTCTTTAAGCTTTAGGCTTTCATTTAATCATCATCCATTTCCTATCTCTTCTTCCTCTCATAGGCCATTCCCTTTGTATCTTATTTATCACCAGATAATTTATAAGCATAATGTTCAAAAGAATGTTTTGGTTACGTATGTTTATTGGCATGCTTTTACGTGAAGCAAGAGGGGAGTTAATACAGTTCAGAGAAGGAAAGAAAAGAGACACAAATTGATAATGTCTGTTCCTTTCCTCTTAAAAACTAGTTATCTAGTTTTATCTAGTTATAAATTGACTTGTAGAAGTAAATTAACTTTTTGGTGTATTATGGAATTTCTCTCATTTTTTCTATTCCTTTTTTTTCTCTCTCCCCCTCCTTCTTCTGCCTCTTTCCCCTCTGACCCATCCCTTCTCCTTCTTTCTCTCTATCCTTTTTTCCTTACCTCCATGTTTCCCTCCTTTTTTCCCTCCCCCTCTCTCTCTCTTCTCCCCATCCCTCTTCCAAATGAAAACACTTAAATTTTCTAGGAAAAAATATATCTTTTTAAGGTGATTATCTAAGTCTCTTCGGTTTACCCAAGTAGATACCAAAAAAAAAAAAAAGAATTAAGTCTGTCTGTTGTGCCTGTAGGTGTATCTCAAAAGAAGATGTGCCTTTGTTAGCCTGGATTTGCCTATGAAACCACAAATTGCTGCTACCACCAGACTCATCCACCAACTTTCCTAATAGAATGTGGAGGGAGTCTCTGGAGAAAGGTACACAGGAAAATGACGGGTAGTTTTGAAGCAGAGAAGCATACATAGGAGAAAAGAGAAAGGCTTTCAGAGTTTTCAAACAGTTATATTAACATTCCTTTCCTATCTCAGATTTCAGTGTATTTTTAGGTAATCAGTTGAATGTTGGTAACTAATTCCTTTTGCTTCTCTTTGCCTCCCTTCTTTTCAGGTTAGTCATTCTCTTCTTCCATTAATAACCTCACTGATCCTATTGGTTTTCTTCTCAATAACTAATAATGATAATATTTTTAAATGTACATTCTAAATGGGCATCTTGACCTATATCTATTTCTCATTCATGGCATACTGCTTATCGTAACTTTTCAATCAACAAACTCATATTGGACTTTCTTTCTGATGGCTTTGCCTATCCTGTGTTGAAGACAGACGTTCTTCTTGCCATACAGTGCACTCAAAGTTCCCACAATCTTGGGCCCATCCCATTCAAGAAGAATCTCCTTTACAATATTAGAAAAATAATTGCTCAAATGCTAGTTCTTTATACACTTGATGGAAGCTATGAACTTTAGACTTATCTTGACAATTTAACACAAAGTCTTTAACATTTTCAATGGATTCCATTTCCTATTCTTTTAATTTCTGTCCCTTTCTTTTAAGATTTCTCAGTTTTCAAGATAAAGAGCTAAAATCAGACTCATTACTCTAATAAGATTCTGGCCAATGAGAATATCATGAGATGATTCCCACAATGCCTAAGTGCTAATCTTTTACTGTGCTCTCATGAATGCTTTTAAAAATGTTACAGGAAGTCTGGATTTGCAGTTTCCAGTATTCCTACTCATATAATTCTTTCTGGACTTTCCAGACATCAGCTTCCAGGGAGACTGTTGACCTTTGTATGATTTCACAGTCCTTTCCTCTTAAAATCTCTTCAGAAAAGTGTTTCCTGTAATTGGGCTAAGAGAGACAGCAAGACACTCCCCATAATCCTGTTAGTTTAGAAGAAACTTGATTGCAAGACATCTTATAGGCTTGAAAGGTGGTAAGTGAAACTGGCTACATAGTTTTCATGCCCAGTACCAAATGAAAATGTGAGTTCTTTGTTCAAAAATTAAGATTTCAGCATTAAACCAAACACTGGGCTCTTCTAAATACAGGGCACTCTGCAATTCCACAGATCGGGTATTTGTGAAGTGAGCAAGTGGTAAGGAATCCTGGGGAGAGGACAAGGGTATCATATTTTATGTTATTTTCTTTCTTCTCTAGACAGAACTCATTTATACCAAATAAGTGAGTTAACAAGATTTTCTGTTTATTAGGACATTAAAATGTATTCTTCCATTTGTGAGGCAGGTTTAGTATTTTTTGCTAAGTATTTCAATGCATTGTTCCTGTCTTCCTTAGAGCCAATGAGGTTTTTACCCCCGTCCCAGTATGCTAACCTAAATTTGCTTTCGCCAAAGTTATTTTCTTGTAAAATATTGTTATTTCCTATCAACACACATAACTACACAAAGGAGGTGCACAAGATACATGAGGTCTACTTATTTCAAATTTTTGGATGTATTATGTGTATAAAATGTAGCCCTTGCCCTCAAGTGGCTTTCTGTTTGAAGAGATAAGGCAAAAATAAATAGACCTAAATAAATATTATTTAGAATTGCTATAAAGGACAACTCTGTGGCATGTAGACATACTGAAGTGACGTTGACTTTGTCCAATTATGTTTTAATTCTTAATTGTGATTTGCTGATTTAAGATGAGACTAGCCCCTTCCCAAGCACTACTCTGTATGTCATAGTCCTTTGTTCTCAAGTAAGTAGTAGATAACTTAGGGATAAGTGCTTACACTCATTTGGTAACTCTACCTGTCCTATTATAGCACAGAGCTATAATAAGAGTGGTGTTATGGAGTAGGAAGACTTCTAGATTAGGAATCTAAAGATCATGTTTTGATCTGCCTTATCAGATAATGGAGTTTACGACACATTCCTTTCACCAGCTTCAAGCCTTAGTTTCTTTGTCTGCTAAAGGTTAGTAATGCCTTCCTGATCCAGTAACAAACCTGCCACAAATATCAAATACAATTAATTTGGTAAGCATGTTTAAGAGTTTTCTTTCTATAAGCAATACTCTTTGAGAGATGCTGACATTCCCAGATAGACTTCCTGCCCTCAAGCACCCCGCAGTTCATAAAAGAACTGAGACAAATACAGAAAAAACATACAATAAAAGAAGTAAGACATAATAAGCCCCTAAAAGAGGTCAGACTGGTTAATGAATTGAGTATGGAAGGCCGGTAAGACATTATAAAAGAGAAGCATTGGAGCTGAGCCTGGGCTGGCTTTGTCAGCAAGGTGGAAGGTTGAGAAAATGTACTCTAATGAATGAAAATAATATCAGCAAAGTAAGGAATATGAGAAAGCCTACAACATTTGGAGAACCCAAAAGAAGATAACTCTATCAGGAACCTAGGGAGTAAGAAGGGAAGAGAAAGTTAAAATTAGGTCATTGAGAGGCTTGACCATCCTGCAGAGCTAGAAGCTTTTTTAGCAGATAGTATAGAATCTTTGGAAGAGTTTGGAAAAGAGGGGATGTTATAAGATCAAATGAGATGTTGTATATGAAAGCAGTTTTAAAACAAGCCAAGATTATGATCTGATAGACATTCTTATATCCTGTCAGATGGATTGTGTGTCCAGCCATGATATCAATGTACCAGTTGGCAGGACCAATCTGTTCACTGTGGTAGTGCCTACTCCTTCCAAATAGTGCAGCAGTTAATTCTGCCTTCCAAGGGACTGGAAACTATCAATCTCACTTGTTACTTCAATAGTTAGAATAATGGAAAATAACCCATGGGTACAAAAGCTTTGCAGATATTAGAACCTTAAGGGCTTTGGAAAAAAAAAAAAAAGAAATAACTTCGTAATGATCTTGGCAGACATGGTTGAACCAAAGTTATCAGTGACATTATGGTGAGTAATAATAAAATATAATAACCGAGACAATTACCTCTATAGAGCACTGGCTATTTTTTCAGTAATTGTGTAATTGCCTTAACTATGTTATTAAATGTAGTCCTCACAACAGTTCTGTAATATAGATTTTATAGTCTCCTTACAGGTAAGGAAAGCAATATTTAGAAATACTAAGTTACTTCACCAAGAGCACACAGCAATAAGGCATTGTTGCTGATTTTTCCAGCCCAAGTGTTTTATAATACAGAACAGCTCTTAGCAACCTTACTGTTGGTTTCAGTTTTTATTCTCTATTTCCTAATACCTTTTCAATGAACATACATTGCTCATGGGTTTAAATAATGAACTTATTTTATTTTTTTAAAATCACCTTAAGGAATAAGATTTGCCACCTGTCTGAAATTGATTATGGCTTTTGCTTCCACATTTTAGGGTCAAGTTTTATCAAGGTGAGAGAATCTTTTCATCTTCTCAATCATGCTTGCCAAGATCACATTTGAATCTATCCTAATGGAGCCCTTTAAAGCTATTTTACTTTTTTGTGACCTGGATTCCAAGTCTAAAGTGCAATATTAAAAATCCTTGGCCAGGTGTGGTGGCTCACACCTGTAATCCCAGCACTTTGGGAGGCTGAGGCAGGGGGGATCATGAGGTCAGGAGATGGAGACCATGCTGGCTAAGATGGTGAAACCCCGTCTGTACTAAAAATATAAAAATTAGCTGGGCGTGGTGGCGCATGTCTGTAATCCCAGCTTCTCAGGAGGCTGAGGCAGAAGAATTGCTTGAACCAAGGAGTCAGAGGTTGCAGTAAGCTGAGATCACACTGTTGCACTCCAGCCTGGTGACAGAGTGAGACTCTGTCTCAAAAAACAAAACAAAACAAAAAAAACTTAATCACAGCTTTTGTAGAAATGTAAGATAAGCCTGATTCCAGTGGCATTGCACTTCTGGTCGTAATGGTGAAAGGGGACACTACAGGATCAGACACTTTGCTGTCCATTACCTGAATGCAGAGAATGGTGAGCAACAACCCAATGTCTATCTCTCTCAACACGGTTTGTTTATCAGCTCCTCCTGCCTCTTCTATGGTCTTGAGGTCCCAGGAGGAACAGGAGCCAACACAACAAACCCTTCCTCACTAGGGATCATTGAATGATTAATATAGATGCAACCTCCACGTAGTCTCTTCAAATTATCGCCATTACAGTTAAGGAAGCAAGTGACTTTGATCAAGGTCACCCAGTGAGTTAACGTTTCAAAAGGATCTTCTGGAAACTGCCAGACATTCAGGAATAATTACAACAAATTTAGGTACGTGCATATGCATGGTGGGGGCAGAAAAGGGAAGTAGTCAAGAGTCAATAAAAAAATCTTAATATTAGGCCAGCCACAGTGGTTCATGCCTGTAATCCCAGCACTTTGGGAGGCCAATGCAGGCAGATCACTTGAGGCCAGGAGTTTGAGACCTGCCTGGGCAACTGGGTGACATGGCAAAACCCCATCTCTACTACAAATACAAAAATTGGCTGGGCATGGTGGTATGCACCTGTAATCCCAGTTACTCAGGAGGCTGAGGCACAAGAATCACTCGAACCTGGGAGGCGGAGGTTGCAGTCAGCAGAGATCGTGCCACTGCACTCCAGCCTGGGTGACAGTGTGAGACTATCTCAAAAAAAAAAGTATCTTAATATTTTATAAAGTGAACTTGGAACTGTTTGATGTATCATTCAGTTTGTATGTTCATTTTAGAATCCTAATCTTAAAAATTTTTTTTTAAGTCAAGGCTTCAATTTCTAGACATACGCAAATGCTAGTGCTAGCTATTCAGCCGAGATGCAAAGTATTTTTAACCTCCAAACTTTACATTAAAAAAAAATTCCTTTAAGTAATCTGAATATGCTTGTTTTTCTTCTTCTCAGAGTGAATGTCTTTATTCGCCCGTCAGTCTTATTTGGTGGGCAAGCTGTCTTTGGAATCTTCCTCCTCTCCAACTGTCTCGTTGATTGTCATTTGAGTCTGTTAGTCATACGTCCTTGGGTGAATAGTGGGCGGCAATTAGCAGCCTCTCTTCGAGGTCTCTCCAGGTGCACATGGCCTCCTTGTCAGTTCGTTAGGAAAATGGCTGGATAATAATCGTCATCTCACAGTGATCTGCCTTTCTGAAGGTAGGATCGACATCTCATTTCTGATTATGCTCGTTAAAAGTTGTGTTGTCAACTTACCTGAGAGAAGCAGCAGTCTTATGAAGCATGTGATTTGCTGCTGAAACATTCATTAAAATCTCATTTAAGTTAGAGGAAGTAGCAACTTTTTTTATGGACATACTAGTGAAACAGATGTGAAATCTGTAGGTAGCAGCTGTTGGAAAAGGTAAAATAAAAATTGGTGGCATCCAACTAACAAAGGATGTTTGAAGACTAAAATACTTTAGGGCTCAAACTGATTTCTAAATCATTGGTGTTCTTTGAGTATAGAGAATGATCAACTGCTAATTTGAAAATCAGCAAATAATTTTCAAATTCCTATGAAAACACTGTGCTGAAATTAAAGATTTAGGTATCTACAGCTCTTTGATTTTTAACAAGTAAGAAAATAAAATTATTCCCATTATTATTAGGAAAAATGTAGGCTATCTAGGACTATATAGTTAGGGCCATTCATGACAGACTAGAGTATCTTCTGCCCCATCCAGGAACCTGTTGGTACTCAAGGAATCACAATAATCCCTGAATTCTGGTTCCAGGAAGGAGGGAAAAAGGTCAAATCAGTCCTCTTTTCCCATAGAAAAGGAATTTCTTTGAAAAGTATTGATCTGACCTTTCCCCTCTTCTCAATTTGCTTCCTCCTCTGACAATTTAAGACAAAGCCTTAAAAGGCCTGAATATTCCCTGCCAACCCTGAGTAAACCTCTACTCTATACTTCCATGGTTAGTCGATTACTTGTTAACTTGGTATTTAAAGAGATGCAAATTTCTGGCTGTGGAATGGAACTTGATAAATGATTAGGGTGGCGATGTGGGTTTGTGGTCTTGCCCTTTCTTCTACTTATTTCCAGATCTTTGTTAATTGTATTCTTCTTTTTGCTGGTCAGTGGTTGATAAGGAAAATATCAGTGATCCCATTTTTTGTGTAGTGTATCATCCTAAAAATCCTGTATTTATATGTTAAACCATATCTCTAATTAAAGCATTACAATTCCGAACTTATTTCCCAAGGTAAAAAGTAATAAATTAAGTAATTTAAAAATCTCAAAGAAACATTCTGCTTTTGTGTAATCTATATGTGATTACCTCGAAAAGGTGATAGTGGCAAGACAACCATCATTTTAATTGCATATTCATTTAAAACTGCAGACACACCAAAATACAGGTTACAGCACACATATGCAGCCTATTTGGAAATAGGATATAACCTTGAACTTGAAGAAAACTCAGGGCCTTATGTAGTAGTAATAAAATAATAAGATTTTTCAAGAAAGAAAATAGCAGAAATTAATGAATGAAATTAGTAGGGAATACAGAATTCAAAGCCCATTTGTACACATGGGTTCTCATTCAATTTTTTATGGCTAAGAAAGCAAGACAATTCAAACAGGAACAAAATTTTTCACTTCCTTTGATCACTTACAAGGTTCTGGGTATTACTGATGCAATCAATACCCTCCTGAAAGAAAACCATAGCAAAACACAACAGCTTCTAGGCTCAAGTCTAAGGGGTTACTATTATCTTTCTTCATCATGAATATTTTTTGATGCTTCCATTAAATGACCTTAAAAAGTTTTTCCTCCTTATTTTACTTTACTTAGTATGTATTTATTTTTATGATAGGGGTAATTTCTAAATCTTTGACCTTAATGAAAGAGAAATAGTTTCCTAAGTTGAAAATATCAACAGTGTTAATTACTTCTTTCATCAGCTGCATTCAAGTTATTAAATTTTAAATCAAAACAAGAACTTTGAACACTCTGATTATGATATTTACATCACTCGTAATTGTGTCCCTCTTTCTGGATAGGCTTCTTGATCTTTTTCATGGCAGGGGCCGTATCATAGTCGTTTCTGTATCTTTAGTTTCTTATTTGCACTCTTGAAGATATTTCCATGATAGTAGAAAACAAAAACTTAAATTACAGGATTATACAGACTCATAATATTGAGACATATTGGCTTTGTGTTATACTTTGCTAGAACATTTTCCCCCATATTTCAGCTATATTGGTATCTTACTACTGTGATTATCATGTCACTGATTCTTCTTTATACAGGAAACTTTCATATTAAATCTTCAAGAGAATGGAAACTGACAGGTGAGAAAATCTGCCTGTTCCGATCGTTGCAGTTTATATAGAAAAGGCTTCCTGGGACCCTGACAAAACCTGGAATGGGGTTGTCTTCTGTGCTACTGGCATGACTCCCACTAAGGAGCATTTTCTCCTGCCTGGCTCCACATGCGGGGGATCAAAGAGGGCAGGGGCTGATAGCTATGAGGTGTGATTTAGCAGACTCTTGGTGCCATTCTGAAAGGGGGTGACTAGGAACATACTATAACCTTGACTCAAGATTCATTGGACCGTGTTTTCACAAGACTATAGACTTGTGATTATAATTACCTCTGCTGTTTGTCCAGAAGTCTTACAAAGCTGGGGGGGGGAGGCGGTGGGGGGAAAGCACACTTTTAAAACACAAGCACTTTCTATCAATGCTAAATTCTTGTGTATTTAAACAGAAATAAAATCATCTAATATAGGATTCAAAAAATCATTGGCAGTTCACCAACAGAATTTGAAGAAGCAACCTTGTTTTTAACTTTACCAACTTTTCCTCATTTTATTTTCTCAGAAACCTGACTGCTATTTATATTCCTCACAGTGAGCATGCTTTGACTCAAAGCATGTACAACCTGAATAATACATGAGTCTGTGGCAAGATGGGTTAGAAGTGTGCTGAAAAAGAACAGCATTCATTGCAAACAATTTTAAATCCTAGATTAAAGCTCAGATAATTTAAGGATTGGCTATGATTGAAAGAAAACCTTTACTTTCTTTAGTAATTTATTTTTTATTGCATTTTCTGTATATTCTTAGCCATGATTCTATATAGACTACCTTCATGAGATTTTTATTTTTAATTTAATTTTAGCTACACAGATTGGGAATTAATGAAGAGATCTCTCCACTCTTATAGACCCAATTATCTGGACTCTGACAATTATCTCTATTTCTCTTTAAGACAGATGAAATCTGTTTCAATCATATTTGTCCAATTACTTAATGTTGGCCCAGTGTGCATAAAAATGTCTTCTGCTGCTATTTGCCCATGTAGAGATCTTGTGCCATTTGTCACTTGTCACTACTCTGCTCATAAACTGCTTGTTTGAGTTATTATGGAAGCTTTACCAAATCTTTTTTCTCTTTACCATTTGCATGTTTAGTAGAAATGGCTTGGGCAAAAGGAATAGACATTTTTCTATCAGGAGGACTAAGTCATCAGGTGGCCTTATTTCCAGTAATACTATATCCAGAGGCAACTCCTCTTGGGATTCAAAGTGAGTAAAAAAGTAGAAAATGAGAACAGTCTTTCTCACTCCACATATGTGTGTGTGTGTGTGTGTGTATATGTACACACACACACACACACACAATTTACATATACAATTATGTAATATATGATTTTATAAAATATATAAATTACATATATAATTTCTCACTCCACATATATGTATGTGTGTGTATATATATATGTATATATATATACACACATATATAATTTACATAATTATGTATATGATTTTATATATAATTTTCTCTCTATATTTCTCATTTTCAATCTCCATGTATGCATATATACATATAAATGTATATATATAAAATATATAATATATATATGTAACATATAAAATATACATGTTGTTTCCCTTTTATAAGAAACTGCCATAGGAGAAAATAGCAAAGAATATCTTCTGGCATCCATTTTATCCTGGCAAAAATAGTAAAATGATATAAAAGTTCAGTAAAACTTACTGAACAATCAGTGCCTCTCCTTCTACTGCGCCATCCCATTTTATCCTATTTCAGGACCTTACAAACTTTCAATAAGAAAATAATATAAAATCCAAGACATCCTTGTCATGACAGGTAAAGGACACCTCCACACAAATAGACCACCCCCAAACTAAAGAGCCCTAAATTAAATGGCTTTTAACACCAGGCTCCTTATTTTTACCAGAACCCAGAAAAGTGTCTATATTGTGTAAGTCTAATATTGGTATTTTCCTGGTGTCATTTTAGTTTGGGGGAGAAAAGAAAAAGGATAGCTACCTAGCATGGGTGTGTCATCTGTGATCCAGCACTGTCCCCATTCAATGATCCACCACACATGGGGTGTGCCATGTGTTCAACCACAGAGGCAGATGACTGAGTTCGGAACCCGCACAGGTGTGGCAATCAGATGTTCCTAGTTTCAAATCCCACCTCCCACTCACTGGCTGTATGGCCTTGGGCAAGTTACTTCAGCAAACTTCACTTTCTGTATCTTTAAAGTCAACATTTTACATCAACGTCATATGTAGACTAAATGATTTGTACCTTTAATAGTTGATTCCCTGAGGCCCTAACATTGGGAAGAACTTCCTGAGCACCCTGTTTGTGTGAGAGAACTTTTATAGGGAATCTGCCACTTCTATATTTTTAACAAGATGGAAAATGATTAGGAAGTCATAGCTGCAATTTTTAAAAACTGTAAAAGGGTGGCTCATCTGACTGATTTTTGTTGATACTACAAAGAGCTTTTGAATTTTTTGTGTTCATGCCTGGAATAATATTATAGGAAGCTCAATGTAGACCTCCCCGAAAACTCCCTAAATCCCCCTAGAAAGGAAACTGGGGCAATCCAAAGGAGAACATGAAACTACATGAATAGTGGAATAGGTAAAAGAAAGTGAGCCGTTAGCCAGGCTCCTATTATGGTCATGACTATCTGAGGGATATTTGTATTCTAGAGAGAACGCAGGACAGGTGACTATAGCTTTCTCCTTCTAAGGCTTTTGTTCCAAATTCCAGTGGATCAAAAGATATCTTCTGAGAAAAATGTGTTTAGAAGGGCGTATTAGTCTGTTATCGTGCTGCTAATAAAGATATACCCAAGACTGGGTAATTTGTAAAGGAAAGAAGTTTAATTCACTCACAGTTCCACATAGCTGAGGAGGCCTCACAATCATGGCTGAAGGGGAATGAGGAGCAAAGTCACATCTTACATGGTGGCAGGTAAGAGACAGCATGTGCAGGGGAATCTCCCCTTTATCAAACCATCAGATCTCATGAGGCTTATTCACCATCACAAAAGCAGCACTGGAAATACCCACTCCCATAATTCAATTACCTCCCACCAGGCCCTCCACTGACGTGGGGATTATTAAAATTCAAGGTGAGAGTTGGGTGGAGACACAGAGCTAAACCCTATCAAAGGGAAACCTAGAGAAACAGTGACTACATGGCAGCTGCTTAAAATCCTTTAGGGAATAAGGCATGACTAAGTATGGGAAGAGTGAGAAGAGTGGGGTGAGAAGAGACAAGACAAAAAGAGATAGGCAAAAACTATTTGTCCTAAACAAGAAAAAACTGAAAGGAGATTTTACCTAACCCTATTCCTGTGAAGAAATATTGCAGAACTGAGGCTGGGCTCAGTGGCTCGTGCCTTTAATCCCAGCACTTTGGGAGGCCGAGGCGGGTGGATCACGATGTCAGGACATTGAGACCATCCTGGCCAACGTGGTGAAACCCCATCTCTACTAAAAATACAAAAATTAGCCAGGCATGGTGGTGCATGCCTGTAGTCCCAGCTACTCGGGAACCCGAGGCAGGAGAATCGCTTGAACCCAGGAGGCAGAGGTTGCAATGAGCTGAGATCATGCCACTGCACTCCAGCCTGGCAACAGAGCGAGACTCTGTCTCAAAAAAAAAGAAAGAAAGAAATATTGCAGAACTGACCACGACTGGATTTTCTTCCCATTTCCCACTGAATATAGGAGAAAACAAACCTAAATCCATTCAACCACTTTTTAAATTTGGATCTAACTCTATATATTATCTTAACCTCTCCAGATCTCAGTTTCCTTATCTGTACAAAGGGTAGAGTGTGATCCCCAAATTACTTCCAATTTGTAATTTTAAAATTTGTTACTGATAGTTGTGAAATTTTAGAATAAATGCCCTTAAGCTAGAGAATTTTAAGCAATAATAACTATTTTTCTGAGAGGCTTTGCATAGATTGTTGCCTAAGGGTTTGAAGAGACAGCCCATGATATCTAAATCCTCTTTAATGCAGAGGAATATGGTGAAAGCCTGAGTGGTAATCTGGCAAGGTTTCCAGGAGGAGGTGAGCTCTGAGTCAGTTTGGAAAAGAAACTGATAGAAAGGGTAGAAAAAGGAGCATATTGTAAGAAAAAGTAGGACTGGATCAGTCAAACGCTGGGCTTGGTAAGTGGAGGGCAGGGAAGCTCAGATGGAGAACAAGTCACTTCTACAACATTCCACTGTGTTAGGAAGCTGTCTGTTTGTGTGATCATCTAATTGCATGATAGCTTTTGAGTCACACAGGCCAGGTTTGGATCTCAGCTTGTATCCTTGAGCAACTTCCCCCACAGAGCTACAGATTCATTATTTGTATGATATATAGAGATAATAATACCTACTTCTATTGGGTTATTTAAAAATTAAATAACATAAGAAATATAGACTGTCTAGCATAATGCCTGTATGCTGTGTAGGAGGGGGAACAGCAGATATTAGTCACCACCCTTCCCTTTCTGGGGACAAGCCAAATACTCTACTGGGAACTATACATACAATTGTATTGGGAAAGGGCAAAATAGTTTAGGAACAAGGGCAGTGGGCTGGAAATCAGGAGACAAGATTTGTCATCACAGATGTGTCTTCTAACTGGCTATGGGGCCCCACACCTGTGAATCCAAATTGCTAAATTCAATTTCCTTGTAACAATTTTCAATTTGTGATAAATAATCCCCAAGTTCTTTTAAGTCTCTAAAATCCCAAATTCAGTCTTTGTTCTTATGATGTCACTAACATTCAAAGAGACCATGCATGTGAAAGAATTTAGTGTCAGTCCAGGCTGAGAAAAACAGCAGGAAACAATGCCACAGCATGTATTAAATAGCTTTCCCATTTAGGAATGTGAGCAAATAGAAACCCAAAAATCTGTAATGCATTCCTGGGAATATATTGAGGACATTTGTTTTGGAGAAATCTATTCAGTAGACATTTGTTGAGTCCCTGTTACGTTGTAAGTACAGCATCAGGCCTGGGACATAGTGACACATGCACAAGCTCCCTCACAAAGGTGTTCCCAGTTATTGGAAAATGTGGCCACAGCTGGGCAGTGTACTAAGCACAATGAATTGTATGCAGGGCATGCTATGGGAGCACAAACTGGGCAGAATTGAAGGAAAAGAAGCGTTGGAGACTTCCCAGAAAAAGTGAGAGGTCAACTGAGGTTTAAAGGGTGACTAGGAATTAGACACCTTGTGCTTTAATGAGTCATGGAGCTTTACACCGGGAGTCCCAGCAGGGAAGCAGAACATCAGCTGCTGGGGCTGATATCCTCCAAGGCAAGTGGGTCTCAGGGAGCTACTCAGGTTTCCTGAGCAGGCTTTTCATTCTAGAGATTTCCCCGTCTTCTTCTGGCACCAATTTTTCATTTCAGCAAAATTTTTAAATCAAAAATAATAATTTTGAACACTTCATGGCAGTTGAGGTTTTGGATGCCAAAAATAAAAACCAACTCAGACAACTTAAGGAAAAAAAAAAAGCATGCTTTAGAATATTGGGTACCTCAAAGAATCAATGAAGATACTTGAGAAGTACTAAGAAAACAGTAGGAACCAACGGAAGCAAGGCACAGCCAAGATCCCCCAACAAGACTAATGTACTTTGAATACAGACTCTGGTGCCCTGCCCGTGGAACACTCGTAACCATACCCTAGACTCTGTTGCCCTCAGACACCTGCACTTACTCCTGGACTCTCCACTTCAGCCAAGCCGGTATGAATAATCTATATCTTCATACCTTTGTTTCATGTCCATGCCTACACCACAGTTTCTACAGAGCTTGTGGGCAAATATCTGCTCTAAAGGGACTTGCTTCTTATCTGTTTACACTTGTAGGATAGCCAAGGAAGCAGGCACACTCAATCTTCTTCTCTCTCTCTCTCACCCTCACAAACACGCACAAGCACACATCCACTAAATGCTGTCTCCTGCCTGGCTCACAGAGATGTTTTGAGCGTTTGTGATAATAGGCATTAAACACACTGAAGCAAGGTGTTATGTAAGTATAAAGTATTATTAACATCAGTGATTAACTTTAGTCAGTAAAAATTATAAATCATCTCATTTATGCTCTTTGTAACAAGGGAACAGTTGTCATTTTCTCTGAAATGATCTAAATTAGCTACATTTTGAAGTGAGGCTGAATGTCATTACAATATAATACACTAAACCTCTCCTTAAAAATGGATATTTACATATTTAAATTTAAATAAAATATGAATAGACCTATTATATCAATGTTCTAAAAGATAAGTGCATCATTATTATATAACATGTCTTCTACTATTTATAGACAGTATGCTGAGTATTTTGAATAATATACTTTAAAGATCATTTCAATTTTTAGTATAATATCTGGAAATAACCCTAAGCATGAAAGGTATTATATTCATTGATTTGTAAGATATACATAAATTCTACTAACACAGTGCTTTTGATGTCAAGTTATCATGAGAACTGAGATTTATGTTATATTTGAAATGAGTTAGGTCAGCTGCTTTAACCAAACAAGAAAAATACCAATGGCTTAAAATGTTAAAGGAAAATTTCTTGCTTACATTGTAGTCTAACATGGACCAACAGAAGTATCTTCTCTTCACAGACATTGGGAGACACAGGTTTTTTCTATCTAGTGGGTCTGCTTTTCCTAAGACTTCAGAGTCCTCTACTCAGCACTCTGCATCCAGCAAGAAGCCAGGAGAGAATATACTGGAATCACAAGGGGTGTTTTTAAATATCTATATTTATTTCTTTTATCCTGAAAGTAAACATAAAGTTTCTGGATCAAAGATCAGACTTACTATTGCTAATAGCAATAACTGAACTAATCTATTTCCCTTTTTGGAATTTATATAATGAGGAAAAACAGACTCTACAGATAAAAAAGGAGGATTTGTACCACAGAAGAGGAACTCCTAATTAGGAAAATAGTAGTTTATATAGAAGCCAAGTATCTACCCCTCCTCTTCTCTGAGACAAGGAGAGATACATGTTTCCATTATAACCAAACACCTTCTTTACCCAGAAAATATTTATTTACATTAGAAAAATAAGGTTTCTTTATCTGAAGGGAGTTTTCTTTAAAGATAAGCTTTCTTTATCTTGGCTTGGCAGTGTCATACATTATTCTAAATCCATATTCTGTTAGTCAGAACTCAGTTACATGGCCATACCTAACTGCAAGACAGCCTGGAAAATGTAGTCTTCCCATGTTCCCAATGAGAAAATTATGTTTGATTTGGTAAATACATACAGAAACTTCCCTGTGTCTGAGGGGGAGCTTCAAGTAGGAAAGTACGACAGTTCAGAAATACCAGTAAGCTCCAAACTGGTGTGCATTTGCTGGGTGCCCTGTTTACCAGACAAGGATATTTGATAGATAAGAGTGCTGTCTTCATGGAGAATAAAGGTAAGGGAAATGGTCCAAGTCAGATTCACTCTGGGTGCCCACTCCTTATGCCTCCCCCAATTCTGAATATTTCCAGTTAGACATTCCTTAACATCTGGAGACAGCACATATTAAGGTTCTAATTCCAGAGGGGGATGCTCATACAGTCAGAATCACATATATATATTTTTTTCAAATACTTTTTCCATAGAAGAGTGAAAAAGATAATTCCAATGGAGTAAATGTCTTTAGTCATCCAAGGTACATGGGCCTGGCTTACACAATCGTAATGTGGGCCCATTGGTACTGGCAGTGAAAGTGTCATCAGCAGAGGAAAAGAGCACCATGAATGGGTTCCAACAGAGCCTCCACAGGGAGTTGTGCAGTGTGTATGCCATTCAGTATGTGCCAAAATCCAGGCCTGCAAGTAGCTCACCAAGCCTTGCCCTGGCACCTGCATGCATCTATCTAGAGAAAGGGGAACCTTTTGATTTACCAAAAAGTTGGTCTCTTTGTCAAGTGGTACACTCATGGAGTACATCAGCCCAAAAAGTGCCTTTTATTTATTTTGAGCACCCAAAGACACCTTTCTTAATACTCACAAAAGCATTATATAAGCTAGTGGGTGGTTCTGAACTGAGCAGTCAATAAGAACAGCCTGGGAGGCAGCAGCAGCAGTGGCAGCTACAAGAATATAGCACAGGGAGTATGTGTTTGGAGAAATACACTGTGAAGAAGAAAAGAGAGAGTGCAGCAAAACAAGAGTGCAGGAGCAAACAATTAATGAATACAGGTTGAGCTGTAGTAACCAAGAAATTCCATACATTCAACAGCTTTTAGAACAGAAACTTCCTTTGTTTCTATATTCCAGTTCTAGGTAGGGATTCTAGTTCAGGGGCACCTCTGATAACACTTTGCCATTGAGGAGCTTTCGGTAGCCAAGCCATTAGATTCTAAGGTCACCACCATCATTTCCAACACAATCAGGAGGAAGGGGGGGAAAAATATGGAAGACCACTGCAGGATGGTTTTATGAGCCAGGCCTGGTAGAATCTTACACTTCCATTAGCTCAAACCCAGTTTATGGCCACACCTAACTTCAAGAGAAGCTGGGAAAAGTAGTCTATCTGAGGACCAAGAAACGACAGACTTTGATTAACAGCTCTCAGTCTCTGTCACATGAACTTACAGGGATTCTTAGCAACCGAAGGTAGAAAGAGGTAAATACAGAGGGAGCTGTCTCCTTGATTAATTGGAAAAGGATAAGAAGAGGGAAAAACAGTTGATCAGCCACAGAACTATACCGTGAACCCTAAGTGTGTGGCAAGGCTGGTTGATAAAGCTAAATTCATACTGTGGTGTGACTGGCTGATTAAAACCAGCTTTGTTTTTAAACACAACTTAGGAACTGTATCAGGCAGAATAATGACCCCCCAAGATGTTCCCATCTAATTCCCAGAATCTTTGAAAATATTGCCTTACATGGCAAAGGGGAATTAAAGTTGCGGATGGAATTAATGTTGCTAACCAGCTGATCTTAAAATAAAAACACTGTCCTGGATTATCCAGGAGGGGGTAATCACAAGGTTCCATTAAAGTGAAAGACAGACGGAAGGAGATCAGAGTGATGCCCTGTGAAAAGGACCCTAACCCACCATTGCTGGCTTCGAAAATGGAAGAAGGGGCCACAAACCAAGGAATCTAGATGCTGAAAGAGGGAAGAGAGTGTATTCACCTCTAGGGTCACCTGAAAAATGCATAGCTCTGCTGACACCTTGATTGGAGATCCATGTCAGATGTATGACCTACAGCATTGTTAGATAATAAATTCATGTTGTTTTAAGCTGCTAATTTTGTGGCAGTTTCTTAGAGCAGAAACCATAAAAGGTCTTTGCTCATATAAAACACATTAAAATAGGAAGAAGCCTACAAAAATGCTGGTCACTAGAAGAGCTGCCCAGAGATGACTGGTTCCATCAGACTTATTCAAACAGTAGCACAAGAAGGGCTACCACTGTTTAAAGGGTTTCCTAAACTTGCTGAGAAATCACTGTCTAAGAGGTCATTCTCATTGCTTTTTAGACAGAGAATTTCTATAGGAGGTAGAGAAACAAAGTTGTCTAGGGTCTAACAGAAATCTGATGTTAGGTAATGTCAGAAAGCACCTTGAATTACCCTGAATCCTTTTGACCTGCTTATGTCAAAACTGAAAAGCCATCAAGGTATGGAATTGAAATCTGTGTCAAATCTCTCTTACCTTATGTATAACATGAACTTCAAGTGAATAAATGCATCTATGCCTCCAACTCCAAAACCTTCCATTCTGCTGCCCCCTAAAGAATCTCTAGGCAAGTGTGCCTCTTGCTGTTTTACGGCCTCATTTCTTCTTTTCACTGTGGGCAGTCTTCCTGTTTACTTCAAAGTGTTCCATTCTTTCTACCTGGGAGAAAGATGTTAGCAGGTTTCACAGATCTAATGTTTCATGATAGAAGTATCTGCATGTTGCCCCAAGTATTAACAATAGTTTTTAATCAGTGCTGAACTTTTGGAAGAAAGGTACTAGTTAATAAAGACAGAACGTGTAAATATATTCCAGTTTACTAGCTCAAATAATAATAAACTAGAAATATATCAATCAAGAGAAAAGCTAGAGAACTTCATTTGGAATTCTGTTATGCTCTTTTTGGAAAATTAATAAGAGCCAGAGAACTGAATAACTAAAGTCTTTTGTGTTGCCACTCATCTCTCAAATTGACAGGACATCCTAGTTTTTCATAAAGAACCTTGATATGGCTAGAATTTGACGTGATTTCCATCAAGAAATAATAAACTGTGCAGTGAAGAGAAAAAATATTACAGGCAAGATTGAGCCTAGTTTTTGTGCAACAATTTTCACATCTAAGGAGAGCACAACTAGAAGATAATTTGATTTTCTTTCATGATTATAAAGTATTTCGTTCCCAGAAAGAGGGAGTACTACCACATCCATGAAAAGTTCCAGCTCAATTGATTTCTTTGTGGCATAAAATAAGTTGAGAGCTGCCTTTTGCAATGTGGTCCATTTTGAATTGAGAGCTAGACTGTGCAAAGTTTAAGGGCAAGTAATTAATTTTAAAGTAAATGCTAAGGGCATGTATGTGAGAGCAAAGTTCGCATAAGGAAATGATACTAAAACCAGTTCTGAATATAGTTAACTTTTCCATTTTTATGGCATATTTTCTACAAAAATGTTAAGGTTCTTCAAGCATTGGTAAAAGGCCGGAGTCCTCTTTGCTAGCTTCATAAAAAGCACAGCCAATGCAGTAAAGCAGGAATAAAGGTGCAGGTCCGTTTGCATCACTACCATGTTTGCAATATTGAGTAGAAAATTAGAGGCTGGTTTTGATATGTGCCTTGGACCTATCTCATTGCTTTATAACCCTCATACATATATATGTATCTCTCCATTTCTCCAGGCCACATCTGCCTGAGTGGTAGAAAAAATACATCACATCACACTGTGGTCATGTCAAGTCATCTCATGTCTTGTAGTCCTCATTTGTGAAATCACTAAAACCCCAGCCACACAAATCTTTTCCTTCCAGTTTCACAGATTGCAATTTCTCTTCCAAACCGTGCCCAGTCATAATAGTCTTCCTTTGGAATAGTGCCAAAGTCTTCCATTGGAATAGCTAGACCTGTGGGTTAGCTAACATAACAACCTCTGTTTCCAACCCTTCTTGGCTACCTCTGCTATAGATGTGGATGCAAAACATTAGACTTTCTGGACCGCCTTTGAGCTGGCCTGGCTGTGGAATACATTTCTGACCAATGATGTGTAAGGGAAGCCTTCTGGTACTACTGATCCCCATTCTCCTTCCTGCCTGGGACATGGGATGTCTGGAGCTGTAATAGCCATCTAGTGCCCATGCTGGATAAAGCAGACAGGTTCTAAGATGGACCCATGATGCCCCTCCTCCTGGTCTTCATACCCTCATATATTCTCCTCTTGAGTATTGGCAGGATCTGTGACTTGCTTCTAACCAATAGATTAGTAAAAGTGGTAAGACAGCACTCTTGTGATAAAGATTGTAACATGTGTTTCACTGAGGTACTCTCTGTTGCTTTGATGAGGCAAGAGGCTGTGTTGGGGAGGTACATGTGGCAAGGAACTTAGGGCAGTGTCTGTCCAAGAACCAACTGAAAACTGAGTTGTGTCTAGCCAAGAGCCAGCAAAAAATGGAAGCCCTCAGTACAGCACTCCACAAGGAATGGTATGCCACCAATAACCATCACAGGTTGGAAGCAGCTCTGTCTCATTAAGCTTTGAATGAAGACCCAACCTGGCCAACATCTTAATTGCAGTCCTGCGGAGGACTTTGTTAAACAACATTCTCAGCCTTCTGACCCACAGAAACTGAGATAATAAATTTGAGTTGTTTTAAGCTGTTAAATGTGTTGTTGGTGATCAGAAACTGACATCCCAAAATAGGGTGCTTTGATATGCTGAACTGAAGAAGAAGCCTCAAGGTCTCTCTGACCTTCCTCTCTTCCCATCTCTCAATTCTCTCTCCCCTCTTTCTCAAAGCACAGCATGAAGTTTCCCTATCTGCCTACTCTGGACCCATCAAAGAAGAAAACAATTACCTCTGGACCCTTCCCTGAGTTTTCATAAATAGAACTCATATGCAGAAAGAAAGACTGAAGTCTGTCAATACATTTGGAGAGAATTTTGTCACAAACCATTGTCTGCTCTGTGTGCCCAACAGACTTTGTACTAGGCCATTGTATGTTCTACAAGCCCATTGAATTCCCCTAAAAATAATTTACTAGCCCCCCTAAAATTATCCACACTTTCTAATCTCCTTTTCCCCTAAGAAGAAGTAAGGTATATAACCATCTGTACCCCATTGTGTGTTGGGGTCATCACACTATAAGACCCCTATCCATGCTAATAAATTTGCCATTTGTCCTATTAATCTGCCTTTTGTCACTTGAGTTTTCAGCAAGTCTTCAGAGGGCAAAGGGGAAGTTTTCCCTTGGTCCCTACAGTGTGATGATGCTTTTAGACAGCAATAGGTGCTTTATTCATTAGAGATGAAGGAGCAGATAGAGGGCCCTGGCTTCTCTTATATGCTTATACTGGACTGTAGCTCCAGCTCTGGATGGTCCACTTCTGGATTCTCAGGGCGTGAGGTAAACAAACGCTTGATGTGCATAAGCTCTTTAGTTTGCCATGTTTTCTGTTACTTGGAGTTGAAAGCAGTCCTGGTTTAAGGTGGCTTGTATCTCAAATTGTGCCCCCAACTCTGAGCAGGCTCCATCTTATTAACTCTATGATTTGAAAGGCTGTAGCTGCTATTTCTATACCTGTCTCAAGACACATCCCCCCAAATAGTATGGTTCTAACTCTTCCTTTGCTTTAATAATCGTTCAGGTGAGTTAGGGGAAGGGCTCTCCTTCATTTAATGATGAAGAGAAAGAGGAAGAAGAAGAGAATGAGGAAGAAAAAGAAATGAAAAGAGAGGAAAAGAAAAGTGAAAAGAGAAAGGGAAAGATAATTTTTTTTTTTTTTGAGATGGAGTTTCGCTCTTGTTACCCAGCCTGGAGTGCAATGGCGCGATCTCGGCTCACCACAACCTCCGCCTCCTGGGTTCAAGCAATTCTCCTCCTTCAGCCTCCTGAGTAGCTGGGACTACAGGCACGAGCCACCATGCCCAGCTAATTTTTTGTATTTTTAGTAAAGACAGGGTTTCACCATGTTGACCAGGATGGCCTCGATCTCTTGACCTCAAGATCCACCCTCCTCAACCTCCCAAAGTGCTGGGATTATAGGCGTGAGCCACCGCACCTGGCCCAGGAAAGATAATTTTTTTAGCATCCAAACTACTTGTCTAGACCATTTGTAAACATGGTTATAATATATCACGTTACAATTTTAATCAGACTGATGTTTTAAGTTATGACATTTTTCCTTTCTATATCAACTCCCAGACTTGACACAAAGCCCCCATAGAGTATTCTTTTCTACCTACCTACTGTATATTGCAAGTCCTTATCACTGCCAACATGGTCTTTTGTAACCTTTGGGAGATCAGAGCTCTACTTTTTCTCAGTGTCTTGAATAGTTAGTTCTGAAAATTTCCTGCCAGGTCCAGTCACCTGAGTCTTACCAAGTCTCATGGAAACTGCAGGCTGTTAACTCTCACTTCACACTGGGAACACTGGCTACCTAATAAGCCACTGATGTGAACTATCGCACCAATGTGTGATAATTCTGCAATACTGAGTCAAGTAAGCATCGTAAATGTTAGGTCCATAATAGACATAAGGAAGCTGAGGTGCAGAATCATAAAATTTTAGCTTTAGAAGTGACTTTTAAGAAGCTATGATATTCTTACTATACAATAGAAAAGTTTTATGGAATAGAATGAATTATGAATAAGACTTGGCTTCTTGTAAGGACTTCGGCATTTATAACCCTGTGACACTGGTAAACCCTTTACCCTTACTGAGAGTTTCTATCTGAAAGGTGTAACTTCTTGCCTACTCCGTAGTGTAGTGGTATAGACTAAAAGAATTAATCAATATGAACAGATTTTGAAAGTTGCATAACTGTACATTAAATAAAGAGCAAAACCCACACATTCTTGAAGACTCATTGTACCTCAGAGGTGTGTACTATCCCATGATTAATGAGACTGCATAAAAACACAAAATGTCTTCAAATAGGAATTATGTCAATGATATTTTAAAGTGCAAATTTCACAAGTGCAAATATTTTGAACAACATTTTTAGTTTTTATGTTTGGGGTTGGTGTTTTGTTGTTGTTGTTGTTTTGAGATGGAGTCTCACTCTGTCACCAGGTTGGAGTACAGTAGTACAATCTCAGCTAACTGCAACCTCCACCTCCAGGGTTCAAGTGATTCTCCTGCCCCAGCCTCCTGAGTAGCTGGGACTACAGGTGCATGCTACCATGCCCAGCTAATTTTTGTATTTTTAGTAGAGATGAGTTTCACCATGCTGGTCAGGATGGTCTTGATCTCTTGACCTCATGATCTGTCCACCTCAACCTCCCAAAGTGCTGGGATTACACGCATGAGCCACTGCACCTGTCCATTTTGGTTTTTTTTTAATTGCCTTGATTTTATAGATTTGTTTGTTTTCCAAAGATATCTAGTCTGTATATGATAGTTTTTACTCTGTAATGATTAGCTCTCTGTTTTATAAAGAAGGAGACTAATCAGTATTGGTTTACAGCTGACTTCAAACAACAGTCATGTAATTTTTGAGAACACTGGACATAAATTTTATTTGCAAGCTCTTTCATTAAAATATCTGTCATGAATATATGACATTTTAGTAGTGGGATAATTGCTCACATATCAAATATTTTAAAATAAAAAGACAATAGTTTAAACAGCTTGAGACCATAATGTATGAATAATAGTCAAAAAACAAGAATTTTAAATATTTATTTGTCCACCTCTTAGACTTTAAGCAAGGAATATCTCATGGCAACTGATGTCTGCAGATATTCACCATAGTTTCTGACTGTAATGATTTACCTTTTGGTGAATGCCCAACAACATAGGCAAACATGAGGAAAGGTATTCTAAAAATCTTTCAGAATTATCAATGCCTCCATTATTAAAAATATTTCAAATTCTTGTAAGATTTTGCTTTATGTCAGTAGTCATGGCATATACTAAAAAATGAGTCTAGTTATTCTTTTAAGCAGTAGATAAATATAGGGATTGTTGTGGTTCTTTCCCCACAGGAGCTTATCCTCAAATAAACAAAACAAATAGGGAGTTTCCTCAATTTTACTGAACTCTGAAACCAGCTTACTCTTTCTATTTTAGCGATTGCTAAAATCCTAATTTAGAATTTACCTTTTTGTCATTGCTTTAAAGTTAAAACTTCTGTGTGCAAGGGTAGGGGGTGGGGAATACAAAAGTTTTAAAAAAAACGTAATTTATATCTCCTGACTTCTCAATTTTTCCAGAAAATCCATAAGCAACATTCCTATTCCTCCACAGTGTTGACCAATTCATTACCAGATGTCATAATCCTCAGAAAGGAGCAATGCATGAAATCCAGCAAAATGACTGCCCCCTGTTTCTCCAGTGCTGTGCTGTGAAAACCTAGACATCAGAGGCATGATGGGCTTGTCCTGAGATTGCCTTCCCCACCCACCCCAGGTGACTGGGTACTGTTAGGATGAAGAGCTAGACAAGGGCACATTCTTTGGCTCTTCCTATCTACTTAACCAGTTCTCACCCACTAAGAGATGCTGTTTGATGTAACATTGGATCAAAAGTGTTGAAACTTTGAAAAATAGAGACATCAGATAGTTAATTAAACAAGATAAAGCATGTAAGATAATTAACATAATATCTTGCACATTAACCACTCACTAAATTTAACTATTTGGGATTTTTTTTTTTTAATGGTGAGAGTAGTGTTTTCCTTTAACTATTCTTGCTGCTTTATCTCCCGTTAAAAGTTGTTTGGCGTGTACGTCATGAAACATTTATCGTATCTAAAACATACAATTTGTAGACACTTCACCTGCTCCTTGTTCAATCTAGATCTCAGCACAGGTTTCTAGCATGTTTTGACATATGGTCACTTGTCCTGCCACTAAAAATGACATCAACAACTAAATGCCTGCTTTCAAAGAAATGCTTACTGTTAAAAGTAAAATCTAAATAATATTCCTGAGTAGCAATTTTCTCTGGCATCTAATTCTTGGGATTGTGACATGTAATTTGAGATGGTAGAAGAGGATTTCTATTACCTTCATAAGATACTGGGCATTTAAAGAGAAAATAGTGCAAAGAAAACGAAATTTTGCATATAAAACTAGTACATCCCCTAGAAATTTTACATGCAAAAGAACTGAACATGAAAGTACTTTACATGCACTTGTGAATTATTTTATTGTAGAACTATTTGAAGATAACAATGTTGAAAATGAAAAATACATGTTTATGAGAACTGATCTGAAATCAAAGGCCACATCATTATTAGAAATATAAACAGTGAACTCTGTACTTCTTGGTTCATTTTCTGTATGATTTTAAAACACAAAGAGGAAATCTTGGTCATAGGCAGCTGAATTTTTTTTTTTTTTTTTTTTTTTTTAGGAAATAATGTTTGTTTGCTTGTTTGTTCATTTGTTTTAGACTTCGGCTAGCCACAATCTTGAGAAATGGTTGCTGCTGGCTTTCATTTTCTTCCTGATGATCTTATTTCTCAGGTAATTTTATATCTTTAGAATTGCTATTGTTTTTCTAAGCCTGATTCATACTTTCCCTTCATCCTCTCTCCCTCTATTTTAGATGTAATTCAGATGTCAATACGATCTCTTTGAAAGAGATGATTGATAAGTATGTTCCCGTTAGATTCTTTGCAGGAACAAAATAAGAACTTACAATAAAATGAAAAATGAGTTAAAACTGTTGAAAGTGGAATTTAAAAAAACCTTTTTGGCTTTGTACAAAGAAGGCTATTCTTATTCATATTTTTATTCATGACAGAAAAAACATTGCTTTCAGAAGCAAGGTGGATTATAAAAACTGCAAAACAAATTATGCATCCATAAAATGAAAAACATGAAGTTGTGTACTTAAGGTGGGAAACCACTCGTAGGTAACTAGGGCTAAGATAAATAGCTATGGATCTATTCCCTTGAACACCTCAGAGTCTGGAACAGGTGTTGGCATATTTTTTTCTGTAAAGGTCCATATAGAAAATATTTTTGAACCTTATGGGTCATATGATCTCTACTGCCTTTGAATATTTCTGCTTTTGCACATTATAACACAAAAGCTACCATAGACAATAAACAAATGAGTATGGCTGTATTCCAATAACGTTTCATTATGGACACTGAAATTTGAATTTCATATCATTTTCACATATTAAATATATTCTTTATTGGCATTTTCAATTATTTAAAAATGTAAAAACCTTTCTTAGCTCAGTGGTTGTACAACAACAGGTAACAGGTCATAGTTTACCACCCCCCTAGTTTAGGGAGTTAGAAAGAGACCTTCATTTCATAATAAAATGTCAGGGCTAAAATTACCACCAGAATGGTAATACTTTGTTAAGTGTGGAAAAATAACGTTTTTCTTCTTATTTCAAAATGTGTTGCAAGAGCTTTTGGTTCTGTCATTTGTAGACATTTTACTTGATAGAATTTATTTCTTAGACAAACAAGGAGGTCAATAACAGGAGAGTCAGAGAAGATGGTGGATGATTTCAGCTGGGGCAGCTGAAGAGGGATTAGATGGGCTTTGCCTTCCATTAGTGCTAGAGAGGAACAGCTTCTTAGTATTTCAGATGCAGAAAAGCTGGCATTGGAGAATATTGAGGCCAAACTACTGACAGGATTTTTAATTCCAACCCTAAGATTTCAGAGCTAAGGACAAGACCTTAAAGGGTCTGACTCCAGGATAAATATTTTAAGTGTGTTAGGCAATGATATTATAGTGAAATGTGTTAGGTAACTAGGGCTAAATTAAACAATGAGGGATAGTCAAGAATTAGGGAGAAAAGGACGCCATTTTTGCCCTAGACTTCGTTGAAAAGCTTGCAATTAAATTCTTAACGTTTAGTTCTGAAACTAGTCATTAATATAGGTGTATCATGAAGTATTTGACTTAAAGAAGGAAAAGCTATTTCATTCTCTCTTCTTCTGTCCTTTCTGCTTCCATGCTCCCCCAACTTGTCTCTTCCTCTTCTTCCCCTCTCTCTTTTCCTCACTTTTCTTTTCCTACTCCCCTCTCCTTTTTTCCTCTCTTTCTTCTTTTCCCCATTCCACCAAATGTAAGCCACTGAAATCTGGTAGTTTATAAAGTGATTCCTAAACCCAGACAATCCACAGAATCACCTAGAGGCATCTTTTTAAATTTCTTGGTCCCAAACCAACTGAATTGGAATCTAGAGGAATGGCATGAGATCATCTGTCGATCTAGATTTTTTTTAACAAGCTCTCCAGAAGATTCTGGTGGACACTCAGATTTAGGAAGCACAGCACTAGATCAGTGGTTCTCAAACTTGAGTGGACATCAGAATGATCTGAAGAGCTTATCAGAGCACAGAGGGCTGAGCCCTACTTGAGTGGTTCTAATCTGTAGATTTGGTGTGAGGTCTAAGAATATGCATTTCTAAACAAAATTCCCAGAGGCTGCTGGTTCTGCTTGTCTAAAGACCACACACTTGCTGAAAACAACTGCTTTCAGCCATATAATTAAGGCTCCTACTCTCTCTTGTTGGCCTCATATCCTTAGTTCACTCAAGCTTTGAGCTACTTATTAAAAGTGACATTTGCAATCCCAAACATATAAGACATTATACAGCATTAAGCCCACCAAATAGTCCCTAAAGATAAACTCGAGAAGCTGGACCATTGTTGTTTAAACATTTAATTAACAAGAAGATACATTTAGCAAAGCACCGTGACACCATGTAAATGACACTCATGGCCAGTCTGATCCAGAGCTCTCTGAACTGGGATGTGTTCATCGGTATTTGCTCCTGTTGGCAGGATTGGATTCCGCCCCTAGTGAAGAGGCTGTTGAGGTTTTTCTGAATCAAAGCGTGGTGAGAAACTAGACTTAATTTTATTTCTGTACAAATACAAGACCAAAATAACACAAATGTTTCTAGAAATAAAAAAGTATGTCTTAATACGGATCATTATTTTTATAACTTTTAATGATTCTTTGGGAACAGTAAGATCTCTCACCCCATTCTCCCCCTACTTGAATTAATGTTGAAAACAGTCTCCAGAATTTGCAGTGTGATGGCTTCTTGTTTGAACCTGCTATGGTTTCTGTGTCAAACATGGGAGATTTATTGCCAGCAGGAGCTGGAGGAAAGATATCTGAGTTACCTACTCTTTATCTCATGTAGCACTCATAACAACTCCACTTGGAAAATGGTAAGGAAACTAAGGCTGAGAGAGATTAACTCTCCAGTGATACATAACCAGGAACTTCTGGATCAGGAATCATACACAGTTCTATTAGGCTGTGTCATGCCTCTTTGACATATAACCTCAAAGCTCTTCAACAACCACAGAATCTGTTGAAAATAATGACAATCCAAAAGAGACCTACAAAGTGACACAGAAGCTTCTTGATTTCTTCTTAGAACTTGCCTTTTGTTTGAATTAGATTGATTTTTAGAACCCATACACACATATCAACATATTTATTTTTATGAATATTTTATAAATAGATTTTAATTTTCAGTTGTTTGGATGTATAAAACTTCATTGCACAGGCAATCAAGAAAATCACCAAGCTCTATAGAAATGTCTGATTCTTTTCCCTACTGAGCTATATTTACCGCGGAGATACATTTCTGTGTATGTCATGATCCTCTGCCAAAATGCCAACCTATCCTGTGCATCCAAAAGTTCATAAAAGTAGGAAAAGCTCCAAAAAACAAGGAATAGGAACATCTGGGGGAAGAACAGAGGGAGTTAGAGAGCATGCACTCTGCAGGACTAACCAGGTACGTAGGGAGTAAGCTTAATGGACTCAAAGAGTCTCCCAGAGGAAGAGCCACAGTTAGATTCTTCATACACCCCAGCTAATCCGTGAAAAGCAGCAGCAGTGCAAGAATGTTTTCATCTTATGCCTTCTGCATATGGCTATCTGAGTGACTGGCAATATTAAAATAGCTTATTTCACATTGGCAGCTTTCAGAATTTGTAAGCAAGCTACATTTGCTAGATACCTGACTCTGGGTACCAACAGGTTTGTCTGGGTTAGAATAAGAATTCAATACTTGCCTATAAATATTTCTTAAAGAGATCTTTCTGTTGTTTTATGTTTTCAGAGGCTTGTACTTTGAAAAAAAAAAGAAAGTTTTACTGAGTGCTTATTATGTTCCAAAATCACCTGTGACATTGTGCTTGGGAGGAAAAAAATCTTGATGTCTGGATCCCACCTTAAGGGTTCTAGTTTAATTGATAGAAAGTGGGCCCAGTTGCAAGTATTTTTAGAGTCCCCAGGCAATTCATGGAGCCATTACTCAAGCTTCAATATTTATTGATGCCTGTGTCCCACCCCTAGTGGTTATAATTTATTAGTCTAGGGTATGATCTAGATGTTTGTATTCTTAAAGATTTCCCACCCCCGCCCTCCCCCAACCTTGCAAGGAACTTGGGTCTCTGCAGCTCTCAAACTTCAATGTGTGTCGAAATCACCTGAAGAGTTGTTAAATGACAGTTTCCTAAATACCATTCCCAGTGATTTTGATTCACTAGGTCAAAATGGGCTCAAACTTGGATTTTTTAATAAACCAACAGGTAATGGTAATGCTGCTCGTACAGAGATCACAAGAAAATGGAATTTTCTCCCCCAGGAACATTTGCCAGAGTCTAAACACATTTTTGGCTGTCCCAACTCACAGGATTGGCGGGTACTACTGGCAGGTACTACTAGTGAGTAGAGGTTAGATATGCTGCTAAATATCCTACAATGTGCAGGACACCCTCGCCTCCCGCCACCCAGCAGCAGTTATCTGGTCCAAAATGTTGGTAGTGTTAAGGTTGAAAATGCTGTTTTAGTTTAGACTCTAGAAAGGTGCTTAGGTCATGATAAACCAAGGAATTTGAATAAAATTCAAAGCAAAAATCCTGAACTCTTCAATTAGTGCCATCTTTAAAACTAAGATACAGAACCACTGCATGGCTTAGTTATACATACAGACTGGTAAAACATCATGGTTTCTGTTGTTTACAGAAGACTGACAGTTTTTTGTATATGCAGAAAACATTTATTTGGCACAATTTTTGCTATAGCATGAATCATTATTATAGCATTTAGGTAGCTTCTGGGGGTTCCAAATTCTCTGTGAGTTACCTTAAAACTCTTTGAATAAAAATCTAAACTTATTAAGAAAACCATTAGAGCATAATTTTTCTTTAAAATTAGTCAACGGGCGGGGCACGGTGGCTCATGCCTGTAATCCTAGTACTTTGGGAGGCTGAGGTGGGCAGATCACAATGTCAGGAGTTGGAAACCAGCCTGGCCAACATGATGAAACCCCGTCTCTACTAAAAATACAAAATATTAGCTGGGCGTGGTGGCACACGCCTATAAACCTAGCTACTCAGGAGGCTGAAGCAGGATAATCGCTTGAACTTAGGAGGCCAAGGTTGTGGTGAGTGGAGATTGCATTATTGCCCCAGCCTGGATGACAGAGCAAGACTCCATCTCAAGAAAAAAAAAGAAGTACTCAACATAGGATCTCATGAAAAAGGTAGTGTACGCAGTGTATTTTAAATGAGATCTACATCTGCATTACTTTTAAACATGTCTGTTTCATAAAGTAAGATCCCTAAGTATTTACCCAACAGTTTTAAGTTATATGTTTAAGCGATTTGCTAGTCAATAAGAATATGGGAAATTTAAGAAAGCAAAGACCTGTCTTCAGTAGGTTTAAAGCTAAGGTATGTGTGTATCTCTCCGTAAGGTAAGGCAGTAAGTATGAGTGCTTTGAGGACGGAAATATGTTCCAGAAATGTAGAAACTTTTGAGGGCATCACTGGCAGAGAGCCAACTTTATGGGACAGGTGAAATCAGGACTGAACCCAGATCAACATGAAAGAAATATAGAAATCAGATGATAAGCTTGGAGGTAATAGGTTGAGATAGGAACCTCAGTGTCTCCAACAGGGAGAACATGATCCTGACGTGAGCATCTGCCCTGCCAGGGCCTTATGCACTGGGCCAGGAGCCAGTCCTAGGACATGTCCCCTGCCGTGGAAGGAGGCAAGTGGGAGAGCGACTCTGTGCAGAATTGGGGGGAACACAGAGAAATTCTGACACTCTGTTGCCAACTTTGTCATCTCAACCAAGACTCAGAGATGGGTGACTGAGGGGAGGCAACAAATTAAGTCCGGATCTGACATTTCTATTGAGGAAATCCAAGAAACTACAAAACACGAGTTCAGTGACAGGACTAAAATTTCAGAAGAACTTAAAATTAGGCAGAATGTTTGTAGCCCTCTCCCACCATTCACTTAATGCATATCCTCTCTGACAAGTGTGCCATTTAAGGTTGTGTTCCAGTAAGTACCACAATTATACATCTATTGTAGTGATAGCAAACACCAGCAAAGGCTGCTATTTCTCCACGGATTTTCTTCTTCTCCATCTCTCTATTGAGCTCTTTTCCAAATTTTGGCTATCTTTTAGATATAGCATTGGTGAATAAATATTAGTTTTTATAACCTCTGGTTCCAACAAAAATAAAATACAAAGATACAATCAGATGAAATCTGTTGGTATGATTGTCTGTTTGTCTAGAGTGAGTGAGTGGGGGAGAGTGTTCTCCTGCTGCTGCACTTAGAAGCTTCATGATTGTCAGCATTTAAACAGTAGTGGGGACTTTTTTCTTCATTATGATATAGTTTTTTAAAATATCTATTGAGTACTTCAAGGTGCTCATATGAATGCATTCCTTCATTCCTCCAATAATGTGAGTCAGGTTAGAAGAAAATTCTTTGTTGTTATCAAATTATTCCTTAACAATAGAATTTGCAGTGAAAGGCTCCTGCTTGAAATTTATTCTTGTTTTTTTCTGAGGATAAAAAGCCAAAAAAGTTTGCATTCTTTGAAATTTACTGGCAAGGTTCTGAAACTCATTTGACTTATGAAATCTCAGAAGCATTTGGTTGTTTTAAAATCAACAAAGGACTTAAGCTAGTAACCTGGAAATTAATAAATAGCTCTCTGTATTTCTCCATGACTCTGGATAAAACTTGGTCCTTTCTACCATTTCCATAAGGTAGACAAGCCCTTCTGCCATGCTCTTTGGATTTAAGATAATACCACAGATGAGGTTTTCACGGTGCAGATGAAGGAAATGGAAAGAACATTTTACTCTCCTCTCTCTCCCTCCAGGTATTTGCTGAGCAAGATACTGCACTAGCCACTGCAGAAATGCAAAGGTGCATTACATACTTCAGGAAGTTCAGCACAGAGGAAAGTAGACATCCCTGTTTTAGGCTTTGGCCAAATCCTGGTTGACTTCCTTCTCTAGAATGAATTTGAGTCTTTTGAAACTAGTCATTGAGGTTGTAGACACTGACAGAACTGGAGAGGATTTTTCTGCTGCTCTTCATTCTCACTTCAAAATAACGTTGAAAAACTTTCAGATTTCCTCATTGTTTTTAGCTCTTTGTGGGGTTTTCTTTCTTTCACATGTCCAAACAGCTAGGGGCTCAGAGGCTGGGAATGGGAGTCAGAAGCAGGCGTCATAACACTTCCCTCTGGTGGGGAGGAGTGGCCCTGGGAACAGTTCACCGTGTTACCTCATTTAACTGGGTTCACTAGGGAGGTCTCTGGCTGCATACAGAAAGGCAACATAATCCTCAGACAGAGGTACCTCTCTCAGGAATTTTGACAGCATTACACATCTGTTTCTCCCATGAAATCTGTTGGCATGATTGTCTATTTGTCTAGAGTGAGTGAGCGGGGAGAGTGTTCTCCTGCTGCTGCTCATAGAAGCTTCCTGATTGTCAGCATTTAAACAGTAGTGGGGCCTTTTTTCTTCATTGTGATACAGTTTTTTAAAATATCTATTGACTACTTCAGGGTGCTTATATGAATGTATTCCTCCATTCCTCCAATAATGTAAGTCAGGTTAGAAGAAAATTCTTTGTTGTTATCAAATTATTCCTTATCGATAGAATTTGCAGTGAAATGTTCCTGCTTGATATTTATTGCTGCCCTTTGGATTTAAGATAATACCACAAATAAGGTTTTCACTGTGCAGATGAAGGAAATACAAAGATTTTCTTCTGGGAAAGATACTGATTTTTTTGTGACTTTCTAAGTAGATGATAGCCACAATTATTAAACCTATTTGTTTCCCACAAGAGGAAAAAAGAGCCCATAATTATTTGATGAATTTCAGGAGGTGTGTTTAGCCCCTTATTCAAGCCATAAGGGGGTGTCCTGAAACAATGGCTTGCAAAGTTCTGTATTCAAAGTGGATCATCCTTCAACCTTTGCTTGTGTGCCAGGTTGATGAGTAGCAAACTGACATGGTCCACGAATCAGTGGCTGAATGTTTAACGTCTAGGATAGGCATACAACCAAAGTCATGGGCAGCATACCTCAGAAAAGAGTTAAATTTGATTTTCAGTGGCATCTTTTTCAGTGTGTATATAATCCCAGTTGATAAGTTTCTCCTAAAACCTCCTGTGTATACCCACATAATGTAAGCAAGGTTGTAAAAGAATCAGAATGTAAATGCTGGGACATGTAAATTCAACATCACAGATTACAGCGTTTAGATGTCTTGCATGTGAACCTAGAGATTCAGAGTAAACAAAAAGCATAAGATACAAAGTTTTAAATATGTGGAACAATAAGCAAAACCAGTTTTTAGGATACCTATTTTTAAAACTATGCATAAGGACTTAAAATAGATAACTACGGCTGGGCACAGTGGCTCACGCCTGTAATCCCAGCACTTTGAGAGGCCAAGGCGGGTGGATCACTTGAGGTCGGGAGTTTGAGACCAGCCTGGCCAACATGGTGAAACCCCGTCTCTACTAAAAATACAAAAATTAGCTGGGCATAGTGGCGTGCACCTGTAATCCTAGCTACTTGAGAGGCTGAGGCAGGAGAATCACTTGAACCTGGGAGGTGGAGATTGCAGTGAGCTGAGATCATGCCACTACACTCCAGCCTGGGCGACAGAGTAAGACTTTGTCTCAAAAAAAAAAAAAAAAAAAAAAAAGATAACTACTTAAATGCATATATTTAAAGTATTTTTTCATGCTATACTGACAAAATGTCCCAGAAACTCAGAGTTTAAAGCCATTGAGATTTTTGCTAGTAACTCAAATTTTTGCCAAGCCATTGGGAATTAGTTGAAATGTCAGGAAACACGTGCATTTTAGAAATATCTTGTTTTGTTTGTGTTCATTCATTTAGGAAACAGGACTTTTAATGTAACAAGAATATTCACTAGTTTCTTATAATATGATTATGGTTGGAAGGTTTTGGCCTGGAAATGTGAGTTGACAAAAGCCTGTTCTATTACCCTTTAGGTAACTGTGCCCTACCTCTTCTGGTCATGCTGTATATGTCGTTGGGCATGATTTTCTTGTAGGTATAAAGTAAACTTTTCTTCCTTTTTCTTTGTACATTCTATTTACAAATACAGAATAAACTGCTTCATAATTAATAGGCAACATTGTCCAAGTAAGAGTTATGCATATGAAGGATTTAAGAGTTATTTCTCCTACTTCGTATTACCCAGGCAAGACATTTTGTGGGTTTTGGTAATTATAATGAAACTACAGCAAGGCTATTGTAGTGTATGTGTTTGTTCAAGTGTCTATCCCATTTCGAATTTTTTTAACATATATATTTTTTATTGCATTTTAGGTTCTGGGGTACATGTGCAGAACATGCAGGATTCTTACATAGGTACATACATGACAATGTGGTTTGCTGCCTCCATCCCTGTCACCTATATCTGGCATTTCTCCCCATGTTGTCCCGCCCAAACTCCCTTCCCCAGCTGTCCCTCCCCTACTCCCCACCAACAGACCCCAGTGTGTGATGCTTCCCTCCCTGTGTCCATGTTTTCTTATTGTTCAACACCTGCCTATGAGTGAGAGCATACAGTGTTTGATTTTCCATTTCCTGTGTCAGTTTGCTGAGAATGATGGTTTCTAGATTCATCCATGTCCCTACAAGGACACGAGCTCATCGTTTTTTGTGGCTGCACAGTATTCCATGGTGTATATGTGCCACATATTCCTTGTCCAGTCTATCATCGATGGGCATTTGGGTTGGTTCCAGGTCTTTGCTATTGAGACAGTGCCGCAATGAACATACATGTACATGTGTCTTTAAAACAGAACTATTTATAATCCTTTAGATATATACCCAGTAATGGTATTGCTGGGTCAAATGGAATTTCTATTTCTAGGTCCTTGAGGAATTGCCACACTGTCTTCCACAATGGTTGAAGTAATTTACACTCCCACCAACAGTGTAAAAGTGTTCCTATTTCTCCACATCCTCTCCAGCATCTGTTGTCTCCAGAATTTTTAATGATCACCATTCTAACTGGCGTGAGGTGGTATCTCAATGTGGTTTTGATTTGCATTTCTCTAATGACCAGTGATGATGAGCATTTTTTCATGTTTGTTGGCCTCATATACGTTTTCTTTCGAAAAGTATCTGTTCATATCCTTCACCCACTTTTGAATGGGTTTGTTTTTTCTTGTAAATCTGTTTCAGTTCTTTGTAGATTCTGGATATTAGTCCTTTGTCAGATGGGTAGACAGCAAAAATTTTTTTCCATTCTGTTGGCTCTACTGATTGTTTCTTTTGCTGTACAGAAGCTCTGAAGTTTAATTAGATCCCATTTGTCTATTTTGGCTTTCGTTGCCAGTACTTTTGGTGTTTTAGTCATGAAGTCCTTGCCTACGCCTATGTCCTGAATGGTTTTGCCTAGGTTTTCTTCTAGGGATTTTATGGTGTTAGGTCTTATGTTTAAGTCTTTAATCCGTCTGGAGTTAATTTTAGTGTAAGGTGTCAGGAAGGGGTTCAGTTTCTGCTTTCTGCACATGGCTAGCCAGTTTCCCCAACACCATTTATTAACCAGGGGAATCCTTTCAACATTGCTTGTTTTTGTCAGGTTTGTCAAAGATAAGATGGTTGTAAATGTGGGGCATTGCCTCCGAGGCCTCTGTTCTATTCCATTGGTCTATATCTCTGTTTTGATACCAGTACCATGCTGTTTTGATTACTGTAGCCTTGTAATATAGTTTGAAGCCAGGTAGTGTGATGCCTCCAGCTTTGTTCTTTTTACTTAGGATTATCTTGGCTATGCGGGCTCTCTTTTATTCCATATGAAGTTTAAGATGTTTTTTTCCAGTTCTGTGAAGAGGGTGATAAGTAGATTGATGGGGATAGCATTGAATCTATAAATTACTTTGGGCAGTATGGCCATTTTCACAATATTGATTCTTCCTAACCATGAGCATGGAATGTTTTTCCATCTGTGTCCTCTCTTATTTCCTTGAGCAGTGGTTTGTAGTTCTCCTTGAAAAGGTCCTTTATATCCTTTGTTAGTTGTATTCCTATTTTATTCTCTTCGTAGCAATTGTGAATGGCAGTTTGTTCTTGATTTGGCTGTCTTTAAGTCTGTTATTGGTGTATAGGAATGCTTGTGATTTCTGCACACATTGATTTTGTATCCTGAGACTTTGCTGAAGTTGCTTATCAGCTTAAGGAGAGTTTGGGCTGAGACAATAGGGTCTTCTAAATATACAATCATGTCATCTGCAGAATAGAGACAATTTGACTTCCTCCTTTCCTAATTGAATATACTTTATTTCTTTTTCTTGCCTGATGCTCTGGCTAGAACTTCCAATACTATATTGAATACGAGTGGTGAGAGAGGGCATCCTTGTCTAGTGCCAGATTTCAAAGGGAATGCTTCCAGTTTTTGCCCATTCAGTATGATATTGGCTGTGGCTTTGTCATAAATAGCTTTTATTATTTTGAGATACGTTCCATCGATACCTAGTTTATTGAGAGTTTTTAGCATAAAGAGCTGTTGAATTTTGTCAAAGGCCCTCTCTGAATCTATTGAGATAATTGTGGTTTTTGTCTTTAGTTCTGTGTATGTGGTGAATTACTTTTATAGACTTGCGTATGTTGAACCAGCCTTGCATCCCCGGGATGAATCCTACTTGATCGTGATGGATAAGCTTTTTGATGTGCTGTTGCAATTGGTTTGTCAGTATTTTATTGAAGATTTTTGCATCTATATTCATCATGGATATTGGCCTGAAGTTTTCTTTTTTTGTAGAGTCTCTGCCGGGTTTTGGTATCAGGATGATGTTGGTCTCATAAAATGATTTGGGAAGGATTCCCTCTTTTTGTATCATTTGCAGTAGTTTCAGAAGGAGTGATACCAGCTCCTCTTTGTATGTCTGGTAGAATTCTGCTGTGAACACATCTAGACCTGGACTTTTTTTGGATGGTAGGCTATTAATTGCTACTTCAACTTCATCCCTTGTTATTGGTCTATTCAGGGTTTTGCCTTCTTCCTGGTTTAGACTTGAGAGGGTGCAAGTGTCCAGGAATTTATCCATTTCTTCCAGGTTTACTGGTTTATGTGCATAGAGTTGTTTGTAGTAATCTCTGGTGGTAGTTTGTATTCCTGTGGAATCTGTGGTGATATCCCCTTTATCGTTTTTTATTGCATCTATTTGATGCTTCTCTTTCTTTTTTATTAATCTGGCTAGTAGTCTGTCTATTTTGTTGATCTTTTCAAAAAACCAGCTCCTGGATTTATTAATTATTTGAAGGGTTTTTGTGTCTCTATCTCCTTCAGTTCTGCTCTGATCTGAATTATTTCTTGTCTTCTGCTAGCTTTTGAGTTTTTTTATCTTGCTCCTCTAGCTCTTTCAATTTTGATGATAGGGCATCAATTTTAGATCTTTCCTTGCTTCTCATGTGTGCATTTATTGCTATAAATTTTCCTCTAGACACTGCTTTAAATGTGTCCCAGAGATTCTGGTACATTGTGTCTTCGTTCTTGTTGGTTTTGAAGAACATCTTTATTTCTGCCTTGATTTCATTGTTTATCCAGTCAACATTCAGGAGCTAGTTTTTCAGTTTCCATGAAGTTGTGTGGTTTTGAGTTAGTTTCTTAATCCTGAGTTCTAATTTGATTGCACTGTGGTTTGAGAGACTGTTTGTTATAACTTCCATTCTTTTGCATTTGCTAAGGAGTGATTTACTTCCAATTATGTGGTCAGTTTTAGAGTAGGTGTGATGTCGTGCTGAGAAGAATGTATATTTTGTGGCTGTTGGGTGGAGAGTTCTGTAAATGTCTATTAGATTTCTTGGTCCAGCTCTGAGTTCAAGTCCTGGATATCCTTGTTAATTTTCTGTCTCGTTGATCTGTCTAATATTGAGAGTGGAGTGTTAGTCTCCCACTATTATTTTGTGGGAGTCTAAGTCTCTCTGCAAGTCATTAAGAACTTGCTTTATGTATCTGGGTGCTCCTGTATTGGGTGTGTATATATTTAGGACCGTTCACTCTTCTTGTTGCATTGATCCTTTTACCATTATGTAATGCCCTTCTTTGTCTCTTTTGATCTTTGTTGGTTTAAGGTCTATTTTATGAAAGACTAGGATTGTAGCTCCTGCTTTTTTCTCTCTCTCCATTTGCTTGGTAAATCTTCCTCCATCCCTTTATTTTGAGCCTATGTGTATCCTTGCATGTGCAATGAATTTCCTGGATATAGCACATAGATGGGTTTTGACTTTTTATCCATTTGCCAGTCTGTGTCTTTTGATTGGGGCATTTAGCCCATTTACATTTAGGGTTAATATTGTTATGTGTGAATTTGATCCTGCCATTTTGATGCTAGCTGGTTGTTTTGCCCATTAGTTGATGCAATTTCTTCATTGTGTCAATGCTGTTTACCATTTGGTACATTTTTGGAGTGGCTGGTACTGGTTGTTCCTTTCTATGTTTAGAGCTTCTTCAGGAGCTCTTGTAAGGCAGGCCAGGTGGTGACAAAATCTCTGAGCAATTGCTTGTTGGTAAAGAATTTTATTTCTCCTTCGCTTATGAAGCTTAGTTTGGCTGGATATGAAATTCTAGGTTGAAAGTTCTTTTCTTTAAGGATGTTGAATATTAGCCCCCACTCTCTTCTGGCTTGTAGGGTTTCTGTGGAGAGATCCACTGTGAGTCTGATGGGCTTCCCTTTGTGGGTAACCCGACCTTTCTCTCTGGCTGCCCTTAGCATTTTCTCCTTCATTTCAACACTGGTGAATCTGACGATTATGTGCCTTGGGGTTGCTTGAGGAATAACTTTGTGGTGTTCTCTGTATTTCCTGGACTTGAATATTGGCCTGGCTTGCTAGGTTGGGGGAAGTTCTCCTGGATAACATCCTGAAGAGTGTTTTCCAGCTTGGATTCATTCTCTCTGTCACATTCAGGTACACCTATCAAACGTAGATTAGGTCTTTTCACATAATCCCAGATTTCTTGGAGGCTTTGTTCATTTCTTTTCACTCTTTTCTTGTAATCTTGCCTTCTCATTTTATTTCATTGAGTTGATCTTCAATCGCTGATATCCTTTCTTCTGCTTGGTCAATTCGGCTATTGAAACTTCTCTATATTTCGTGAAGTTCCTGTGTTTTCACCTCCATCAATTCATTTATATTCTTCTCTAAGCTGTTTATTCTCATTAGCATTTCATCAATAAATAAAAATAAAGCATTTTAACATTCTTAGATTCTTTGCATTGGGTTAGAATTTGTTCTTTAACTCAGAGAAATTTGTTATTACCCACTTTCTGAAACCTGTTTCTGTCAATTCATCAGACTCATTCTCCATCCAGCCTTGTTCCCTTGCCGGTGAGGAGTTGTGATCCCTTGAAGGAGGAGAGGCATTCTGGTTTTGGGTGTTTTCATCCTTTTTGCACTGGTTTCTTCCCATCTTTGTGGCTTTATCAACCTGCGGTCTTTGTAGTTGATGACTTTCAGATCGGGTCTCTGAGTGGACATCCTTTTTGTTGATGATGAAGTTATTTTTTCTGTTTTTCAGTTTTCCTTCTAATAGTCAGGCCCCTCTGCTGTAGGACTGCTTGAAGTCCACTCCAGACCCTGCTTGCCTGGGGATCACCTGCAGTGGCTGAAGAACAGTAAGGGTTGCTGCCAGTTTCTTCTTCTGTTGTCTTTGTCCCAGAAGGATACCTGCCAGATGTCAGCCTGAGCTCTCCTTTATGAGGTGTCTCTTTGGATATGGGGATTGGGGAGCTGCTTGAGGAGACAGTTTGTCCCTTATAGGAGCTCAAGTGCTGAGCTGTGAGCTCCGTTGTTCCATTCAGAGCTGCTGGGCAGGTACGTTTAAGTCTGCTGCAGCAAAACATAACAGCCTTTTTTTTTTTCCCAGGTGCTCTGTCCTGGGAAGGTGGGGCTTTATTTATAAGTTCCTGATGTGTTGCTGTGTTTTTCAGAGATGCCCTGCCCAGTGAGGAGGTAGCCTAGTCACAGTCTGCCAGCAGAGGCATTGCTGAGCTGCTGTGGGCTCTGCCCAGCTGCTGTGTGAACTTCCTTGTGGTTTTGTTTATAGAGGTATAGTTAGAACTGCCTCTGTAATGGCAGTCTGCCTCTGTAATGCTGGACTGCCTTGGTAATGGTGGATTGCCTTGGTAATGGTGAACTGCCTTGGTAATGGTGGACTGCCTCAGTAATGGCAAACTGCCTCAGTAGTGGTAGATGGCCTTGATAATGGTGGACACCCTTCCCCGCACAGAGCTGGACCATCCCAGGTCCAGCTGTGCTTGCTGTGAAACTCTCTATCCAGATCATTTCAGATTGCTGGTCGTTGTGGGAGTGGGACCTACTGAGCCAGATCATCTGGCTTCCTGTTTCATCCCCCTTTTTTCAGTTGAATAGACAGCTCTGTCTCCCAGGTGTTCCAGCCATCAGTTGAAACGGCTGCCAGATTTGTGTGAGTTTTTGTGCAGAGACCCTCTGCACCAGCTGGAAACAGTTGTGCTGGAGACTCATGGTGCTTTTCCGCCCACAAATCTCCTGGTCTGTGGGCAGTGAAAAACTCATTATGGAAATGCGGTGATCATTCACCCTCTGCATTCTCACTGGGAACTGCACTCCAGAGCTGTTCCTATTTGGCTATCTTGGATCCGAGACCCATTTTGAATTTTTAAAATCAGGGCACTATCTTCCCTGGAATGGTCACAGTACAAATACTGTTGCCTTAAATTGTTTTCATTTGACCTTCACCCAAAAACATTATGTAGGGCTAGGATATTGGGAAAGTCAGGGTATGTTATATAGTTTATCAGTTATCCAAACTTCAGTGAGTTCTCCTAAGTGTTTGCCATTGGGGTAGGAAATAGTGAAGTTTTATTTTAAACTTGAAAAGTTTTTTAAAAATCATGATTATAAGGGAACATATGTGATACATCATGAGGTAAGTCACTGGGAGCAGAAAGCTTATTAAATCTCTAGTTGAAAATGTATCTATGTTGGAAAGAAACAGACATTCTGGTTTTCAATTTTTCCTTCAGGCACAATGTTAGTCACAGCTTCTTCCATAAAGTTACTGGTCATATTCATTGTATTTTGAAAAAGTACAAGTTTGCATAAAGCCACTATTTCTTTATAATATATAATTAACTTTTCCTGACAAGTTTTAAAATGTAAGACATATGACAGAACAGTTTTCTTCAATTATATGATTTTATTTTCCACAGTGGTACAATTGTATAGTTGTCATTTTACACATCAGTTCTGTTGACACTTGCCACCATTCTCTTTTCTAAAGTTTTGGAGTTTACCTTTGGAGCTTTTGCCTCAGTTTTCAGATACAACTTTATTACATTTTATTTTTAAATTATTATATATTATTATTAAAATGTTACAGAAATTATTACATATTACATTATTAAAGAAGATAAAAAGAATTCAGCCAGCAGAACATTCTTTAACTGTATCAATCCAATGAATTAAATTTAATAAATTCATTCCATACATTAAATTGCAAAAAAATGCTAAAACAAAAATTACAAATTATTTTATTGTTTATTAGATTTGATTATTGAAATTAGCTGTACACTGTTTACCAGTATATGTGAAAAAAATAAAGACATTTAAAGGTAGCGAATGAAAAGTTGGGAAATTATGCTTTAGGCAAATACCAACCAAAGCAAAGTTGGTATAGACAAAATGCTATCAAACGAAATAGACTTTAGGGCAAAAGTAGCATCAAAATAACAGGCTCCCAGGTATATAAAATTTTTAATTCACCAAGAAGAGATAATCTAACATCGTATATACCCAATGACATAGCTTAAAATATTATGCCCTTTTATATCAGAAACTTGAGAATGTATAGATTTTGTTATCTGCGAAGGTTCTGGAATCAATCCTCAAAGGATATCAAGGGACAACTATATACAGAAGGAGAACTCATTCAGTAGCAAAATGCTAAAAGCATTTTCTTTAACATAAGGAACAGTGCAAGCATACTTACTATCATCACTAGCATTCAACATTATACTGGAAATCTTAAATAATTTAGTAAGGAGAAAATGGTATAAGAATAGAAAAAGAAGAGAAAAAGCTGTCATCCACAGATGAAATTACCATCTATATAAACAATACAAAGGGTTATGCAAATATAGGAATTATGAGAATTTGTCATGGTGGTAAGATATATGATTAATACACAAAAGCTAACTGCATTTCTTTGCACCAGCAACAAACAGAAGATTCAAAAAAATGTGTAAAAGGTACTACTATTTACAAAAACAACCAAAAAATAGATGGTACTTAGGAATACACATATCAAAAGATATGTAAGCCCTCTATAAAGATAATAATAAAGTCCGGGTGCAGTGGCTCACGCCTATAATCCCAGCACTTTGGGAGGCTGAGGCAGGAAGATCACTTGAATTCAGGACTTCAAGATCAGCCTGGCCAACATGGTGAAACCTCATCTCTATATAAATACAAAAATTAGCCGGGTGTGGTGGTGTGCACCTGTAATCCCAGCTACTTGGGAGACTAAGGCAGGAGAATCACCTGCACCTGGAGGTGGAGGTTGCAGTGAGCTGAGATCGTGCCACTGACCTCCAGCCTGGGCAACAGATCAAGACTCTGTCTCTAAATAAATAAATAGGATCCAAGGACATTAAAGAATATCGAAATAGATTGACATATATGTTATATTCACATATTGGAAAGGTTAATATTATGAAGATGTGTTTCCTCAAATCTACATATTCATTGGAATTACATGTTTAGACAAATAAAAATCCTAGATTCAAAAACCTGGAAGAGCAAAGAGCCAAGATAATCCTAAAGATGAAGAACCAAGTAGAGAGAATTTTATTAACCTAAAAAGTGTAATAATAAAACTGTATAATTACAGAGATAAATAGAGCAATGAAACGAAATGGAAAAACAAGAAAAGTACCTATCTACATACAAAACTTGAAATATGGCACAACAGAGTTCAGAATTAGTAGGAAAGAATTGATTATTCCATAAATTATTCTAGTATAATTGTTCATCTACAAGGAAAAAATTGGAAAATTGACCTTTAGTTCATACCTTACACAAAAATAAATTTCTGATATATTGTCTTAAATGTGAAAGGCAAAACATTATAAATTTTAGAAGAAAATGTAAGTGAAAGATTTCTATCTCCTTAGGGATCTCATAACTAAATAATGTAAACTGTAATAAAATATTAATAAGCAATCTTATTATAATTAATAACTATTCATTAAAAGACCCCATAAAGAGTGTTAAATCACAAACTTGGAAAATATTTTTGTGATTCCTGTAACATAAAACATAAAAACTAGTTTCAAAATATATAAAAATGTGTATCCATAGGACAATACAAATAATCAGAGTTTTTGTATTAAATAGTCATGTCTCATGAGTAGCATGGAAAGTCAGTAAACAGTTGATGATTCTCCACATCATTAATATGAGTGAACATATGAATTTCAATGGTATACCAATTCACAGCCACCAGCCTGGAAAAAAAAAAAAAATTAAAGTCTGACAAAACCAAGTAATGGGAAGAACATGGAGTAATAGAATTTCTCAGAGCAAGTAAGAATTTACATTGGCACAAACGTCCTGAGGGACAATTTATCTACTAGTGAAGTTGGACATGCCTATAACCCTTGTCCAAGCAATTCTACTTCAGGGAATATATCCTAGAGAGATCTCTGCACATTTGCATCAGGAAACATGTATGAGAATGTTCATAGTAGCATTGTTTATGATAGCAACAAACACTAGAAAACAGCCCAATTGTCTATGAAAGTAGAATAGGTTTTAAAAATTGTAATATAATCCTACAATTAAAGATGATACAGTAGTGAAGATGAATGAACTACTGCTATATGCATCAGCATGAATGAATCTCAGGAAAGATAATTTTGAACTCAAAAAGCAAACTAGGAAAAGATACAGGATTATAGTTTCATTCGTATCAAGTTCAAAAATAGGCAAGGCTAAACAATATGTTGTTGAGAGACACATGCATGTGATTAAAATATAAAGAAAAGGAACGGAGGGATTATCACAAAATTCAGGATAGTGGCCGCCTCTGGAAAGGAAAGAGAAAGAGATCATCATGAAGGTTCACACAGGAGTCTTCAAAAATATTGTTACTACTCTATTTCTTAAGTAGCTGAAAAGCACAAGATGTTCCTTTCATGTTATTTTATGCCTTTATTTACATTGTAGGGGAGGTGAAACTTTTCTTCTACCCTCTTCTGGTCTCCAGGTATCCCTGAGAACTAAATTAACATAGATAAATTAACAATAAAAAAGCTTATGCATTTTTATTATGTACCTGGGAGCCCAATAGAAAAATAAAGATCCAAAGAAGTGGCAAAAAACCTAAGTGCTTATGTACTGGGTAGAACAAAGAGAAACAATTGTGGAGAAGTAACTGTTATTGAAACACCAGAGGTTCAGTTTAGGCCCTGTTGCTCACCACACAGAAACCTATCACTGAAAGGATGAGTACTGCCAGAGAAAAAGCCTTTATTTGGGTGCTTCGGCCAAGGAGATACAAGATCAGTCTCCAAATTCATCTCCTCGACTGACTAAAATTAGGGATTTATATAGCAGGGAAGAAATGTAACCATATTTGGGAAAATAGGAATTCAGGAGAAGTAAAGAAGACAAGTTGTTCAACAGGAAGCAGGTGGTCAGTTAGGCAATAATGAGCAAAAAAAAAAAAAGCAGGGTTTGCAATTTTAGTCTCTGATAAAATTGACTTTAAACCAACAAATATCAAAAGAGACAACGACACTACATAATGCTGAATGGATCAATACAACAAGAAGAGCTAACTATCCTAAATATATATGCAGCCAATACAGGAGTGCCTAGATACATAAAGCAAGTTCTTAATGACCTACAAAGAGACTTAGACTCCCGCACAATAGTAGTGGGAGACTTTAACACTCCACTGTCAACATTAGACAGGTAAACGAGACAGAAAATCAACAAGGATATCCAGGACTTGAATGCAGAACTGGAACAAGCGGACCTAGTAGACATCTACAGAACTCTCCATCCAACAGCCGCAGAATACACTCTTCTCAGCACCACATCGCCCTTACTGTAAAATTGACCATATAATTGGAAGTAAATCACTTCTCAGCAAATGCTAAAGAATGGAAATCATAACACTCTCTCAGACCACAGTGCAATCAAATTAGATCTGAGGATTAAGAAACTAACTCAAAACTGCACAACTTCATGGAAACTGAAAAACTAGCTCCTGGATATTGACTGGATAAACAATGAAATCAAGGCAGAAGTAAAGATGTTCTTTAAAACCAATGAGAATGAGAACACAACGTACCAGAATCTCTGGGACACATTTAAAGCAGTGTCTGGAGGGAAATTTATAACAATAAATGCCCACATGAGAAGCAAGGAAAGATCTAAAATCGACACCCTATCATCGAAATGGAAAGAGCTAGAGGAGCAAGATCAAAAAACTCTAAAGCTAGCAGAAGACAAGAAATAACTAAGATCAGAGCAGAACTGAAGGATGTAGAGACACACAAAAAAGCCTTCAAAAAATCCATAAATCCAGGACCTGGTTTCTTAAAAACATCAACAAAATAGACTGCTAGCCAGTTTAATAAAAAAAGAAGAAAGAGAAGAATCAAATAGATGCAATAAAAAATGATAAAGGGGATATCACGACCAATCCCACAGAAATACAAACTACCACCAGAGATTACTACAAACAACTCTATGCACATAAACCAGTAAACCTGAAAGAAATGGATAAATTCCTGGACACTTGCACCCTCCCAAGCCTAAACCAGGAAGAAGTCGAAACTCTGAATAGACCAATAACAAGGACTGAGGCAGTAATTAACAAAGTTGAGGCAGTAATTAACAGCCTACCAACCAAAAAAAGCCCAGATCCAGATGGGTTCACAGCAGAATTCTACCAGACTTACAAAGAGGAGCTGTTACCACTTCTTCTGAAACTATTGCAAACGATACAAAAAGAGGGAATCCTTCCCAAATCATTTTATGAGACCAACATCATCCTGATACCAAAACCCGGCAGAGACTCTACAAAAAAAGAAAACTTCAGGCCAATATCCATGATGAACATAGATGCAAAAATCTTCAATAAAATATTGACAAACCGATTGCAACAGCACATCAAAAAGCTTATCCACGATCAAGTAGGCTTCATCCCGGGGTTGTAAGGCTGGTTCAACATACGCAAGTCTATATATGTAATTCACCACACAAACAGAACCAAAGACAAAAACCACATGATTATCTCAATAGATGCAGAGAAGGCCTTCGACAAAATTCAACAGCCCTTTTGAATTTATGCTAAAAACTCTCAATAAACTAGGTATCAATGGAACATATCTCAAAATAATAAAAGCTATTTACAACAAATCCACTGCCAATATCATACTGAATGGGCAAAAACTGGAAGCATTCCCTTTGAAATCTGGCACTAGACAAGGATGCCCTCTCTCTTCACTGTTACTCAATATAGTATTGGAATTTTTAGCCAGAGCAATCAGGCAAGAAAAAGAAATAAAGTGTATTCAATTAGGAAAGGAGGAAGTCAAATTGTCTCTATATGCAGACGACATGATTGTATATTTAGAAGATCCCATCATCTCAGCCCAAACTCTCCTTAAGCTGATAAGCAACTTCAGCAAAGTCTCAGGATACAAAATCAGTGTGCAGAAATCACAGGCATTCCTATACACCAATAACAGACAAACAGAGAGCCAAATCAAGAACAAACTCCCATTCACAGTTGCTACAAGAAGAATAAAATACCTAGGAATACAACTAACAAAGGATGTAAAGGACCTCTTCAAGGAGAACTACAAACCACTGCTCAAGGAGATAAGAGAGGACACAAACAGATGGAAAAGACATTCCATGCTCATGGTTAATGGCCGTACTGCCCAAAGTAATTTATAGATTTAACGCTGTCCCCATCAAACTACCAATGACCTTCTTCACAGAACTGGAAAAAACCATTTTAAACTTCATATGGAAACAAAAAGGAGCCCACTTAGCCAAGACAATCCTAAGCAAAAAGAACAAAGCTGGCGGAATCATGCTGCCAGATTTCAAGCTATACTACAAGGCAACAGTGATCAAAACAGCATAGTACTGGTATCGAAACAGAATATAAACCAATGGAACAGAACAGAGGCCTCCAGAGCAACACCACACATCTACAACCATCTTATCTTTGACAAATCTGACAAAAACAAGCAATGTTGAAAGGATTCCCTGTTTAATAAATGGTGTTGGGAAAATTGGCTAGCAGTGTGCAGAAAGCAGAAACTGTACCCCTTCCTGACACCTTACACTAAAATTAACTCCAGATGGATTAAAGACTTAAACATAAGACCTAACACCAAACAATCCTAGAAGAAAACGTAGGCAGAACCATTCAGAACATAGGCATAGGCAAGGACTTCATGTCTAAAACACCAAAAGCATTGGCAACAAAAGCCAAAATAGACAAATGGCATCTAATTAAACTTCAGAGCTTCTGTGCAGCAAAAGAAACAATCAGTGGAGTGAACTGGCAACCAACAGAATGGGAAAAAATTTTTGCAATCTGCCCATCTGACAAAGGGCTAATATCCAGAATCTACAAAGAACTAAAACAGATTTACAAGAAGAAGACAAACCCATTCAAAAGTGGGTGAAAGATATGAACAGACACTTTTCAAAAGAAGACATATATGAGGCCAACAAATATATGAAAAAATGCTTATCATCACTAGTCATTAGAGAAATGCAAATCAAAACCACATTGAGATACCATCTCATGCCAGTTAGAATGGCGATCATTTAAAAACCTGGAGACAACAGATGCTGGAGAGGATGTGGAGAAATAGGATCACTTTTACACTGTTGGCGGGAGTGTAAATTAGTTCACCCATTGTGGAATACAGTGTGGCGATTCCTCAAGGATCTCAAAATAGAAATTCCATTTGACCCAGCAATCCCATTACTGGGTATATACCCAAAGGACTATAAATCATTCTATTATAAAGACACATGCACATGCATGTTCATTGTGGCACTGTTTATAATAGCAAAGACCTGGAACCAACACAAATACCCATCAATGATAGACTGGACAAAGAAAATGTGGCACATATATACCATGGAATACTATGCAGCCATAAAATATGATGAGTTGATGTCCTTTGTAGGGACGTGGATTAACCTGCAAACCCCAGCACTTTGGGAGGTTGAGACAGGCGTATTGCTTGAGTACAGGAATTTGAGACCAGCCTGGACAACATGGCGAAATCCCATCTCTACTAAAAATACAAAATATTAGCCAGGCATGGTGGCATGTGCCTGTAGTCTCAGCTACTTGAGAGGCTAAGAGGGGTGGATGGCTGGAACCCATGAGGCAGAGGCTGCAGTGAGCCAAGATTATACCACTGCAATCCAGCCTGGGCAACAGAGCAAGACTATGTCTTGAGAGAAAAAAAAGTTATTTTAACAAGGTCTGTTTGTACAGAATTCTCTTGGCTTCACTCTGGTGATAAGAATGTTTCCTCCTGAAATAGAGAGGGCATATTTAAGATGGGAGTTTTATTTCTTGCTTTCAGGAAGAAAAGGAAAGGTCAGAGAGCCCCTCTTGGAGCTGCTGTCTTTCAAGTGCCTTTAGCTCTCAAAATAATCCTTATGCCAAAGTAGCATATTTTGAGTTAGCATATTCTGTCATCCTTCAACACAATAAAATGTTTTATAAAATTAAATTTAAAACAACAATTTACCTTTATGTTAGGTACTCAGTTGGGCTTTTATAAAGGAATTAATGGATTAGTATAATATTTTTCCTGTGGTCCAATAATTTGTGCTGCTTCCTTGTGTTGCAAAATTATACATATTTTTAGTTACTCCCTAAAAGTCTAAATTGTATGCTTTTTATCAAACTATTTTAAAATTTTATTTCTGACAAATATGTTCATATGAATGAATTTTAAGATGATGCATACGAAAGTGTTTAAAGATACATATACCTATACAAATGCAAGGTAATATATACATGGAATATGTTTTAAAGGGTAGGTAGAATCACTGTTTTTGACTAAGTAGAATGTGGCTAAGGATCAGATTAAATGGTTATTCTCTGAAATCTTGGTTAAGCCTATTTTTTTGTTGTTCTTTATTTTTGTTTTCATTTTGATACTACCAAAGCAAAATGGTTGAGAGGCCCAGAGATGGGAATAGAACACCAAGTATGTGCAGAATAAACTAGGGATTCATGTTATACAATAAAAATGTAGAAAGAGAAAAGAAACAGTTTTCATCAAATAAACAAAGTAATTAAAGCACATCTCACTAAACTAAAAAGTCAAGAGTTCACCCAGCTTGATATCTTCCACCTCCTCAGCAAAAATAAGATTTATTGGCTGGGTGCACTGCCCCATGGCTGTAATCCCAGCACTTTGGTGAGCTGAGGTGGGAGGATCACTTGAGTTCAGGAGTTGGAGACCAGACTCGGGCAACATAGTGTCTGCAAAAAAAAAAAAAAAAAAAAAAAGTACAAAAGTTAGCCAGATCTGGTGGCACATGCCTCTAGTCCCAGCTACTCAGGAGGCTGAGGCAAGAGGATTGCTTGAGCCCAGAAGGTTGAGGCTGCAGGCTACAGTGAGCCATGATGGCACTGTTATCAAAACACTAGGGGTTCGGTCTAAGTCCTGCTGCTTGCTGCACAGGAAAGCCAATTACTGAGACAATTAGTATTGCCAAGGAAGAAAGCTTTAATCAGGTGCTGCAGCCAAGGGGATGGAAGATATGTCTCAAATCCATCTCCCTGACCAATTAAAATCAGGGGTTTATACAGCAGGGAAGAAATGTAACTATGTGTGAAAAAAACAAGAACTTGGGAGGGGTAAGGAAGCAATAATGATGAATAAGAGGCCTGGTATCTCATTGTCTGGATGCCATTACCCGGTGAGTTTCAGTTCTTTGATACTTTTTGAGAATCCTTAAGGTTCTTACCTGAGGAAGAAAGTCAGATAAAACATACGCAAGTTTCAAGCTTTAAGAACAGAAGAGTCCATTTCTATGTTTATCCAAAGAAACACTGCCCATGGGACTATTGGGTTGGTTTCAGCACTACTGCACTCCAGCCTGGCAAACAGAATGAGGCTGTCTACAAAAAAAGAAAAGAAAAGAAAAGAAAAGAAAAAAAACCAACTTATCAGGCTGGGTGGCAGGAATCCAAGTTACTCCGAGTTAACAGCAGCATATCCATACGGGTTCGCAGCAACTTCAGTCCCTGTCTTCTCAGAAAAAGAATTCAACTGAGGGTCATAAAGCAGAAAAAGAAATTAAGGGCAAGCTTCAGAGGAGGAGTGGAAGTTTATTTTAAAAGTCTTTAGAAAAGGAAAAAAAGACAGTTCCCTTGGAAGAAGAGCAAGTGGGCACCACAGTCCAAGAGGAAAAAGAGAACGTTTAAACTTGATCCCAGTCCAGGCATGGTGGCTCACGCTTGTAATCCCAGCACTTTGAGAGGCCAAGGCAGGCAGATCACATGAGGTCATGAGTTTGAGACCAGCCTGACCAACATGGTGAAATTCCATCTCTACTAAAAATACAAAAAAAATAGCTAGGTGTGGTGGCTGGCACCTGTAATCCTTGCTACTCAGGAGGCTGAGGCAGGAGAATTGCTTGAACCTGGGAGGCAGATATTGCAATGAGCTGAGATGGAGCCACTGCATTCCAGCCTGGGCAACAGAGTGAGACTCCATCTCAAAACAAAGCACAATAAACACCTGGGACTTTATAGGATCAGCTATTTACCATGATTCTTCCTTTAGGTGGGCTTCTCACATGCGCAGTGCCCTCCTTACACTTAAGAATTGAGCATGCTTGGTGTGTTTACGAAATTGTACGCATGCCCATCTGAGGTTTTCTTCTCTTTTCCAGTGGGAAGTACCCCTGGAATGCATTACTTGGCCATTTTGTCTCTTAATGTACATGCCCAAGAAGTTTCTTCTTCCTAGGGTCTGCATTCAGTTAACATTTTGATGTTAACATGTTTGAATCATCAGGAAATGGCCTCTCCCTGGTGCCAACTGCCAATTTATCTCTTTAGAGAGGCAAAGTGATAATTGCTGAACCATCACCTGATGTTCCTACTGGATGGAGAGAGAGTCCTCTCCTGCCCTGCTCATGCCTGTCTAACTAACTACCTGTAACAGGTTTATGAGTTTAGGCCTCTATCAGGGCATCCTAATATTAAAACTGGTATTTCCCAATTTTTATTTTGTTTTATATAGGTTTTTGATTTTTGTCCTAAAACAATGCCTTGCATGCAGTAGTCAGTCAATAAATATTTATTGAATAAGTAAATAACATGTTTAGGCTGAGTCCAGTGCCTCACAACTGTAATCCTAGCACTTTGGGAGGCTGAGGCATGTGGATCACCTGAGGTCAGGAGTTCAAGACCAGCCTGGCCAACATGGCGAAACCCCATCTCTACCCAAAATACAAAAATTAGCTGGGTGAGGTGGCATGCACCTGTAGTCCCAGCTACTCAGGAGGCTGAGGCAGGAGAATCACTTGAACCCAGGAGGTGGCGGTTGCAGTGAGCCAAGATCATGTCATTGCACTCCAGCCTGGGCAAAAGAGGAAGACTCTGTCTCAAGAAAAAAATAAAACAAAATATAAAAAATAAATAAATAGCACGTTTAAAGTTTGAAGAGCAGAGAATAAAAGCTAAAAGCAGTGGTTTAGAACAGAAAAAATATTTCTAAGGGCATTTCATATAAGCTGAGAATAACTCAGCAGTAGATGAAAAGTCAGAAATTAAGTACGCTAAGGAGCAGAATAGAGCAACTGCAGGGTACATGAGCTTTGGAGTCTGAGAGATGTGAATACAAATCCATTTTTGCTGGTTCCTGGAATTGTAATCCCCACCAAATTACAAAATTTCTCTTTAAATTTTTCTAGCTATTCTAGAGATCTTTGCCCTTGATCTTTAGCAGTTTTTCTATGAGGTATGTAGGTTTCTATCCTGTTTGGGACTCATACTTTTTAAGAATGAAGATTTTTGTCTTTTATCTGTTCTGGACATTCTCAGACATTATTTCTTTAAATATTGGCCATTCTTTTCACCTATAATTTATTTTCAATGCATATTGAACCTTCTCTTTGTATACTCCATTCCTCTTAAACTCTCTTTTATATTTTCCCTGTCTTTACCTTTCCTCGGTTCCATTTTCATTCAATCATTTTCTGTTCAACTGTGTATAACTTGCTGTTTGACCTTCCCATTGAGACTTTTTATTTCAATGATCATTTATTTTAAGTAAGTCCTATTTGTTGTTTTAAATCTTAGTTTTTTCATAGTGTCTTGTTACTTTTCTTATGTTTTTATTCATTTTATGATAAGTCAAGTTTTATCTTAAGGACTATTTCTGGCTTGGGTTGGAGGTTTCTCTCCAAGGTGATTTTGTGTTTGCTTCTGACAGATGAATCAAGTATTTTCTTAGTCCCAAACCCCTTTTACACAACTGTTTCCAAATTTTTCAATTTTTATTTGAGATTCAGGGGGCACATGTACAGGTTTGTTACAAGAGTGTATTACGTAGTGCTGAGGTTTGGGCTTCTATGGATCCCGTCACCCAGATAGTGAACATAGTACCCAATAGATAGTTTTTCAGTCCTTGCCCCTCTCCCTCCCTCCTTTTGGAGTCCCCAATGTCTACTGTTCTCATCTTTATGTCTGTGTGAACCCAAGATTTAGCTCCCATTTATAAATAAGAACATGAAATATTTGGTTCTGTTTCTGTGTTAGTTTGCCTCCAGCTGCATCCATGTTGTTGCCAAGGACATGATCTCATTCTTCTTGATGGCTGTATAGCATTCCATGGTGTATATGTACCACATTTTCTTTATCCAATCTACCATTGCCAGGCACCTAGGTTGACGCCATGTCTGCTGTTGTGAATAGTGCTGTCTTTTTGGTAGAATGATTTGTATTCCTTTGGTTATACACCTAGTAATAGGATTGCTGGGTTAAATGGTAGTTCTGTTTTTAGTTCTTTGAGAAATCTCCAAACTGGTTTCCACAGGGGCTGAGTGAATTTGCATTCCCACTAACAGTGTATAACCAGTCCTTTTTCTCTACATCCTCACCAGATTCTGCTATTTGTTGACTTTTTAATAAGTAATAGCTATTCTGACTGGCCTTTTACACCACTTTTGTAGTTGTAATTTCCCATTCTATGTGGGAAGCATAAATATGAATTTCAAACTCTAGGAAAAACTACCCCTGGGGTAAAAACCTCTCAGGGAACCCGTTTTGCTCCCTACACCTGGAGTTGAGACCAGGAAGGACAAATTTATTTGTTGCCTATCAGTGCTGAAAGGCAGATTTTTACTCTAGGCTTCCCCTTTACTGAGGGTATAGTTATTCAAAGTCCCCTATTTTTTTTTATGAGGGTTTCAATTCTACTTCTGGCCCAGACCCTTTGATCCCAGGGCCTTATTTCTTGGTCTGTTAAGGATGTTTAACTTCAACCTTCTTCAAGGATTTCTGGCAGATTTTATTTCCAGATTTTTGCTTGCCTCCTGGGAATTTCCCTTTCTTTCTTGCAAACTTGGCTATGCAGTTCAAGGTGTTTTACAGCAGAAAAGTTCTCAAGCTATATACTCCATCTTGCTGCAGAAAATGAAAATCTCCCACTTACCTAATATAAGGTCCCACCATATGACTTGCTAATATTTGACTACTTTTGACCTACAAAATTTCATATATTTTGTGTTTTATAATTGCATATAATTCTTAAATAATTCATATGTTTCTTAAATATTTAACTCAAATATCTTCTAGTCCTCAAATCTGATGTGAGAATTAAATGAAATAATATAAATTCCTTGGCATTTTGGACATAGAGTAAACAATGATATCTTAGCATTATTAACATGTATATGTCAACTGCATGGAGGATTATGGGAAGAATAAATATCACAGATACACAAACTGGTAAGAGGATTTGCCTTCAGACGGGGGGATCTGCATTGCTAGGAATGGAGAAGAGACTTCATTTTATCTGTAAGCCCTTTCGTAATTTTTGAATTTCAAACCGTGTGTGTTTCCCATGCAAAAATTATTTTAAAAATTAAAAATGAAAAAGTATAAACCCATACTCTGCCTCATGGTTGTGTGTGGTTTTAAATTTTTTAGTAATAAATGTGTTGATGTCCTATGTTTACCATTTAGAAATTAAAGTTCAAAAAATCATTTGGACATATGTCCATATGGGTATAAAAATAATTAATACTTCATTTTTTTCCTATTTGCATGATGAAACCAAGGCTATGTTAGCTTAAAGATAATCAGTGGGCAACTCAAGTCTAATTTGGTATGAAATGCAAAAATAAAAAAAAAAATTTAAAACAAGGCAACTTCAAAAGCTGAACTTTAGAGTCAGCAGAGATATTTTATAGTTATAAATTACACTCTGTGCTTTGAATATTTTATAGAAGATATTCAGCCTCAGAGTAGAGAAAATAGTTGTCAAAATGTGGTAGAAAGATGAAACATTATTTTGTTGTTGTGGTTTCTCATAAAACAAAGCAGCAGCTGCTTTTTAAAACACGCTCACACCATGATTCCTCTGTGGTGTGGTACTGAAGACATTTACAATACAGATACTAATGGGTTTTAAAACTGCATCCTAGCTGGGATGTTTTGCTAAGAAATATGAGGCCATTAAAAGTAATTATCACAGCAACCTTCCAGGGGGTCCCCCAATATGCCTGGGAGGAGCCCATTGTATATCTCTGGACTATTGGAATTTACCTTAAATTGATGGTCCCTGAGTTATTTGGGGTAATATGGTATTCTGTTGCCTTTTTATTTCTTCCTCCATTTGGTCTGCATCAAGGTTTCTCAACCTCCACACTATTGATATTGTGGGTCTGATAATTCTTTGTTGTAGGGCACTGCCCTACACATTGTAAGAGTGTTGGCAGCATCTCTTGCCTCTATCCACTAGACACCAGTAGCATCCCCCTCCTCAGCTGTGACAACTAACACAGTCTCCGTATTGTCACAAGGCCTTTGGGGAACAAAATTATTCTTTATTGAGAACCACTGTTCTGCATCTTGGTAAATTATTTAATCTGAGCCTGGATTAGTGAGGAAATTGTCAACATTGAGAAGAGATACCTTTGGGGTCATTTGTGGCTTACTGAGGAAGAATAAATTTCACTGTTTTAGAATAAACTCCATAGTGCAGCCTGCTCACTAGATAAACTGAAGGGAACCAGTGGCTATGTTCCAGCAGTCATAATATATAGCGTAATATTCTAAACATAACTTTCTATACTTGTGTGTTTTTCATCACTACAAAGAGTAAGCACTGGTGATTAGCTAACACTTTCCAGAATGCGACATGACAGCAAAAAAGGGACAGCCCTACTTACCTTTTGGTCTGAAGAAGGGCTGAAGAGATTGCCTTTCTACTGATAAGAGACAAGTTATATGTGACAATGACATGCATACACCTGCAGTGACCCCTGCCTATGTCCCAGCAGAGAGGCCATGAGTCCCTGCTGTCATCATTCTGGGAAGGAGACCTCAGGAAAGTTGGTGTTTCCACCCTTCAAGTTCCCTATCACACTTCATGACTAAACAGTGGTGTAACCTGGAGCAAGTTCCAAGTTTCTTAAACTCTCTGAGTCCCAGCTTTACTTCCTAGTATGTTGTAAGAATCAAATGACAGGCTGTCAGTAACACATAGTAATTGGATCTCAGTAAATCTTTGAGACATATGAGGAGAGAGATAGAGAGCCCTATCTATTGGTGACTCCTCCTTGTTCTGGTTCCTCTGCCCATCATTCCTGCCAGCTGTAGTTTAAAAAAAAAAAAAGGTGGAAATATGAACATAGACTTAATAGGAAAAAAATAAAAATTTATTTGCAAAACACACAGTCTTAATTTGGGATTAATTGCTCTGTTTACTGAGTGAAGTTCATGAGGCACTGTGCTTTGGACTGCTCTCCTTTCTTCCCCTCTATTATTTTGGTCATAAGTTGTTTAGCAAAACCAACATGTTAGGTCCTTTAGGAAACTCAATGCTGATATGTTTCCATAAGGAATTTAGTCAACTTTCAATCTGGAGGCTGGGATCTGGAATGTAAACAATTAGATGGCAGTAGATCCCTAATACTGATAGTCTCCGTGTTTCTGAACCATCCTTCTGCTTGTCCTGGTGAGGAATTAGCTTGCTACTGGCAGCAGCCTCCATTCAATCCCTACAGCCCCAGGGGAATGACAAGAGCAGCCAGGCCATCTATTAGATGTGAGCATCCCACACCACACTTTGACACTTCTACCTATTTCCTTTGACCCTTAATGAAACTGGCAGTTTTCTCATTTGTTGTCCTGTCTCGGGTTTTTGCTTTTGGTTTTTTTCCCCCCCCCTTAATTGGTTTATAGTTTATAGCTGCCTCTTCCCCATCAATGTTAACTTTACATTAACTAGCTGGAAACTTTTCCTGTTTATATTTTATATTTTATTCTTTTTCCAGCTAAGAAAACTTACGATTTGTTTCCTAAAGACATTTCAGACTTTTGCCTCCCAAGAGAATAAAATTCACAGCAATTTTTCCATCCTTCTGTCATATCCATAGATTATGGATATTAGATTATTATAGTATAGAATCTTCAGCAATCTAGAAATTTCCACTTTCTAAGAAAGAGGGGGGCAAATTGAGGGTATAACAAATTCAAAGGTCAAAATAAAATTTTTGAAATTAAGCAATTGTTAAAAAAAATATGTGCCAGCTATAATATTGGAAGTCTGAGTTCCAAGATTTTCCCTTTAAGATTTGCTTTTACAATAAGTCAGGTTTCATGAATATGTAATGAATTTCAGCTTGCCATTAGTCCTACTGTTAAATAAACAGCATTATTTTAGATGGAAACTTCTTTTATGATTCCCAGAGAAGTCTATTAAGCTAAGACTCTTAATGTTCAAGTAGGTTTTATTTCTATTTGTGTTGGTGCCTTTATCACAGGAGATTGGGACAGTAGGGTAGATGACAAGCCTCCATCCTATATTTTCTATAACATGTAAATCATCAAGTGGAAGAAAAAAGCAGAAAAGCTGCTGGTTTGTAGAGCTATTCAACTTGTGAAGAACCAAATTCAGGAAGCAAAGTTTTGATTTTGAAGATAAATTAAAATGTGCTCTTTCTTTTAAGAGAGGAGAATTACAATTTGAAGACATAAAATAAATGACTTGATGGAATAAGATGTACTCATGGTAAAATATCTAGAGTTGGTCAAAAATATTGCGATTTTCTAACAGGTGCATAGGAATCCTGTAGCCAAATCTACTCTAAATATAATTATATACAAATGATAAATATAAATAAGTAATTCTCAGATTTTGGTCATGCCAGAAAACTTTTAAAGGTTCCCTGCCAACTCAGGTGAAAAGGGGCATGTGTTAGCCCCAGGCTCCAGGGCTAAATTTTTAAAGGAAAAGAATATAACTTGCAGCCCAGGCCTTTGGAAAAGAAGACACCACTTTCATATCAGGAAAACATCTTAGCTAACCCCCTGAATGCCCCTGTGGTCATCTTTTTTCTCAGCTAAAGGATGGAGAGTGGCATTAGAAAAAGAAATGTCACCAGCCTCTTGGTTTCTCTCATCCTGACAGACCATGGACTCCACCATTCCAAACTGGCCAGAGATGAGGCCATTAATCACACAATAGCTTTGCTTCAAAGATCTCAAAACAATTCACCAAAGTTTTCGAGTAGAGATAATTTTAACATTTGTATAGCTAAAAAATAGGATAAGTGGTAATTGCATTTTTCAGCTGCCAAGTAGAGAAACTTTTACCTTACCTAGGGAAATTTTGGCCTAGGTAAAAAGATGAAGAGGATTATTTTCTCCAAAAGAAACAAAACTTTTAAGTTTAGCTTAGTAAACCCAGAGGTATATTTGTTGTCTCCTTATGTCCTTGCTGTCCTTGTTAAGATGCCCGAAATGTATGATTTTGCCAAGAACTGAATCCAGTCATTTGGAAGATGAAGACTTGCAAGGTTTCAATAAGCACCTGGGACAGGCACATATTAAAAACCATAGGGAATTCTCTTCCTTCTGTTGTTTCCAGCATGAGTCCTTCCCTCTTCCTTCCATGTATCCCATGATTTTAAAATGGGTGCCCTATGCCTACTTTATGGTTAAAAATATTAAGGTAAATAGAGAGGTAGACTATTACATGTTTAACATGGGTTATTTTCCCTTTTACAAAATAGGGACTATCTTGGAATAAATAAAAAGCTTCTGTCTAGGAAAGGAAAATTGCCAAATGATTAATCCAATAGAAGATAAAGCACAGACCATCACTTTCTACAGCACAAGGATATGGCTTTGGGTAAACCATGGCATAGCTTGCTTAGGTATCTGCCCAATGGGCATGATGGTTTTGTTCCAAATATTTGGCTTTAGAGAAACAATTTTTTTTCTATTGCAGCAATGCTTAATTATATATGCCTTGAGGCTACTGGTTGTCTCTATAAGTTCATTGTAAATTACATTGACATTTTAACAAGGTTTGGTAGTATGTATTTGAAAGCCACAAAACCCAGGGGATGTCAGAGTTAACCTGTCAAAGTTGGATTTCAAGTACTTGCCGCAGGCACTCTCAACATAGCCAGAATCACATTCTTTTTAGAAGAACAACTGAGCCTGAAACTTCAGGGTGGCTTAGTACATTGTCAAGTTTATTTACTTTTAAAGATATTTGTACTCATCCTCACCAGTAGGTAATTTCTTAGGTAAGTGGATGAATAATTTTTAACATTTCTTCAAAATATAATTATCTTGAATATATGTAAACCTTATGAATGAATAATGAGAAAAACATAAACATGAAATTTTATCTAGTTTCTGAGAAACAAATAGTGTTTACACCACAGTCTTATGCCAGAGAGATTTTTATTTTTTTCCTAGAACATAATGTAGACCATAAAATTATTCACAAAATAAACCTAGCCATCATTTATCAATCTTATTAGACATTTAAAATATTTAGCTCATCTGCAGAATATATGCATTGGGAAGAAAAATTATACATTCCATTGTAACATTCAACATCATTTTTTCCACTACTGCCCAAAATGAAAACAATGTTTACCTTTTACTGGAGAAAACACATTATAATCTTACTTTATTGAAGGCCAAACTTGAGAATTATGTCTGAGAGAAGAAATGTCCTTTGTTTGTTTAAAATGTAATTCGGTGTATGGGAATGAATGGCCTGGATAATGTTAAGGCTTCCACTGGTTTCTGAAATATGATTTCTTAAAAATGAGGGCACATCTAAAGAGGACCTGCATGTTAAGTGTGGTGTCCAAGATTGACACCAAAGAAAAATAAGTAACTTTAAAGGGGAGGGAAGCTGATTTCGTGAAAGAAATCCAAGAAGAGATGATCAGAAACTTTATAGCAAGATGCAATAAAGGTTCCATTTTCTTTTCTCTCTGGGGCTGTAAGAGCTTAGTAGGAGCTTTGTCTGAAACCTAAACACAGTTTGGTTGGCTAGAGTCTTTTCTTTATGAAGAGAAGGCCATGGAAGAGGAGACCTTCCTACTCACCATAGGTGACCTGGTCATCTGCTGTTGATGATGCTGGAGCTTTTGCTACCCATTCACACACTAACTCAGCTGATGTTGAATTTTGTGTTCCCATGGTCTCTGGCTATATTGGGATGTATCATACATGTGTGTATGTGTGTGTGTTTGCACCTGCACGCACATGCTATATGTTCATGTAGAGACAGAAAGAAACAGATAAATATTAGAAAAAAATAGTAAAATAAGAGGTGAGTCTTTAGAATTTAAACATTCTATCTTCATTTATCAACCACTTCAGATATGGCATAAACATCCCCCAGTCATAACCATTCTCCTTCCCTCTTCTGTGCTCCAGTAGGATTTTTTTTAATATCTCAAGAGTAGCATGTATGACACTTTGTGTTATTGCTCATTCACTTGTCTGCATTTTCTAGCAACCCTTAGGTTTCTTAAGGGACGGACCATTTCTGTGTAGTTCCTAGTTGCCTCTCCAGCACCTGGAAAAGGGTCTGCATATAATAGTTGCTTAATACATACTGGATAAATTAATGATCAGATATAAAAACGAATTAGACTCATCATCCATTCCCCCTTGTAGTCTCAGTACCTGGTGCAACTCCTGTACTAGCTGGGTCTTGGTACACATGAGTAAGTAGGAAAGACCCAAGACTCTAATGGAATTAGATCTGAGTTGGAACCCCAGCTTCACCACGTAGAAACTGTGTGAGCTAGACCATATTACTTTACATCTCTGAGCTTCAGTTTTCTCACCAGTAAATGTGGTGAATGATAGATTAACCATGTAACCCATGCAATAAGGGCCCCAGCACAGTGCCAGGCAGAATCAGGCCTCACTTAAATACCAGCAAATCTTATAGGAAAGGCTAGAAGGCAATATTCTCACTCTCCTTTTGACTTAAATGTTTATTTAATTTTTGAGGCCAAATTACATGACAGAAAGTCTGATGTAATAATAAAAATTCTTGGGGCCAGGTACAGTGGCTCACACCTGTAATCCCAGCACTTTGGGAGGCCAAGGCAGGTGGATCACATGAGGTCAGGAGTTTAAGACCAGCCTGGCCAATATGGTGAAATCCTGTCTCTACCAAAAATACAAAATTAGCTGGGCATGGTGGCACATACCTATAATCCCAGCTACTCAGGAGGCTGAGGTAGGAGAATATGCTGAGCCTGAGAGGAAGAGGTTGGAGTGAGCAGAGATTGCACCACTGCACTCCAGCCTTGGCGACAGGGCGAGACTCTATCTCAAAAAAAAAAAAAAGATTCCCCACCTGGACACCATTCAACTAAACAGTTGGCCAGGTGCAGTAGCTCACACCTGTAATTCCAGCACTTTGGGAGGCCAAGGCAGCAGGTGAATCATTTGAGGTCAGAAGTTCAAGACCAGTCTGACCAACATGGTGAAACCCCATCTGTACTGAAAATACAAAAAAATTAGCCAGGCATGGTGGCAGATGCCTGTAATCCCAGCTGCTTGGGAGGCTGAGGCAGGAGAATTGCTTCAACCCAGGAGAAGAAAGTTGCAGTGAGCCAAGATCACACCATTGCACTCCAGCCTGGGTGACAGAGTGAGACTCCATCCCAAAAAAAAAAAAAAAACAATGAGGGTTGGGGGAAAGCCTTGTATGTCTGACTCATTATCCATGAAACAAGTATATAAATGGAATTACCCCAAAATCAAGGAGTCACAATTTGTACAAATAAGTATTTCTTGGCTCCAGTTAAGTCTAGATGTTCATTTAGCTGGCCCCACTCTTCACATGGCTACTGTATATGGCCTTCACTCCCAACTCACCAAATACTTTTTATGTGGCCATAAAGTAGTGTGCTGTCATATCACAAGATAAATTCATTTACCACCTTTCATCCCAGAGACATCCTCATAGCTTCATGCACAGGCACTTTAGCTTCACAACATTCTTGTGCCTGATGGAGAAAATGTGGTTCTCGTTTTTCAGAATTGAGGTAATTGAAGGTTGGGTTCAGCAATCTGGCCTAGATGGTAAATATTTTGTAAGGAAATAATCAACTAACAGTTGGATCATCCTAGCTTAGTGTCTAGGTCTGCCTTAACAAACCTGGATTCACTTGGGTTCAACTTCTCTGAACTATAAAATATTTATAAAATCTGAGTAATAGTCCCTGCTCCTCTTACTTCACATAACTTTTGTGAAGATCAAGCAATATCATATCCATGAAATATTTTTGGAAAGCATAAAGCAAATATTAAATGTTGAGTCCTACAACAAAGTACAGGCATACCTCAGAGATACTGCAGGTTCAGTTCCGGGCCCCAATAAAGCAAATGTCATGATAAAGCAAGTTACACAACTTTTCTGCTTTTCCAGTTTGTACAAAAGTTATATTTACACTCTGCTGTAGCCTGTTAAGTGTGCAATTACATTATGTCTAAAAAACAACATGCATGCCTTAATTTAAACATACTTCATTGCTAAACAATGCTAACGGTTATCTGAGCCTTCAGCAAGTTGTAATTATTTTGTTAGTGGAGTGTCTTGTCTCAGTGTTGGTGGCTGCTGGCTCATCAAGTGTAGCTGTTGTCAAAGGTTAGGGTGGCTTTGGTAATTTCTCAGAATAAGACAACAATGAAGTTTGCCATACCAATTGACTTTTCCTTTCATGGAAGATTTATCTGTAGCATGCAATACTGTTTGATAGCATTTTACCCACAGTAGAACTTTTTCAAAATTGGTCAGTACCCCTCAAACCTTGTCATTGTTTTATCAACTAACTTTATGGAATATTCTAAATCCTTTGTTGTGATCTCACCAATATTCACAACTGTATCAAGGGTGGTCTCTATCTTAAGACACCCCTTTCTTTGTTCATCCTTTAAAAGTAACTCCATATGCATTTAAGTTTGATCAGGAGATTGCGGCAATTCAGTCACATCTTTACCCTCCACTTCTAATTCTAGTCCTTTTGGTATTTTCACCACATCTGTAATTTCTTTCTTGGCTAAAGACTTGAACCTCTCAAAGTCATTCATGTAGGTTGGAATCAACTTATTCTAAACTCCTGTTAATATTAATATTTAACCTCCTCCCATGAATCACAAATGTTCTAATGTCATCTAGAATAGTAAATCCTTTCCAGAAGGTTTTCAGTTTACTTTGCCCAGATCCACTAGCAGAATCACTTATCTATGACAGCTATAGCCTTATGAAATTTGTTTCTTAAATAAGACTTGTAAATGGAAATTACGTCTTGATCCATGGACTGCAGAATGGATGTTATGTTAGCTGGCATAAAACAGCATTAATTTCCTTGTACATCTCCATCAGAGTTCCTGGGTGAACAGTGAAAGGAAGCTTTTTTCCTGAGCATTAGGTCTTAACAGTGGGCTTAAAATATTCAGTAAACAGTTCTGTATACAGATGTGCTGTCATCCAGGATATATTATTATTTCATTTATAGAACACAAGCAGAGTAGATTTATCATAATTCTCAAGGACTCTAGGATTTGCAGAATGATCAATGACCATCGCTTCAACTTAAAGTCCCTAACTGCATTAGCCCCTTATGAGAGAGTGAGCCTGTCTTTCGAAGCTTTGAAACTAGGCATTGACTTCTCTCCAGCTATCAAAGTATTAGATGGCATCTTCTCCCCAGCAGAAAACTGTTTCACCTACATTAAAAATCTCTTATTTAATGGAACCACAACTTTTATTTTAAGTTCAGGGGTACAAGTGCAGGTTTGTCACATAGGTAAACTTGTGTCAAGGGGATTTGTTGTACAGATTATCTCATCACCCAGGTATAAGGCTAGCACCCATTAGTTATTTTTCCTGATCCTCTTCTTCCTCCCACCCTCCACCCTCTGATAGCCCCCAGTGTGTGTCATTCCCTTCTGTGTGTCCATGTGTTCTCATCATTCAGTTCCCACTTATAAATCAGAAGATGCAGTATTTGCTTTTCTGTTCTTGCATTAGTTTGCTAAGGATAATGGCCTCCCAGCTCCATCTGTGTCTCTGCAAAGGACATGATCTCATTCTTTTTTATGGCTGCATTGTATTCTGTGGTGTATATGTAACGTAGGCACTTTCATCCATAATCTAAGCTAGATCTTCTGGATAACTTGCTGCAGCTTTTATATCAGCATTTGACGTCAGGGGGTGGGGGGCTAGGGGGAGGGGATAGCACTGGGTGGGGGTTAGGGGAGGGATAGCATTAGGAGAAATACCTAATATAGATAATGAGGTGACTGATGCAGAAAACCACCATGGCACGTGTATACCTATGTAACAGACTTGCACGTTCTGCACATGTACTGCAGAACTTAAAGTATAATAAAAATAAATAAATAATTTAAAAATTTTTAAATAATAAAAAATAAAAGGGCCTCTTTTTTTTAAAACATTGCCAGGATATAAACAAATGTTGCCACAGTTTGGTTTGGAGGGATCCTTTCTCAATTAGATTAAAGACTAATCAGTTCTCTAAGTAATCTAGCATAATTATATTGATTCAACAAATGAGGACACTGAAATATACAAGTGCTCTAACTTGCTCTAATTTCATGTGGCAGGCTAGTGTGGTAGCTTCCACATCAAGAAACCAAGCCTTCTGTTCACGGTACCAATCACAGAGTCAGGATCCCTTTGTATTTTGCATGTAGAGAAATAAAGCTAGAAGTAATGGGTTGACACAAATAGGCCACTTGTTTTCTCAGAATTAAGTGTCTTGATTATTCAAATTAAATATAGATAATTTAACAAAAAATATATAGAGAATTTATATTTATTAGGGGTACCATCAAATATTTGGAGCTTTTCTAGCTGTTTCTTTGAAGGAAGGATCCCTGCAGAGCACTTGTGTTGAAATGCACACAGATCTCATGGAAGCTTGTGGTCACATTGCCTTTTCTTACTGCAGATGACATCTAAGCCATAATTAAGGCCATGGCTGCAGTAGGTCCTGGAAGGTTCTTTATTGTGTGTCACAGCTAAATAAAAGTAGCAGAAGCTGAGAGAACATTGGAGAAAATGCCAGCAGCTACCCCTTGAAGTGGTCATTAACCCATGTCTCACAGCCTAGATGCAGTATTTTGATATGCTACTGGCCGACAGGCCCTTAAGCTTTTCTAGCTTATGTAGAGATCCGATGCATCTCTTTGAATACCAGTGGGGGACAAACAATTTATTGACTGATTTATGGCCTAAGTTCAACTTTGTTGTCAAATATAACCATTCAGTCATGTTTAATGAGATGTCTGCCTGCATTAAAGTCATTAGAATCACTAATAAATAAAATATAATAGGATTTCACACAATTTACACCTCATAATAGAGACCTAAGGTAAGTCAGCATTGCCATGAAACTAATACTTGAAAAGAAATTAAGAAAAATAGAGTTAATTCAGTAAATTATAATTCTCTCCTGGAGTCAAAAATCACCAGTCTCCAAGAAAGGTATACCATACAAGATGATTCACTGGGATATAGGAAGAAAGTATTAAAACCTCCATTTATATTTTCTTTTAATCTAAACAAAATGTAAGAAATTATCCCCAACATATTAATGTACCGACTGACACTGGAATTCTCACTCTGACCACATGTCCTATGATCATTTGTCATGAGATATGCTGAGGTTCCCAATGATGCCACAGGTAGATGGTGCCCTCCTACATGTTATTTGTTACAGTCAACAAATATTCACTGAGCATCTCCTATGTGTCACATCTCATTCTGGATCACTGGGACACCTCTTCATTCCTGCCAACATAGAAAATATGTTCTGTCAAGGGCAGTGGGCTTGTAGAATTATTGTGCAATAATTAAGTGGATGTAGGAAATATATTTTTAATTTTAACTAATTTAATTATCACAAAATAGGCAAGTGAATTAAAAACATTTCTATATTCCTATAAAGTACATTTTGAAGATAATAATGAAAAAGTAAGCTTTTCCTTTAACAACAACAAAAAGACTTTTATGTAGAGCTTCTGCTCCTAGTGCAAAATCTTCATCAACCTGAGATGAATTGTGATAAGCAGATGTTATAAGAAAGCACATCCCCCAAATCCAGAATGAACAATGAACAAGAACATATGGATTTTTATATTTTCATTGACAATGAACATAATATACAATGAAGTTCATTTTGTAGGGTGCAGTGGTTAGTGGAAGCTGTGACAACCTGAATGTTCACTGATGAATGAATGAACAAATGTGGTATGTATGTGTAGTAAAATATTCAACTTCAAAAATGAATACAATTCTGATACATGCTGTAATACGGATGAACCTTGAAAACATTACGCTAAGTGAAATAAGCAGACGGAAAACAACAAATACTGTGTAATTCCACTTAGATACCTAGAATAGTCAAATTCATATAGAAAGAGAGTAGAATAATGGTTACCAGGGGATGGAGGGAGAGGAAAATGAAGAGTTATTGTTTAATAGGTACAGAGCTTCCGTTTGGGTGATGGAAATTTTCTGGAGATGGATAGTGGTGATGGTTGAGTTTCTGAAACACCAAGGGTTCAATGTAGTTCCTGCTGCTCACCACACAGAAGGCCAATGACTGAGACGACAAGTATTGCCAAGGAAGATGGATTTAATCAGGTGATGCAGCCGAGGAAATGGGAGATCAGTCTCAAAATCCATCTCCCTGACTGATTAAAATTAGGGCTTTATATAGCAGGGAAGAAATGTAATGATGTGTGAGGAATCAGGAACTAGGGAACGGTAGGGAAACAATATGAGAGGCCTGGCTCTGGATGCAGTAATCTGGAGAGTTTCAGTTCTTTGATACTTTTTGAGAGGACTAGGGGTCCTTTCCTGAGAAAAAAACTCAGATAAAACTATTGTAGGTTTCAAGCTGTAAGACCAGAGGGGTCAATTTCTATGTTTATCCAAAAGAATCCTCTGTGGGACTACTGGGTCTGTTTCAGTTGCACAAGTGTGAATATACTGAACTGTACACTCAAAAAACATTAAAATGGTAAATTTAATGTAATGCATATTTTACTATTAAAAAAGGTTGAATCTGTTATCTTTATTTCCATAATATCCTCTTGCCCATTCTCCACAGACAATTTAAAAATGTAAAGTAGGTCATGTCTTTCCTGTTGAAAGCTCTCCAGGGATTTTCAATTATATTTAAATAGAATCTCCATTCCTTTTCAGGTCCACTGGCATGATAGGTCTTGATTCTCTGACCCTACCCCTTCCCTGTCACTCCCCTTAGCTGGCCTTGCTGCCCGCTAAATGTGCAAAGCCAAGTCCTGCTTGAGGTCTTTACATTTCCTTTTCTCTGCCTGAAACACTGTTAGCCCCAGAGTTTCACAGGACTTGCCTTACCTTTCAATCAATTCTCTACTCAAATGTCAAATTCCCTGTCCACTAACCTAAGCTAGCACCTCCTTCACCCCTACCAGGTCATTTTTTATTTTCTTGCCCTGCTTTAATTTCTTCAAGGCACTTGTCATTATCTGAAATTATTTATTGCCTTACCTTTTTATTTTCTGAGTCCTCCACTAGATTGAGGGTAGAGGCTTTTCACTGACATATCATCATCACCTAAATCAGTAACTGGCACATCGTAAGCATTTTATGAATATTATTTTAATGAATTAGTTCTGATAGTAGAAATCCTGCTTTTCTGAAACTGATTCCATTTAAAATCAACCAAACTTGTGTGAATTGAAGCTTACTTGAAGTAGATCAGCTTGTGTGATGTACATGAAGATGCATCCTTCAAAAAGGGATTGTAGCCCCCAGCTGCTGGAAGAATGATGTCAGCAGATGGTCTTTTGCTGTAGATTGCTTCAGGGATTGCTGCAGCTGCAAGGGGACACCTGGTCCAAAGTCAAGTCTTTCCTGGGGGAGCCAACATCCAGTGATTGATGGATGCAGGAGGTATAGGGACACAGACAATTCATCCCAATGTAGGCCAACTCTGAAGGGCCATCTTAGCTCTACTGAAAGCTGTAGGGTTGGCAGAAGCTGTCCTCAGGATTACCTCACAGCTCAGTGTCTCCCTGTGCCCACACTTGTTCTAACCCTTGTTTCCACAGGTGTTAATTTTCAAAGACTCACTCCCTAATAAACAGCCTGCACTCTAGCCTCCATCTCAGCATCCATTTTCCTAGGAACCCAAACTGGAACCACAGTATGCATAGGATGAATATGAAGGATCACATTCCAAGCTTGTCCCTTTGAGTTATAGGTAAACAAATAGAGTGTGTATCAACTTTGGTGAAAGCCTGAAACCAATCAGACACTTCAGAGTAATGCTGGTAGGGCTGGAGATAGTTTTAGTGGTGTCAGATTTTTTTTCCCACTTAGTCAGGTTTGATCATAATCTTTTTGGGGTCTAGGGTTGTGTTCATTTCATTAATTTATTTTATTTACCTTAGCTCTACATAGTCCAACATCTGATTTGCAAGAAGGAACTAAATAAAGCAAGGGATTTACCCTTAGAAGTGGCAAGTACCTCATGACGCCATAATGGGGAGAGGTGCACAAGGAAAGACACCTGATTGGTGTGGTGCAGAATGCAGGGGACATGAAGTGGACAGTTTTCTAAGAGGGCAGGTCCAAGGCTTTAACTAGCTCACAGATGAGTTCAGAGAGCCCCTGGGTACAACAGAAATGTGGTGCATATACTCACTTTTCCAGGGGCCAGATTACCAAAGAAGCCGATGCTCTGAAAAAGGTTAAGAGGACTGGGATGATAACCGAGTCAACTTGATTGTTCCATGAGGTTTCCAAATTAAATGGCATTTCCAAGTGTGTCTGTGAGGTTATTCCAAATGAAATTAGCATTTGAAACAGTTGACTCCCTAAAGTAGATTGCCATTTTCCATGAAAGTGGGCAACATTCAATGTCTTGAGATCCTCAATAGGAAACAAAAAAAAAAAGGTGGAGGAAGGAGGAATTTACACCTTGCCTTGCCCACTCCCCCAGATGAAGTCTCATTCTGTCCCCTAGGCTGGAGTGCAATGGCACAATCTCAGCTCACTGCAACCTTCACCTCCTGGGTTCAAGCGATTCTCCTGCCTCTGCCTCCAGACTAGCTGGGACTACAGGCACTTGCCACCATGTCCAGCTAATTTTTGTATTTGTAGTAGAGATGGGGTTTCACATCTTGGTCAGGCTGATCTTGAACTCCTGACCTCAGGTGATCCACCTGCCTCAGCCTCCCAAAGTGTTGGGATTACAATCATGAGCCACCACACCTGGCCACCCCTTTTTTTCCTACCTGCTTGCTTGAGCTGAGTTATCAGTCTTCACATTGGACTGGGATTTATGGCTTTGGCTCCCTGGTTCTCAGACCTTTGTTTTAAAAATAATAATACATAGTATATCTACACTTTTGTGAGATACATGTGATATTTTGTTACATGTGTAGAATATGTAATGATAAAGGGGCAGGGTATTTAGGATATCCATCATGTCAAATATATCTCATTTCTATTGTTGATAACATTTTAAGTCCTCTCTTCTAGCTATTTTGAAATATACAATACATTTTTGTTAATTATCGTCACTTTATTCTGCTATCAAACATTAAAACATTTCTGTAGGTCGTAACCAACCCCCACCCATCCACATACACTTCCTTTCCACCCTCAATGCATCTGTCATTCTATTCTCTACCTTTAGTTCTCACATACAAGTAATAGCATATCGTATTTGTATGTCCGTGCCTGGCTTATTTTACTTAACATGATGACCTCCAGTCCTATCCATGTTATTGCAAATTACAGGATTTTACACTTGTTTATGCCTAAATGGTATTCCATTATATATATATACCACATTTTTTTCATCTATTTTGTGCGTTAATAGACACAGGTTGATTCCATATCTTGGTAATTGTGAATAGTGCTGCAATAAACATGGAGTGCAGATATCCCCTTTGAGATAATGACTTCCTTTCCTTTGGATAGATACCAAGTAGTGTGCTTACCGAATTGTATGGTAGCTCTATTTTTACTTTTTTGTTTTTAATCTCTATACTGTTTTATATAGTGGCTGTACTAATTTACATTCCCACCAACAATGTTTAAGAGTTCACTTTTCTCTGCATTCTCACCAGCATCTGTTTTTTTCGTTTTGTTTTGTTTGCTTTTTCTTTTGTCTTTTAGTAATAGTCATTCTAACTGGAGTAAGATGATATCTCATTATTATTTTAGTGTTCATTTCCCTGATGATTAGTGATGTTGAACATTTTTTTTTTTTTGTATACCTGTTTGCCATTTGTAGGTCTTCTTTGGAGAAATATCTATTCATGGCCTTTGCCTACTTTTTATTAGTTTTTTTTAATGTGTGTTTTTATTGTTGAGTTGAATTTCTTGTGTATTCTGGATATTAGTCCCTTATTGGAAGAATAGTTTGCAAATATTTTCTTCCATTCAACAGGCTGTCTCCACTCTGTTTGTTGTTTCCTTTGCTGTGCAGAAGCTTTTGCAGAGAGGGGTCATTTGACTTTTCTCTTTTTCAGTTGGATTCCTTGTATTTTTTTCTTTTGCCTAATTTCTCTGGCTGGGACTTTCAGTACTATGTCGAATGGAAATAATGAAACTTGGCATCCTTGTCTTGTTCCAGTTCTTAGAGGAAAGGTTTTCAGCTTTTTTCCCATTCAATAGGATGTTAGTTGTGAGTTAGTCATATATGACTTTTATTATGTTGAGGTATGTTCCCTTTATGCCTAGTTTGTTGAGAGTTTTTTTCATATAAGGATGTTGAATTTATCAAATACTTATTTTCTGAATTTACTGAGATGCTTCATTTTTATCTTTCATTCTGTTGATGTGATGTATTATGTTTATTGATTGGCTTATGTTGAACCATCCTTATGGCCCTGGGATAAATCCCAGTTGATCATGATGTATTATCTTTTTGATGTGGTGTTGGATTGGGTTTGCTGATATTTGTTGAGGGTTTTTCTTCTGTATTCACCAGGGCTACTGGTCCATCATTTTCTTTTTTAATTGTGTGCTTGTCTGATTTGGGTGTCTCGTATGTCACAAAGGCTTTGTTCATTCTTTTTTCTTTATTTTTGTCTGAATGTGTTGTTTCAAAAATGTCTTCAAGTTTTGAAATTCTTCTGCTTGATCTAGCCTATTGAAGATTTTGAATTGATTTTTTATTTTATTCAATGGGTTTTTCAGTTCTAGAATTTGTTTGGTTCTTTTTTATGATATCTATCTCTTTGGTACATTTCTCAATCATATCCTTAATTGTTTTTCTAATTTCTTCCTATTGTTTATTTATGTTCTTTTATATCTTAATGAGCTTCTTTATTATTTTGAATTATTTTCCCAGGATTTCATAAGTTTTTCACTGACGTCTATTGCTGAAGAATATTACGTTTCTTTGAACATGTCATATTTCCTTGCTTTTCATGGTTCTTGTGTCCTTACTTTGATAGCTGCTTGTCTGATATACCAGTTGCTTCTTCCGATCTTTTGAATTTGCTTTCTAGGAGAGGACATTTCCTGAGGTTATATCTATGGTGTTGGTTGTGTAGGTCTCTTTGACTTTGATTCTAAAATTTGCACCAGTGATGTCTGTGATTTCTTAGGATGCAACTGTTTTTGGAGTCTGGTACATTTTTACTGGGGGATGGAACAGGAAGTAGGCCAATCCTTAGACCCCACTGTTGGCAGTGGCAGACCAAGCATATCTGGTCCTTGAGCCCCAGGGTGGCATACACTAGCACCAGTGTTAGCAGGTCCAGAAGGGCTGATTCCTGGGCCTCCAGGTAGCTTGCTCATGTGCCAGTAGTAGCAGTAGTGGACCAGGCAGATGGGCAGATCCTTGGGCTCCCAGGCAGCAGGCGTAGCATGGGTGACGGCAGTAGCAGTGGTGAGACAACCCTCTGGCTGCCAAACAGGCCATACTGGTGTTGGTGATGGTGACAGCAGGCTGGGAGGGCCTGCCCTCAGTCACACAGGTGGTGCATTTGGGTGGGTGCCAGCCATAGTAGTAGCAGCATGTTGGATAGGCCTGACTCTGGGCCCCAAAAGGAATGCTCAGGTGGCAATGGTGATGGAAGAAGTTTGATGGTCCTGAGGTCCCCAAATGGCATGCTCAGACACTGTAGGGGGAAGGAGGATCTGGGTCACATAGGCCTGTCCCCAAACTCTTTGGTGGCACATACAGCCACTGGTTGTGGTTCGCAGGGGTAGGGTGATCCCCCAGGCCCTTAGTAAAATGCTTAAGTGGATGCAGTAGCAGCTGCACTGTGGTCCTGCTGCTGGGGGAGGGTGGGGTTGCTTTCAGTGGCAGGTGCCTGGGGAACACACACTTGGCCACAGGTCATGGCTATGGGCAGAGTAGCCGCCTGTGCTCAGGGCACTTGTAAATGCATGGCAGCTCTGCTGCTGCTGGCAGTAGGGTCTCTGTCAGTGGCTCATACTTCAGCCCCAGTGGTGGCAGCCGGGGGATTGGCAGCTGCAGGCAAGAGACCGTGTTCTCAGGGTGCATGAAAATGTGCAGCAGTTCTGCTGCTGGGGGACAGCAAAGTCTCTGTTAATGGCTTGCCTTGTGGCACTGGTGGCAGCAGCCAATCACAGTGGCAGGTGCAGATGAGAAATGTCAATGGGGCTATAGGGATGTGGAGATACAGGGGCTGTTGGACCTCAGGGCAGAATGCAATCTGGTGGGTGCTGGCTGTCAAAATGGTACTGTGCTGCAGCTGCTTAGGGCTCGGGGACTGCGTGAGACCCAGTGTGAGCTCACTGATTGGAGTAGTGCCATTATGAGGTCTCCAGGTAGCTCCTTATGTTAGTCTCAGGGCCTGGGAGGTTGAGGAGTATTCCCATTGATAGGATTGCAGGAGTCTGCAATGGAAATATGGATCACTGGGGGTCTCTCACTTACTCTTTCTCCACATGGAGAAACCTCTCTGCACTCCCAGCTAATCCTGGCTGAGCAAGATGTCTGGCTTCCCTCTCCTTCTTTGCCTTAGATGTTTCCTGCCTGTCACTTCTCTGTTGAATGCCAGTGTTCTCGCTTAGATAATCTATTTGAAATGTGATTATCTACTCACTATTTTGTTTCTTCTTTGTGGAAGAGGAGAGTACCAGATGCCTTTAGTCAGTCACATGTAGGCCTTTGTTATTGAGTTAGAATTACCACTACTGGCTTTCTTGGGACTTCAGCTTGCAGATGCAGATGGTGGGACTTCTCAGCCTCCATCATAACATAAGCCAATTCCTCATTATAAATATAGATAGATAGATAGATAAACAGACACATGCATACACACACACACACACTACTGGTTCTATTTCTTTGGAGAACCCTAATACGGGGAACTTTTGGCCTCCAATACTGTTATGTAAGATTTTCTGTCCTGTCGTTAGTTTTATACTGGGGACTTATCAGCTATTTTCAGCCATTTAGATTCAGATAACTTTTATTTTCCTCTTGAGTCAGTAGGTTTGTTTTTGTTCTAGGTTGTTTGATTAACGGATTTTACCATGCAGTTTACTTTTACTGTTTCATCTATTTTCCTCTATAATTTTACTTTATCTTTTAGGTTACTTTCCCCTTTTTGTCTTATACATCTTATTATTTTTTATTTTATCTTATTTTATTTTATTTTCAGAGACAGAGTCTCCCTATTCCCTAGGCTGGAGTGCAGTGGTGTGATCTCGGCTCACTAAACCTCTTAGGTTCAAGCTATTCTCAAGCTTCAGCCTCCCAAGTAGCTGGGAGTACAGGTGTGCACCACCATCCCCAGCTAATTTTTGTATTTTTAGTGGAGACAGGCTTTCACTATATTGGCCAGGCTTGTCTTGAACTCCTAACCTCAGGTCATCCGCCCACCTCAGCCTCCCAAAGTGCTGGGATTACAGGCATGACCCACCACACCTGGCCTATCTTTTATTTTTAACATGAAGAAAAGCTAGCACAGGGAAAATTGTCTCAAGCACAACCCTGCCATGAATAAGAAATGCACTTTTCTTTCCCAATTTCTTGGATCTCGTTAGAGGTAAAATGAAGTTTCCAGGAAAACCTCATTTTAAACTAACTTTGAGCCCTGGTGGACATACCAACATGAAAAAAATACAAACAAGACACGTTTGTACCTTCCTGTCACACCATCGTCACAAGAACACATTATAAATGGAAATATTAAACCTGTTGTCCTCCACCTTTAAAACTGGGTTTGAACTACCTATTTCTTCTTGGAGGTAGTTAATATTTGTTAGCTAACTTAGGCAAATAGCCTTACTAGACTGACCCTGAGTAAATCATGAAGCATTTCTGTTTACTGGGGCACCTTGATATTTTCTTTCTTGAATATCAAACATTTGTCATCTACTGTGTACAAACAGAATGAAACCTAATCCCTGGCCTCAAGATGTTCACAGTTCATTACGTCACGTCAGTTCTATGCTTGGAGCCCTGTATCTGACACGTGGCTGACACTGATTAAATAGGAGAGCAATTGTGTCTAATTGTATGCCCAGAACATGCGTGTATATAACTTTAATTCCTAGGTCTAAGGGCCTGTTGGCCACCTCTTCACTCCTTCTTATAGGCACTCATTACTCCTAAACAGTTTCACCACTGGCATCTCCACTTCAGGATCTCCACTCAGACATATCCCAAAAAGTAGGATGATATTAATTTGTGTATTTCAAAGAGCTGTTCCTTAGAAAGGTAAACTCTAAAGCTTTTTCTGGCATAACATTGAGTTCTATTTTTATATTCAGAAAACAATTTCCGGAGATTCTACCAACTTTTTCCTTTGGAAATGATACTTATCTGCTATATTTGTAATTATGTTTATTTACCTGATTTGTTCATTGTGGTATTTTATCTAATAACTTTACAATAATTTCATGTCATATATATATATACAATATTGATTTAAAGGAGCAATGTTTGTATGTGAATTGCATGCTGCATTCCCTTTAATATTTATACTAGCTGGACTTTGTTGAAATGGGTTAGGTATGGTGGGTGTTACCTAACTCCTTTATTCTGAACTATATTGTCTATATATCTAACTACAGATTTCAGTGTTTCTCCAAACATAATACCTTTTATGCTTGAATAATTTATTTGATATAGATAAAGGGAATATAACTCATGAAACTGAGATTTATAACAACGAAGAGATAAACAGGAGTTTTATTCTGCATTTTACATGAGAACAAATAATGGCATTCTATTAAGGAGCAGGTTCTCTTATTTGTGTATGACATTAAAGTATACATTAAATCTTAGGCAATTACAACCACCCCTTTCAGCTTTTCTGAGGTGGAAGAATTCTTTGTGTAAGTCTCTTGGCCATGGAGCTTTTGTATGGTAGACAGGTACAAGAAAAGAGATACAAATGTAGAAAGTGGAGTGAGGACTATAGTTGTGAAAGAAAAAAAATCAGAGAAGAGCAGTGTGAGGGAGCTTCAAAGAGAAGAGTTTTCAGAGAGACAGAAATAGAGAGAAAGTGACAGAATACATACATTTGCATAAGTGCTAAAGAAATTTTGATGAGTATGAAAGGATTGGGAGGAACTTTTTTATTGTGATGTGCCCTTAACCCCTCCTCTACTTCCTCAATGCATTTTAATGAATATTTTTATCATATAATTATATGTAGGTTAGATCAAGAACGTAGACTGAGAAGGTATGTTATATAACTCTGACATTATGTAGCTCTTCAAATATCATAAAATAGATGTTTCAAAATAAAACAATATTACTGGGAGAGTCTTAATATTTACTAATATTCAAATATTAAAGTAATAAATTATGTCGACATGGGGAATTGCTAGAGGAAATAAGTCAGAAATTATTAGGTTCCTGATCTGTTCAGTGAAAGGATAAAAGTGAGAATTCATTCTAAACAGGAAGAAGATAGTTTCAACATGTACCTCAAACATAAGGAAAGAAATAGAGTGTGTAACTTCAAAATCATTAAGAGAAAGAAAATGAAATACTACACAGTTAAAATAACATTAAGCCTTAATCCAACAGCACACAAGAAAGGAACATAAAATAAACAAAAAGAGATAGATGGTGTACAAAGGCTAAGTTTGGCTTCTATATAACAGGAAACCTGAAATAACAGTGCATTAAACACTTAAGAAATGTATTAAAGAATAGTAACAACAGGCTGGGCATGGTGGCTCATGCCTATAATCCCAGTGCTTTGAAAGGCCAAGGTAGATGGATCACTTGAGGTCAGGAGTTCCAGACCAGCCAGCCTGGTCAACATGGCGAAACCCCATCCCAGGAGTTGGAGGTTGCAGTGAGCTGAGATTGTACCACTGCACTCCAGCCTAAACAACAGAGTGAGACCCTGTCTCAAAAAAAAAAAAAAAAAAAGAGAGAGAGAGAGAAATAATTAACAATAGTCAGTCCAAAACAGATATGAGTGCTCCAAAACCCTCACAAACCCAGGTTCCTCGTATCTCTGGATAGAATACTCCATCCATGGGGCTTCTTTCTTTAAAGCCACTTTCTGACGGAAGGCAGCTGCTGAAGCTCAAGATATCAATATCTGTGTTGCAGACCAAATGAAAAGAAAAGACAGAAGAATGAAAAACTGTAGACTTTTCAGTCAATTAAACTTCCTAGAAGCAGCTTTCCCAATGGGAAGGAAATAAAAGGAGTTCACACACACACACACACACACACACACACACACACACACCCCTAGATTGCTCTGAATCATTACCTGGGGCACCAGAAGAGTAAACAACTTTTTCCCAATTCTGGCTTTCTAACTTCTAGATTTTTATGAATCATAGAATCATAGATCAGTGCTTAAGATAGAGATAAACAACTACTTGATGTATGACTTATTGCCAGCTCTGCCAGTCAGGGGAGAAAATCTGCAGTGTCCAAAAGCTCACTAGAACAGGCCTGTATCAACCCTGTTAGATGCATTTTATCCTTTTCCCTCCTGATATTTTTTGTGTGTATATGGCACAAACCCCTACCAAACTTCTCCCCCACACCATCCACGCATAAGGATAGAAATAGAGTGAAAAACTCTGTTACCAAAGTAAACCTAACTGGAGTCTGTAGCCACCCCCACATTCAATTACTGTCCATGACATTTGTATGTGGTTTATCTGACTAGAATGTCATCACTGTACACTGAGGGTATGGTATGTAGCTGGAGTGATGGAGAATGGATTATGAGATTGCTGCTTTTACCAAAAGCAGTAATCTAATTGGCCAAATCCCTTCCTTGCTTTTGTCTATCCCAACACTTGTACTTAAAATAATTCAAACCATTCCTTGGTTGTTTTCTTCCCTTAAGTCTCTTGCGAGGTCTTGTTGATTTTACTTATACTAACTAAACTTGATGCTGCACTCCTTCCATACAATGAAAAGCTCATTATATATTTTCCTTTCTGATTTCTCCCTCTGGTATACATTCCTACCTACCATATACCTATGTAAATGCATAGAGAAATATCTGGAAAAAATGTCATCCAACCCTTTTTTTTTTTTGGCCAGGCTGGACTGCAGTGGTACATTCTCGGCTCACCACAACCTTTACCTCCTGAGTTCAAGTGATTCTCCTGCCTCAACCTTCCAAATAGCTGGGATTACAGGCATGTGCCACCACGCCCGGCTAATTTTGTATTTTTAGTAGAGTTGGGGTTTCTGCATGTTGGTCAGGCTGGTCTCAAACTCCCGACCTCAGGTCAACTGCCCACCTTGGCCTCCCAAAGTGCTGGGATTACAGGCATGAGCCACCGTGCCCGGCTGAACTCTTAATAGTGGTTACCTCTGGAGAAAAGAATAAGATAGGGAAATGGAGCAGTGATAAAGGACTTTGACTTTCTAGATTATATACTTCTGAATTTCCTTATTCTAGTGAAAATATTTTGTGTTATATTTTTACAAGAAAGAAAATAAAATTTACATTCTTAATTGTCAGTTGTTAATTTCCTTTTCCTTTTTTGTGTCATTGTTTTTGGGTAACTGTCCAATTACCTTTAAGTCAGACAAAGAAAGAAAGAGGGAGAGAGAAGAGAGAATAAGAACTCTAATTTTATTTTAGTTGCATATTTAAAGCTAAATCTGGGATTTGGGATTAGAGATACCCAATCATCTAGTTCTCTCATTAAATCACTGTAGAGTGAGTCAAACAAACAAACAAAAAATGCTTTTGTGGGGGATCTGTCAGAATGACAGGAGAAATTATAGGGAAAGAAGCAGGACTTCTGAAAGGTCAGAAGGCCTGCATACCTTCCGGGGAGAATAAGCTGAAGGCAGCTTGTTCACTCACCCTAAGACAGAGGGCAAGAAGCAGGTGCAAGGAAATGTAGGGGAGTTTATCTAAATAGGATTGTTTACTTAATGTTTTCTGGAAACTGACCTTTGATCGTCTGTTCATCCACTTGCAGGACTGCTTCCTACAAGGGGGAACGACAATGTTAGTTACCCACAGATTGTGTCAGCTCCAGGCTTTTGGCATTATGTCTATAATGAATAAAAAACAAGCAGCTCCAGCTTACCGAGACTGTTCACTCTGTGGGCAGTCCCCTAGCCACTCTTTCACTGGACACCTGTGTCTGAATATTCCTTGTATCAGTCACTTAGCCAGGGTCTGTGGGACAGACCCAGCAGACTTTCCCTATGCCTGACAATGTAACTGATTTATGAAGCAAGCAAAAGAAAATGAAGCCAACATAAGCTGTGATGGTTCCTGGAATACCATCTCAAAACCAGAAATTGTAGAAATTACTCTGACGTGAGAATCCAACCTTTGAGGGAAATATACTTGTTGTGACTAGAACATCTCATTATGAAAGTGTATTGAGCTTTCTCATTTAAATTCACATAATCTTGAGTGTATCACTTTCATAATGAGTTGCTGACTAAAAATTAGTTTGCAAGCCAGGCTGCATTGCCATACATTTCTTCATTAGACTCCTGAATGGGGTGATAGGCTGGTGTTCATTTGCTCTGGTTGCAAGTCTTTGCTCTGCCTTTTGCATGAGAGACAACCCCCCCTCAGATAATTAGCCTGATGAGTCCGGTGCTTGTTCCATTCCCGTATGCAGGCTGAGGAGGCTCAGTGATAGTGTCACCATCTGGAGATTCTTAATAATTTTATCTGTGAATTTGTAAGTGAAAACCAATGGAACAATAGAGAACACACCAGAGGCATAGAGCCTCAGCTCACCTATGGCCATGCTCCCTGCTGCCTTTCCAGGAAGGGGTGTGAGCCACCTACTCCCCCATACCCTGGTGCCCAAAAGTAAATGAAAAATTTTGCTGAACAAACTTCCTTTAACCAAGGTCACAAGAATTTTCTCAATTCAAAATGAAAGGAGGGAAAGACAACTCACCAAAACAAAAACAAAAACAAAATAATTATTAGACTGAGACTATAAAATAAGTAGGCCTAAAATAATTAAAAATATAAAATGAAATATAACATTAAAAGACCAGGATATTATAAAAAATAACAGATTTGTAAAGTAAAATCTTTTAAGAAATGAAATATAGCCATTCTCATAGAGTAGGTTAAAGAGCAGACTAGACAAGCTGAAGAGAAAAATAGTGAATTGGAAGACATACCTGAAAAGCTAAACTAAAACCATATAGCAAGATAAAAAAGACGGAAAGTATGAAAGATAAATTCAAGAGCTTGGAGGATAAAATAAAAGGGAACAACTTAAATCTAAAAGAGAGTCTATCAGAAAAGAATAAATAGAATGTGAACATAAAAGTGTTTAAAGGGACATTAGTTGAGAATTCCCAGAATTATAGAAGCCACAAAGTATCAGAATCAATAATTGAGAGATCTGACTATAATAAGTAAAACCAAATTCACACCACATATACAAAATGCCAAAGATAAAAGATCATTAAAAATAAGGTGAGGAAACAATATCTACAAAAAAATGACAATTAGGCATACAATTTCTCAACAGCCACAACAGATGCCCAAAGACTATAGAACAAGATCCTCAGAAAGATGAGAGAAAATAATTATCAACCTTGAATTGTACAACCAGATTCCAAATTACTTGATGTAATTGCAGTTATCAAAAAGGATAAGAGGAGGGGGAGAAAAGGAAAGAAGTGAGAGGAAGGAAGAAAAAAAAGGAATAAATGCGAAGAAAAGAGTAAGAGGAGAGAAAGAAAGGACAGCCTTATCTTTTTTGTTGGACAAGCTTGAAGAGGTAAGTCTGAAAGTTGTCAGTGGCCATTCCTCAAATGTATTAGACAAGTCCTATTTGCATTCAAGTCTTCAGTCTCTTTAGTCCTGAAGCCAGTCCCACTTCTACCCTCCCTAAAGTTTAGTCAAAGGTCTCAGTTAATTCCTAAACAAGTTCAAGTGGGTTTTCTGACCCTTGCAACTAAAAGAGATTTGACATACTTTATAGACCTTTATGGACTAGGAATTATTAACACAGGAATAGCAAGGATACTTGCTAGATACCCTAGCTATCAAATACTGCTATCACATGTCAGAATTTGACCTGAAGAAGGTGATATCTTTGAAATTTGTTTACAGCAGATTTTAAATCTTAGGGTGGCTTTCTTTTACTCTTCTGCACATTGACATGTAAGCTATTTCAAGAATTTATGGATTTATCAACCTTTTGGAGGCAGAAAACACCAGAAACCAAAACCTCATAATTTACTCAGAACAAAAACAACTGAATTATTTGTCTAAGGGAGATGGATATTTGTCTTAAATACTGACATTAAGAGTAATGCAATTAAAAGGAAAGTAGCTTACTGACAAATACTGTCTTGCTAAACCAATGGAGATAAATAGTATACTGTGATGAAGAAAACAAAGTCTAAAATGTAAATATTTGAGATGTTTTTCTGCAAATTCAGAACAAACATTTTCTGAAAGGTAACATGAGGCCAGATAAAGTTTTATTCAGTGAGAGAAAAGTCTTATGGCAGGCTACCAAATTTGTCAGGTTTCCAAATCCATGCCATTATCTATGCTGACATTTTGCTCACAGACCCTTCAGGTCCCATATGCCTTGGATAACAGACTTTGCTTTACTGTACACCCTGTTAAGCAGTGTTTGAGCTAGTCCCACTTTGGGACTCCACAAAGCCTCAGGTTTTCATCTCATCCAAGTTCCTACTGGGTAAGTTTAATAAAGTAGCATTTGCCATTCCTCTAAGAAAGCAAAGGGCTGCAGCTCTCCAATGCTCAGCACGAGGCTGCGATGTTTACACCACCTCCACTAACTTTCAGTCCTTTTCCCTGAAGTGTGTGTGGTTCTCCTCCATTACCTCCAATTTGCGAATATTTCTATGATTTGAGAAGAAAAATCACTTTATCTGTTTATCTACCATAGATCATCTGTCATAGCTTCAGGCACTATAAACTTTTCTTCCAAACAAATGGAACTGTTAACTTATAAATCTTATAAAAGTACAAGGAAAATCCATGTTTCCTTCCTGGAATTTTCAAAACCCTCTGTTGCAAATAACTACAAATCAGGACATCTTTTTATTCAGTCTATCAATGTCTATCCACAATGCCCATATTGGCTAACATTACAAATGCTTCAGTCAGTGTTTGTTTAAAGCTCTTGATATACCCAATCTCACATGACTGTTAACTCACTAACATTACTTAGCAAGTCCTTTTTATTGATCAACTAAAGAAAATTCCACTATCTATCTTTTATGGACACAGTAGAATTTTTATAATATTCCTGCTCAAGAGCAAGCATGTTTCACCTAAGTCATTCATAGTACAGATGTAGTGTATGCGTGCGTGCGTGTGTGTGTGTGTGTGTGTGTGTGTGTGTGTATGTTGGGAGTGCAGATTTATATTTGATATTTACCTTAAGATAGATACTAGCCAATGTTTCATGCTCAAAGAAAATAAAATCACATTCTTCTCTGTTCCACGCTACTCACTACACACAATCTGCATCAATTGTCAAAGGATTGCAAGTTGAAGATTCATTATACTGTATTGTACCTGAGAGTTCCAGAGATAAGATGTATTTTGATCTAAACAGCAACCTTCCTTATTATGAAACCCGACTCCAGGAGGAGAGCCAGCCCTAGACCTTGAGAGGAAGTTTGTAGAAATATTGACATGGTGAATAATGATTCCAGCTTGACTTCTACTTAATATTCAGGATAGATTAAAATGAACTTGTAAATCAGGCAGCAAATATGTATTAAGCGATTACAGGAATATGCATGAGAATCTCTTCTTGGTTATCAAAACTTTGATGGGGTGGAGCATTAACTAATAAAAACAGTACACACATTGCCAGAACACCCAGGAAAGCACTTATGTCTCCAGGAGACACAAAAATGGTCCTGCGATTTTATTCTAAAGAACCCCAGAATTCTCTGGACAACTACCTAGTCCAAAGTGCTTAGCAAATTGCAGAAAAGGTCTTCTTTAAACTTCTCAGTTTTAACTCCAGCTTGGGAGGCCAAAGGCCACATGGTAAACCATCTTCCACCCTTCAAAGATTCTGTGTTCCAAAATGAGTGCTTAACAGAGCTTGTCATGAGCACAAGAGTGAAGTAAGCAATGATATTTGATGTTGTTCCTTATTTTATTCACCAGCAACTTCCCAGGATTCTCCTACCTCTTACCTGCTTTGCATTCCATCCCTTTTCCTTAAAGAACTAACTAAATCTCACATTAACAAAACTAACAATCTATGCTAATGTGTCCATTTTGATTGTGAACATCCATGGAAAGTGAGATTTCTGGTATCATTTCTGTAAGTATAAAATAATGAAAAAAGAGAGACACAAATTAGAGAAACCTGAGTTCAGATTCCTTTTCTACACTCTGTATTTGAATGATCTTAGGCAAGATATTTAATTTATCTGAGCCTTACTCTTACCCTCTTTTACTGTAAAATAAAGAATAACATCATTCTATCTAATTTCAGACAATTTTTTAAACTTTTTATTTTGAGATCATTGGAAATTTGAATGAAGATGTGACATATAATACAGAGGAATTCCGTGTAGCCTTTATTCAGTTTCCCCCCAATGGCAATATCTTGAAAAATTATAGAATAGTGTCACAACCAGGAAATTGGCATTGATATAATTGACCAAACTTATTTGGATTTCAGCCATTTTTATTCATCTGTGTGTTTGTATGTGTATTTAATTTTATGCAATTTTATCCCATATGTAGATCTATGTGACTACTACCACCATCAAAGCACAGAACAGGTCCATTATAAGGATCCCTCATTCTACTTTTATAGCCACCACTACCTACCTCCCATCCCATTTCTGCCAACCACAAACCTGTTCTCCATCTCTAAAAGTTTGCCACTTCAAGAATGCAGTATAAATGAAACCTTGCAGTATATAATCTTTTGGTATTAACTTTTTTTCACTCAGCATAATTCTGTTGAGATCTGTCCAACTTCCTGTATCAATAGTTGCTATTTATTACAACAGAGCTTGAGAACTGCTGCTATCGTACATCTATGGTAAAGATGTACATATACTGTAGATGTACTACAGCAGCAGTCCCCAACATTTTTGGCATCAGGTACCAGTTTCATGGAAGACAATATTTCTGTGGACAAGGTAGGGGCTATGGTTTGGGGATGAAAATATTCCACCTCAGATCTTCAGGCATTAGATTTTCATAAGGAGCATGCAACCTTGATCCTTGCATGTGCAGTTCACAATAGGGTTTACACTCCTCTGAGAATCTAATGCTGCTGCTGATGATCGGATAGGAGGTGGAGCTCAGGTGGTAATTCTTGCTTGCCTGCCCTTTACTTCCTGTTGTGTGTCCCAGTTCCTAACAGACCACTGACCTGTACCGGTCCACAGTCCAGGGGTTGGGGACTCCTATACTACAGGTTATTTAATCATTTGCTCACTGAAGGACATTTGAGAAGCTGTTTCCAGTGTTTGGCTATTATGAATAAAGCTGCTATCAACATTCACATACAGGTTTTGTGTGAATATTCGTTTTTATTTTTCTGAGATAAATATCTAAAACAGTAATTGCTGCATCATATGTTAAGCATGTTAGTTTTGAAAGAAACTGCCATATTCTTTTCCAGAGTGGCTGTTCATTTTTCATTCCCACTAAAAATGTTTGAGGGCTCAAGTTTCCCCCACATATTCCCCAGAATTTGGTATTATGACTATGTTTTTATTTTAGCTGTTCTGATAATTGTATATTTCTTTGTGATTTTAATGTGCATTTTCCTAACGTGAATAACATTGAACAGCTTTACATGTGCTCATTTGTATATCCTCTTGTGAAATGTCTCTTCATGTCTTCTGCCCGTTTCTAATTGGATTGTTTGGATGTTTTACTGTAAAGTATCGAAAGTCCTTTATATATTCTAGATATTAGTCCTTTGATGAATGTGTGGTTTGAATTATTTTTGCTAGTCTGTAGCCTGTAGCTTTTCTTTTATCTTCACAAGATCTTTTGTAAAGCAAAAGTTTTGAATTTTGAGGAGGCCTAATCTAGCAATTTTCCCTTTTTGGATTTTGCTTTAGATGTCAAGGCCAAAAAAAATTTCCCTAGGCTGGGAACAGAGGTTCATGCCTGTAATCCCTGTAACTCTAGCATTTTGGGAGGTTAAGGCAGGCAGATCACTTGAGGTCAGCAGTTCAAAACCAGTGTGGTCAACATGGTGAAACCCTGTCTCTACTAAAAATACAAAAATTCAGCCAGGCATGGTGTGCAGCTGTAATCTCAGCTACCTGCGTAACTGAGGCAGGAGAATCCCTTGAATTTGGGATGTGTAGTTTGCAGCGAGCCAAGATTGCGCCACCGTACTCCAGCCTAGGCGACGGAGCGAGACTCTGTCTCAAAACAACAAACAAAAAGTTTTCCCCTAGCCCTAGATCCTAAAGATTTTCTTCTATATTGTAAGAGTATCTTTTTAAACAAAAAAGAGCTGCCCACGTGTGAGTCATCAATCTTCTCAGCAGCTTCTTTTTGTCAGTGTTGTGCTATCCTTTTTAGATGCTGAGGCAAAACTTAGTTTTTTAAACTAGTTCCACTCTGGTCTCGGGGCTTGGAAAAGCCAGAAGAAAACAGCATGTGTTCTAAAGACTCAAACTAGGAAGGTAATGTGCTAATATTTTAAGTAGATCTATCAAATGTTTTTTGAGTGCCTGCTATGTATAAGTTAGCCAATTTCTAGAACTTAGGGAAACGAAGATAAATAAGGTCAGGTCCCTGCTCTATAGGAGCTCAGCATCAAACCAAGAAACTGTTGCCAGAACAGCATAGAAACTTACCCATATGGCAGTTTTATTGAGCACTAAGTACTAGAACATTATAGCTGAGAATATGAAGATTAACCCTACTGAGAGCCTACCAGGAGAAGTTTATTTTCAATGTAAGAGATAGAGCTGTAAATAATATCCAGAATTTAGAGTTGGAACAATCCCAGTTCTGACACCTACTAGTTGTGTGGAGGTTGTTTAATATCTGTGAGCCTAAGAGTTATCCCTTATACAATGGAGATGCTAATACATTATTTACAGTTTTGTAATGAGAATTCAGCTAGAATATATACAGATAGTCTTTCTTCTAAATAAAGTCAACGTGATTTGGTGATTGATGGGATGGATGTGGGGTGGTGGAAAGAATGCCATGCAGGGTGGTTCCCAGGTTTCTGGTCTCTGACAGCACAGCTGATTTGCTATTGTCCTTGTACATTATCTGGGGTTTATCCTAGGTTTTAGTTCTAGTGGAGCCATCAACAGCCAACATACATACAGACTAGAGGAACAACTCTAGTGGTTTTGTTCAGGAGCATAGACAGATGTGGTCAGGGGTAAAGGGGGAGAAATCAGAAGAAAGCTTAGAAGATGAAGACAGTGGTGCATGTGTGGGCTTCAGGGAAGATGCTCAACAGATAGTTGAAAAAAAAAACAAATCTGAACTTAAGGTAAAAGTGTAGCCTGGAAACAGTCATTACCAAATAGTCATCCATCTTGGTGACATCAACTACAATATTCTAGAATACCCTCTATCTGCATAAGAAGGCAACTGGATATTTCAGAATTTTTTCAGTCTTTGGGACCTGATCACCCCAGGCTTCAGTTTGGACTTTTGAAAAAACTTTCTACTTCGGCCAAAATTTATCTTTGCCCTATTACAAGTCTTCTTTAGAAATGTAAAGGTCACATCTAAATATATTGTATTAATGTACTTTATTCTGTTTAAAAATTTAAATGTACTATGCTCCATTTTAAAAATTTCCACTTATGGATCATGCTTTTCTGGACTTTATTCACTACACTGCAACCTGTTAGATGTTACTCTTTAGTTTGCAAAACCTTTCCTACATATCAAGTCATATGATTCTTACAAAAGCTCTTCTAAATCAGGAAACTCAGGCTCAAATTGCTCAGATCACTTGTCTAAACTGACCCAGCTGGCAAATGGAAGATCTGGGACTCAAGCTCACTTCTCCTAACTCCTAAGCCAGCACTTTTACCAACTGGTGGCTGGGTGAAACCCAGGCCCATTGTGCCACACTACTTTGGCCTCCCAGAATCAAACTTGGTGCACTCTGATGGCTTCAATATTCTGAAAGGCTCGTGGAAACTCTACCTAAGTGGTGAAGTGGTAGGGAAAATGGAAACTCCCTAAAATCTAGTTGAACATAAGTATTAGGGTGAGATAAGCTACCAGCTCATGTTCCCAAAAAAGACAGCATGGCACTAAGAAATTCTTTTATTCCTTCATGATTTATTTGTGCATTTTGATCAATATTTTGTCTCACATATATGAAAAAAGTAATGCCTAAAACAGATTTGTAACTGCCAAGAATATTCGTTTTCATTCATTTGTCTCTCTTTTCACTAAAGGTCAGTTAATCAAAGAATGTGGTATCCATGATCAGTCTGAAATTATTAAAGACCTCAGAGATAGGCGGCTGTGATCTCTGAACTGAAAAATCCCCCGCTTGTTCTCCCAGAACAGTAACAGCAAAAAAACATGAGTCAATTGACACTGTATACAGCTTCCACTGTTTCTGTAAAGAACAATTTATTATTATCTCTTGTCTCAGGTAGCTGTCATCTGCTTGGAGATTTGATGAATAGAGTATATAAAAGTGTGGGCATCAGTAAATTAACCAGTTATTCAGACCTATTGGAAGGTCACATCTCATTTTCATGCCTAGTTGAAAATCTGAAGTGTTAACAGTGTAGGATACCCAAACAGCCTTGCAGCCCTGAATACAAGTTACATTTTAATCAGTAACTTAATACTAAATTTATTATTTGATAATAAATATATTCAAAACTCAAAACCCTAGGTATTTTTTAGGTATTTTCTTACAAGCCGTATTATTTTACAAATATGGCAAAGTTTAAACATGATTTTAAGACGTCTCTGGTTAATGATTGGTCCCAATTATGAACTAATTTAATTAGATCCTCTAGATATTTTAACCTGCATTTATAAATTTAACATATTTGATTACCTTATACATGGTACTTCCATTCGCATTCTATGGCCATGCCCAGAGCAAGGAAATCTGGGAAATACAGTTTCTACATAGGTGGCTATGTATCCAATTAAAACATGCAAGATTCTATTTTTCAAAGGAAAAGAGAGAATTAGCCGTCTCTGCCACATCCATGTTCTGCGGAGTTAGTCCAGTAGCTTACCCTTCCCAGCCTTATTGTTTCCCAGCAGACTCTTAGAGTGCAGTCCTTCTTTTGTAATTACTGTGGCAGCTTTGAGCACATAAATGTTCCGCTGATGCTCAGAGTATGGCCCTGGCCTCAGCGTAAAAGTTCTCTAGGTGATTGCATCTTTCTGTTTGAATTGTTATGTACAAATTAGAACTCAGATGAAAATACTGCTGCAGTTCTGCCAGGTATAACAATTCAGTGTAAGAGAATATGTCCATAGAAATTATCTCCAGTGCTATCTTTATATAAGGTCTTAAATGTGGAGGATTTTCAAACATGCCCTTTGGTGATTCTCTGTACTCATAACCTTGGTTTGGGGGAGCTAAGAAAATGAAAATTAGAAAATCAACATAAGGTAAAAATTCAGCATTTAAAAAGCTAAACAAAACTCTTCATTAAGCGTTTCTGATGAAGGCTCTTTCTACTTGGTATGGAAGAAAAGTTTACGCAGACAATGGTTGAGTTTGGTTTTATAGCTATATATATATTTAATGACTCAAATTTGAACCAAAATAATCAGCTTATTTTCTTAAAGGTCTTTGCTATTTTCTAAAAGGTTACATTTTCAAACTACGGTTTTGCTTGGGGGGATTTTTTTCCCAATCACCTTTGCTTGACATTTGATAAAGTTATTTATTTTTGATAGCTTAATAAGTCTTCAGTATCTCCTGTATCAATAACTTGAGTTCAAATGTAGAAAGGAAAAGCAAGGATGATTGGGAAAGGAAAGAAAGAATAACATAAGGGAAAAGAATAATAGAATAACCAAAGTTCCTATCCTTTATCACAAATAAGTCTTTGTTTTCATAATACACATTATTTGTACTGCTATTATCCCTAAAAATTCCTGAATCTACCCACCATGTGAAAAGTCATCATATTTCAAACAAAAACCTCCTGTTGACATTGCATAAGTATTTTTATTTTACATTATATTCAGAGATTTCGCTACCATTATAGATTTTTTAGTTGTAATAATTGAAATTTTCAACTTTCTCTATTAAAAAATTACTTATTTCTACATCAAGCTAGAGACAGAGAGAGAGTGATTACTTTTTATTCCTTATTTGCTTCCTTTCTGACTGGCTGAGCATGAGCATTTGGATGTTTCCTGAGTTCCTCTCCTTGCTTTCAGGAGCTATTTAGTTCATTTGTGTAGTACTCCAGAAGGAAAAGAGTTAGTCAGTGCAAGGGAAGAGATGGATTCAACTATAACCACAGGTGTGCCTCAGGGAGTCTAGAAATTGCTCATGGCATTGTCTGTAGGAACCTACTGCAGTTTTCTGAAGACAGGCTCCGAAAGTTTTTATTCGATTCTCAGAGGTATGTAAAATCCAAAATAGGTTGAAAACTGTGGCCTCTCTTCCTTCTGTAAGTTCTCAAGGGCACAGCTGCACCTTTAAGAAAGTTGTCATATTCCAGGTCTTCTTCCTCCACCTGTGGGAGGTATGGTGCAGTCTGGGAGAAACATGATAGGAGTGTTTGCTAGAAAGGGCTAGCATGGCCAAAGTAGTAAGAGTCAACCCAACCAGAAGCACCTACCCATCTCATCCAGCCTGGGCTAACTTCATTTCTCCACTCAGCACTTCAGGTTCCCCTTTTGTAAAGTATGTATTTTGTGCAGGAAAACACTACCTAGTCCTTATTTCATCAAGATGTGTATTTTAGGTGGCAATTTATATATAAGAGTAGTATACTTGTTAGCTTCCTGAGGGCAGGAGCTATCTTTTCTCCTTCCTGCTCTCCTGCCACCTTGTAGAGCATCTCACATATAATGAATGTCCCATAAACGTTTACTGAATTGAGTTAAGCATAAGAATTAGACATGTTTTATACTGTGTGTTTATCAAGTCACTTGGGATGTATATAAAATGCTGTTTCTTTATTAAACAAGCAAAATTTCCCTTGGGCTTCAAGTACTGTATAAAACAACAAATTCAATTAAATCTAACAGCAAAATTCTCCACAGACAAAAGAGCACATCTATATCCACTAGGACAGCCTTTCACCTGACACAGGAATTAACCTCATACATACCAGATTTTCCTTCGGTTCTTCTGTAAACCTGGATGTGTGAACATATTCAGAAAAAAGACTGACTCACAGAAAATGACCAGCCTTTGATCTGCTGAGATTTGAATCAAAGAATATTTATGTTCTTTTATTTATTATTGGTTCTGGTTGATATGGTTATGGTTTAACATGATACATCAACCTAATGTTACATATTTAATTGGTTTCTGTTCTTATAGTTTCTTTCCCCCTTATAGTGCAAAGACTCTGAATAAATAAACTTTAAATTAAATATCCTAACCCTGAGTAATTGATAAGGAGAATGGAAACAACAAACAGGTGAGCAGAAAGAGAAAACAGAAGGAAATTAAAAGGGAAGGAAGTATATGCACTCCAAGCGCTTTATCTTATCTCCTGGGGTTTTATTTCTTCTGTTTTATGTCACTGCAAATATTTGCCAAGAACCTAAGTCAGGCTCTGTGCCAGGCATAAGAAGCATGACAATGAAGAAGATAAGGATCTTGAACTCAACTGGGGGGGGTGGGGCGAGGGAGTGGGGTACACACAAACAAATCACTTTTTATGAAACAAGGCAAAAGAATATGAATTCTGAATAACTGCAAGTAAGTGGGCATGCCCATGAAAGAATAATTCATTCAGACTAGAGACCTAGGAAAGTTTAACAAAGAAGGTATCTAAAGTAGTAAACAATAATATTTTAGAAAAGAGGAAGTTTCTGGCACTTAGATCCAGATCCGGAGACAATTAACTCTGGGCCTAGTGTGACAAACTGACCTTAGCCTAGACAGAGAAGTAGTTGCTCCAGTCCGTTTCCTGCTGTGAGTTTTAATGTTCACCACCTGCAATGTGAGAGTGGAGATTTGTGGGAGGAAGACAAAGAGAAAGAAGGGAATTGCTAAGTGAAAACAAAATACTGGCTTGCAAAATAGTGAACTGTACATATTCAGTTAAGAAGAGGATTTATCAGGCTGGGTGCGGTGGCTCGCACTTGTAATCCCAGCAGTTTGGGAGGCCAAGGTGGGCGGATCACTTGAGGTCAGGAGTTCAAGACCAGCCTGGCCAACGTGGCAAAACCCCGTCTCTACTAAAAAAAAATACAAAAACTAGCTAGGCATGGTGGTGGGCGCCTATAATCTCAACTACTTGGGAGGCTGAGGAAGGGAAAATTGCTTGAACTCGGGAGGCAGAACTTGCAATGAGTTGAGATTGCACCACTGCACTCCAGCGTGGGCAACAGAGCAAGACTCTGTCTCGAAAAAAAAAAAAAAAAGATTTATGTAACCCACCTTCAACCTCAGCATGTTAATTTCATTTTGATTAAATCATATTTACACCAACTAACCCCATCCCACTTGCCAACCTCGCAAACACAACGCGCACACACACACATATACACACAGACATACCCCTACCTTGCAGTCCATGTACTCATAATTTTAGCTTCTACATATCTCAAGCATTAAGATTTAACTCCATGACTAACTGCTAATAAGAACCACCCTCATGCCCTGCCCCACTAAATAACCCCACCCCAACTATCTCCCTCCTGAAAACTGTCTACAAAACGCTCTTCAGAACAGCCAAGAAAGATTCCTGCCTTCAGGCAACAGCCAAGAGACATTTTTAATGTTTAGTGAGTAAAGTCTAAAAAAGAAGAAATATAACTTTATTTAAAAATGCACATGTAGTTTTTATTTCTATTTAAATTAAAGCAAATGTTCACATTGCAATGTAAAAAAACCTAAATGTCTAACAATGGGGAATAGGGAAATATTGATACCCACATATATTAAAATATGATGTGGCTGTTAAAGAAAAACGAAGATGTTGTCAATATACAGTACATGATAAATTAAATGAAAGAAGCAAATTATAAAACAGGATATAGAATATAATTGCATTTTTTAAAGTATGTATGTTAATAGAACAAAGATTGAAAGCATAAACATCTAAATAAGATGTGATGGGATTATGAGTGATTCTTATTTCTTTTATATTTTCCTGCATTTTCAAAACTTTTAAGCATAAACACTTATTACTTTTAAAGTAATTATAAAGGTCAAAATTGTTTCTTTTCTTAATACACATTATTCATGCTAACAACACAGGAAAACCATTTTTCTGCTTCCTATTCAAATACCAGGAATCTTTTAAAAATACTGCTTTTGAATCTCACTTTTGCCTTGAAATAAATGAGGTGGCTGTTGGTTGAGGTACAGGGAATCAAGTTATAAAATAATTTTCCCTTTCTTTAGGCAAAATCCACCATCCTGCAGATAATTCTCTTTCTATCCCCCAGGGTGTCCTCTTTCCCTGCCTATCCTTATTTGCTGGTAGGAGAGAGACAGAGACACCCCTCTCTGCCTCCAAAGAACTTATTATTATGGTGGGCCCCATTTATCCCCCAAGTGCCCAATTTCTAGGTTTCCTTAGTCTCAGATCCCACAGCGAACAGCCTCTTTTAGTTCAGAGATGGCATGTGTATTCAGGGAAAAATACAAAAAATAAAAGACAGAGAAGCCTCTGGTGGTTACATGTGCCTCTTAGACGTAAACAATTATTATGTAACGTGAAAAACTTCCCTTTGCTGGAAACTGCTTTATTCCACCAACGACTCAACACATGAGTGACAGAGCATGTGTGTGCCTTTGTTCTTGGTTGGTTCAGATCCAGAAGCTAAGGTTTGAATGTGTGTCCAAAGCAAAATTCACAAAAAGCCTATTCTGTTCTTTGTCTATCAAAAAGTAATTCCAGCAGAAATGGCTTGCTTTCCATGTAGGGCAGTTTGGATTGTATGTATGAGTATAAAATAAAATAAAATAAAATAAAGCAGGGAAGGAGTATGGAGAGATTCATGCCTTGGAGAGGGAAAGGGTATGGCCAGGGAAAGCCACACTGAGAAGGTAACCTCTGAGTACAGACTTGAAGAGGAGAGGAAGGAAGCCACGTAGGTATCTGAACAGGAAGCACTCCACACAGCAAAAACAGAAGTAGAAGAGCCGTAAGGAAAGAGACTCCTATTGTGTCTGAAGAACAATCAGGAGGCCAGAGTGGCTGGAACGCAGTGAGCAAAGAGAGAAGTCAAGGATGTGGTTAGAGCGGTCAAGGGGCAGGCACCACATTGACCATTGACCAGGTAGAGATTTAGATTTTGCTCTGAGAGACATAAGTCTGAAAGAAAACAGACTTACTGAACAGCAGCACCCTGATTGTTTTGTTGACCAGATGGCAAGAAGGCAAGGGAAGTAACAAGAGAACAGATAGAAGGTTTCATTTGTTTGTTTTGGTTTTTGTTGAGTCAGGTCTTGTTCCCATCGCGCAGGCTGGAGCGCAGTGGCATAATCATGGCTCACAGGGGCAGGACTGTGTACACCCCTGTGAATCCTAACCCAGATTCCTCTTCCTCTTACTGCCTTAGGAATCCTAGCTTGAGGTTAGCTGAATGAGTTGGTTTCTTGCAACTAAAACTGCCTCCACAGGCACTGAGAAAAAGAATACTGTCTGAGACCTATTTCCAATTCTTGATGGAAGATACTTCAAGAAAAAAAATTATTTATTTTCAAAATTTATCTTACTAGCCAATGAACTATATATTAGGAATGATTATTCTAGGAAATGATTTTTCTAGGAAAGGTGTAGGAAATCATTTCCTAGAAAAATCATTTCTAACATATAGCTCATTGGCTGGTGAGATAAGTTTTCCTAGGAAGCATTTGTCTAGGAAAAATAAATTTTTCTGGGCTTGGTCTCAGACATCACTTCTTATCTACATGATGCTTGTCCCAATGTCTGGCCAGAAAAAGAAGTCTATGGCCACCATGGCACAGAGGAAAAAACAAAAAAACTCAATCTTTCTTGTCCTTGTAAGCCCTGTAAGCAACTGAATTGTGCTCTATAATCTTCTTTGTGAACCACGTGGCCTTTTGAATAAATTTGTTTAATAATAGCCCGTTCATAAACACGATATAAATAATAAAATTATTAGCTACTACTTACCAGCACCTAGCAAGTTTCAGGCCCTGTGCTAACAGCTTTATGTACATTATTACAGTTAATCCTTAGATGCGTGAGGCCACAATTTTATCCATTTTTACAGAAGCGAGATCATTACTTACAGAAGCTGTGTGGCTGATAGAGTCACACAGCTAGTGAGGAACAGCCAGGATTTGAAACCAAGTATGTCTTTAGGCCACTTCCTTATTCCCCAACCACATCCAAAAGCTAGAGGCACATTGATAGTGGTTGTGTGGGAAGGCAGGGTTGAGGTTCAAGGCACATGAGTGAGATACTATCTAAACTGGTTAACTTTCCTATAGTTACAGAGCTGGTGAGGTGCTGGGACACTACCTTTACTTGCTGCCAGTGAATATTTAGTCTCAAGATACCTGCCTTATAATGACCAGACAGAGGAACAGGAAGATAGAGACAGAGGTGTTAAATAAAGCTTAGCCTAAGGCTGCCTCCTTACATATTTTAAGTTCAGTCTACAGGTTTTTCCACACAGAGTGAACTATAACCTAACTGGATGTTTCAACACACTGTAACCTATTTTTTTATACTAATCACCAAATTTCAGCCCATCAAAAGAAGCCAACTGTTCAAACCATATTCAAATAAGGCAAATGCCCAGCTATAACCAATCTAGTTGCTTCTGTACCTCACTTCTGTTTTCTGTATGTCATTTTCTTTTTTCTGTCTACAAATCTGACCATGTGTTAGTGCCAGAGTTGCTCTGAATCTGTTCTGGTTTGGGGGGAGGTGCTACTCGATCTGAAATTATTCTTTGCTCAATTAAACTCTGATAAATTTAACTTGTCTAAAGTTTCTTGTTTGGTTTGATGGCATTAGAAGTGGAACCCAAAGTAGTGCTTCTAGCAACCCCCAGGAGCACAGAAAGACCAAGAAAAATACCTGCCAGGCCCGTTGTGTTCATTGCTCTCTTGCAGGAACTGGTGATTGTGGGTAAGTTCTCTCTTGGATTCCAGAGCTCCATGGACTTATGTTTTGAGCTATCCAAATTAGTTTGAGCAACTTTTTGATCTGAACTGGATTAGGAAGTTAGGACAGAAACTGGACAGAGTCTAGGATTAGACTGGATCTGAAAAGTAGCTAAGTAACTGGCTTGGATCCAGTTAGAGGCTTTGGATATATGATGGGATGAGACAGAAACTGGCAGTAAATAGCAAAATACTACAGGAGGTGCAAACTTTGACTTTCAGACATTTGCAGAGATTTTTATGTTCTGTCTTCTTTGATTTTTTTTCTCTGGGATGTTTAGGTAGGAAAAAAATCATTGGTTAAATTGATCAGAGAGATTCAAGAGCCAAAACCAAGATTCAAGGTAAAAATTGGATTCTTAATTTCTAAAAAACTTAGCACTGTACCTTCCAACTATACCTACATTTGCATGTGTAAGTATTAGACCATGGAAGCAGCAAATGCTTACAAAAATGTTGAAATATTACTAAAGATAATATAATGAGAGAGTTCCCCTGAGCCCTTTACAGGACTTGCAATGGGAGTGTGGCTCATTTGCACAGCTGCCGCACACTCAAACCCCTTACGGGAGGAGGAGCATGCAGACAGGCAGGTATAGGAGCCAGGGTGAGCACTTTTGGGGTCCGGCCCCATGTTAGCATCTAGGGATGTGTTACAATTAATGCTCTTTTAGCAGTTGCCACCCACAGATAGCTAAGTGTTAAACTAGCTAGGTGGAGAGCCAGAGTAAGAGCTTTTTGCATCCTGCCCTGTTGGTACCCAGGTCCTTGTCCAGCATCCAGGAAGAATCATGTCACACAGACTTGAAGGATAGTGAATGTGGGGATTTTATTGAATGGTAGAGGTGGCTCTAAGCAGGATAGACGGGGAGCTGGAAAGGGGATGGAGTGGAAAGATGATCTTACCCTGGAGTTGGCCATCCCACAGCTGATCTCCTCTCCAGCCATCCCCAGCCAAACTCCTGTCAATGTTCAGGTGCTCCTTCTCTTCTTTGCTGCCATGCCACTCTGCCACTCATCTGTTTCTCTGCTCATCAGCTTCTGGACGCTGAGGTTTGGGGTTTATATGGGTACAGGATAGGGGGGTGTGGTGGGCCAAAAGGCAACATTTGGCCTTGAAAACAGGAATGCCTGTTCCTATTTAGGACCACAGGTTTCCAGGCTTGAGAGTGGGGCCTTTGCAGAGCACCTGCCCTCTTCTACCCAGTATTTCCCTGCCCCTTGTCTGTATCAATAGTTTTAAATCCCTGCGGAACATTCCAAATGAACAACACTGCACTTTAGGAAGTGCATTTAAAATGAGGGCTCCCAAATAAGTCTCATCCAGGGAGGCTTATTGATGTGCAGAAGTTTCTAAAAAGGTTTCAATATTTTTATTCCCTCTTTTAAAAGACTCTTTATATGAGGCAAATAAAAGACTTATGCAACTGATTGGTAAGAAAAATTAAATCTAACTAACCTTTTGCTTAGTTACTATCCCACCCTAAAGGCTAAAAAAAAAGCTATCTTGAATAAAGTATTTATAAAAGATAAGCCCTCAAGAGATGTATGTTTGCTTCTTTTTTTTTCTTTCAAAGCTATCTATGCTGAGTGCTGAGTCTAGTCCTAGACAATCCGTTCTTTGCACATTTTCTTCTTAATGAGTTCCACCCCAAACTCAGTAATTTTAGCTAAGAAACAGTAGCTAAATTAAAAAGATTAACTATTGAACTAAATCAGTCACCAAAATATAACTTTCTGGCATTTAGCTATTTTGAAACCCTTCATAAAAAAAATTTACATCTATGGAAACGTCTTCATTTTTAAGGGTGTGTTCCTCTGTACACCAAGAAGGGAGGGAGGTCTGAGTTACTAGAAACTCTTACCATTGTTTCAAATTTACGTAACAAGTCTTTTGTTTAAGGTACTTTTGATATGGACAGGAGACAGGGAAATACTGGGTAGAAGAGGGCAGTTCCCCCAGGAAAGGCCCCACCCTCAAGCCTGGAAACTCACCGCCCTAAATGGGAAGAGGCATTTCTGTTTTCATCCCCAAATGTTGCCTTTTGTCCTACCACACCCCCCTATTCTGTACCCATATAAACCTCAAACCCAAAGCTCCAATGAGCAGAAGAGCAAAGGGCAGAAGAGTGGCATGGCAGAGAAGGAGTGTCTGAATGTCAAGAGGAGTTTGGCTGGGAATGGTTGGAGAGATTGACTACAGGAGAGCTGAACTCCAAGGAAAGATCATCTTCCCACTCCATCTCCTCTCCAGCTCCCCCATCCATCCTCCTGAGAGCTACCTCCACCCAGCAACAAAGTCCCCCACATTTACCATCCTTCAGTTTGTCCGTGTGACCTGATTCTTCCTGGATGCCAGACAAGGACCCAGGTACCAAGAGGGTACTGAGCTTATTAACACTTAAGCTGTCCGAAGATGGCAGAGCTAAAAGAGCACTGTAAAATGCTCACTTGGGCTTTGGGAGTTGCAGGCACCCACTCCTAGATGCTACTGTGGGGCTGGAGGCCAAAAGCGCTCACCTCTGCTCCTTCACCTACCCATCTGCTCCCAATCCAATAAGGGGTTTGAACATGGGTGGCCAACAGATGAGCCACACCCCTGTCACACATACTGCGAAGGGGGGACAGGGGAACTCTCCCATTTAACTTTTTCTTGTAATGTTAACTGGACCTTACCTATACCCTTTTTCCTTGGTTTGGACAAATGATGGTACAATATTTAGGCCCAAGGCCAGCTCTGTGATTTTGAGATACAAATTTTCTACCGTGTTTCACTTAAGAGTTATCTTATTAGAAATGCAAATTTGGTGTTGCCTAGCTAATGATTACTCAGAGCAATAAAACAGGTCATTGGAAGATTGGTAGTCTGAATGGGAAAAAGAAAAACTATTTGAAAACCAGCAAATGAGAATTCTTTATGAAAGTTGTAAGACCTGCTTCTGCTGGGCGCAGTGGCTCATGCCTGTAATCTCAGCACTTTGGGAGGCCGAAGCAAGTGGATCACCTGAGATCAGGAGTTCGAGACCAGCCTGACCAACATGGTGAAACCTCGGCTCTACTAAATACAAAAATTAGCTGGGCATGGTGGTGCATGCCTCTAGTCTCAGCTACTTGGGAGGCTGAGGCAGGAGAATCGCTTGAACCCAGGAGGTGGAGGTTGCAGTGAGCCAAGATTATACCATTGCACTCCAGCTTGGGCAATAAGAGCGAAACTCTGTCTCAAAAAATAATAATAATAAGGCTGGGCGTGGTGGCTCACACCTGTAATCCCAGCACTTTGGGAGGCCAACGCAGGCGGATCACAAGGTCAGGAGATTGAGAACATCCTGGCCAACATGGTGAAACTCTGTCTCTACTAAAATACAAAAAATTAGCCAGGCATGGTGGTGCTACTCAGGAGGCTGAGGCAGGGAGTCGCTTGAATCTGGACAAGGAGGTTGCAGTGAGCCAAGACTGTGCTACTGCACTCCAGCTGGGTGACAGAGCAAGACTCTGTCTCAAAAAAAAAAGACCTGCTTCTGTCTGTCTGTATTTCTATACGTCTAGATGTGTTATGCTATGTGATAATATTTTGTAAATAAAGCTAGTTTTAAAATTATTAGTAAAATAATGAATTCATAATTGTCAGTTTAATATAATTCAGGCTTCTTTATCTGAATATACTGGTCAGAGAGGTTTATGCCATATCTGATACCTGTTTTAATGTTATGAAATTGCTGCTTCTGCAATATTTTTGGTACTTGATTTGTCTGTGAGCTAAAGTTGTAAGGGTTGGTTGCTGGGCTTCCCTGAAGCACACATCTTACTGTGTGCTTGGTTTTGAGCCTTTGGATTCTGGAGTCTTGACAAGTAGCCATGCTAAGGCCTAGGTACATTTTCTCAGTGCTTGGATGGCCAGATGCAAGGCAGAGTGCAGCCCAGTATGGCCCTTTCCTCCCTGGTCCAGCTTTGCCTTCTGGCTATTCTGGGAGATGTTGAATCCTCCAGGGGTCCTCTTCCCAGCTCTGTCCTCCATCCTGAGCTCTATAGACAGTGTGTAAATTCAGAACCTAGATGGTCCCTACCCTTCCTGGTCATCCTTTGGAACCACATGAGTATTTGGGACCCGTACAACTGGAGAAGATGTCAGGGAGCGTACAAGTATCATAGTTTCACAACTCTTTTCAGTAACTTAAAATCTTAAACTCATTGTATTAAATCAACGAATAGGTAGTCACAAAATGTCAGGTCATTTCTAAGTTAAAATACTGAAACATTAATTATTAAACATATGTTTAAGTTTATATACTTTGCATCTTATTTTTATATGGTATAAAGAAGCTAAATATATCTAGATTAGTTACTAAAAAAAATTGTAGGAAACATCTTCCTTAAAAATTATGAAGTGGTTTTCATCTGCAAATACTGATATAAAACAGTTCAAAATTACTTACTTCCTAGAATTTCACTAGAAGTTAGGGTTACTAAGTTGAATTTGTAGCTAATAAATGTAACTAAAATTACTAGATTGGCCTGGTGTGGTAGCTCACGCCTATAATCCCAGCACTTTGGGAGGCCGATGTGGGAGGATCACCTGAGGTCAGGAGTTTGAGACCAGTCTGGCTAACATGGTAAAACCCCGTCTCCACTAAAAATACAAAAAATTAGCCAGGCATGCTGGCACATGCCTGTAATCCCAGCTACTCAGGAGGCTGAGGCAGGAGAATCACTTGAACATGGGAGACAGAGGTTGCAGTGAGCTGAGATTGCGCCACTGCACTCCAGTCTGGGTGACAGAGTGAGACTCTATCTCAAAAAAAAAAAAAAAAGCTACTAGATTTACAGTTGTTTACTAGAGAAATAATTTTGTATACAGAGTGTATAAAGAAAAGCAATATATGTTTTTGGTGAGGAACATTGTAAAGGCTTGAAAATATGTACTTGTTGAAAAACAAATAATTTTGTCTAAATTAGAAGTTATTTAAAGTTTGTTTCAAAATAAAGGAATAAAAATGATATAGATAAAATTAAATTAATATAGAAAGTTGAAAAGAGAAAAGAGAATAGAAAGAAATTTTGTTAAAAAAATTATAAAAGCTTTACTGAAATCTTGTGTTGTAAAAAGCTGATTGAAATTGAATGGATTTGTTTATAAGATTGCTAAAGTTAGCGTTAGTATTGATAACACACTGATACAAAAGTAAGATTTGGTTTTATATTTTGAACAAGAATTTCATGTAGTGTTAATAAGAGCTAGTAAAATATTTTTGTTTACCTTTTGAGTAAAGTGCACAAAAAAGAAAAAAGGAAGAGGAGAGATTCCGTTTCATGCTGTCTTTTTTAGGTCTCTTGATTGTTTGGAAAACTGAGTTTCCTCTCTATCAAAGAATAAAGATTTTTGCTTTTTAAAAACTTTAAAAAGCTAAACATTTATATGATCTGAAGAGAAACCAGTGTATCGCTTTTTAAAAACTTTGGTTAGGCACGGTGGCTCACTCCTGTAATCCCAACACTTAGGAGGCCAATGTGGGAGGATCATGAGGTCAGGAATTCAAGACCAGCCTGGCCAACATGGTGAAACCCCATCTCTACTAAAAATACAAAAATTAGCTGGAGCGTGGTGGTGGGTGCCTATAATCCCAGCCAAGATCGAAGATCACACCATTGCACTCCAGCCTGGGCAACAGGGTGAGACTCCATCTCAAAAAAAAAAAAAAAAAGAAAAAAAAGTTTAAATTATCATTTATGCATCACTATTATTTTACAGTCATCTTTGATCCTGTTTCGATTGACACATTTAACAAGCTTTCTAAACTCAAATTTAAAATTAAATCTTTTGACTAAAAACTAACTTTGGGATGTTGCAGAAGGCCCTTAAAGCCTCCTAAAGGGAGATAATAACAGATTTATTTGATATGTTAAATTACATGGGAAGCATTGTCAAATGAGAAATGATGTTTAACTTTCGAGTTATATTTTGTGAATATGTTATCAATACATGTTCCAAAATTTTATGATATTCCTAAAATTCTGATATGTCTTGGTATTTATCAGTCATAATTATGGTTATTATGTTAAATTATTATAGGCCACAGAAATAAAATTTTCTTGTAAATTGTATCTTTAACATGACCATTTTAAGTCATTTCCACAGTTAATTGTTTAATTCTTTGTTTGTTTGAGACAGAGTCTTGCTCTGTCAATCAGATTGGAGTGCAGTGGTGTGATCTCAGTTCACTGCAACCACTGTCTCCTAGGTTCAAACGATTCTCCTGCCTCAGACTCCTGAGTAGCTACGATTACAGGCACCTGCTACCACCCCTGGCTAATTTTTGTATTTTTAGTAGAGACTGGTTTTCACCACGTTGACCAGACCGGTCTTAAACTCCTGACCTCAGGTGATGTGCCCACCTCAGCCTCCCAAAGTGTGGGGATTACAAGCATGAACCACCACACCTGGCCAGTTGCTTGATTCTAATGCATTTCCTGAAAGCTTATAAGCAAGTATAATCCTAAAATATTGTATCTTCAGGGAGGTTCATGGAAAGACCCCTGACAACCATTCTGGAATACAGGTTTTGGATAACTTTAGGATCATATCATTTGGATTGGGTAAAAATTCCCAGAATTCTAATGAAGAAATTGATTGGATTATAAAACTGCAAACCCAGCAGGACAAGAATTAATACCAAAGAAATACTCTGCCATATTTTCATGCTAAATCAGCCAATACTAAAATGTGATTTGCAGTTCAAGAGAGCGCCATGGTTCAACTCAAATTACCTATGACAAACCAATTATTAGGTTGAGTTATTACATTTATATCCTCTTAAATACCAGTTTGTTTCTCCAATTCAGGTACAATTACCTATGCACCTGAATTGGAAAAATAAAACGACTATTTAAAAGGCTATAATTTCAATGTTAAGCATGGGTTAATGGAGAGCCTGGATGGCCATCTGGTCCTTTTTGGTTAAAGCTTCCATTACTAAAAGCTGTGCCTTTCCTGAACTTATCATGGAAGCAATACAATGATCCAAATAGAAAACAAGCAAACAAACAAAAATACATACATATTATATATATATATATATATATATATATGTTGGTGTGATGACTGTTCTAAATTACTAAAATGGTTTATGACCAATGTTTGATTTGTCAAACCCATAATCCTGGGAATACAATCAAAACTTCAGGTACATTTCTGCTACCTGGTAGTAGCATTTTAACATTTAATGGGCGGCTTTCATTCAGTTGTCATTTTTGGTGCATGTTTTCTGGTTGTATAAAAGCTTTCCCATGCAAGAATACTGATGCTATAACAGTAGCTAAAACATTATTAGGAAATATGTTTCTTTCATGGTGCATTACTGGAGAAATCTCTAGCAATAAAAGTACTCATTTCACTGGCAAGTTGTAAAATCATTAAATAAGGTATTGTAGATAAATAGTATTAGGCAAAACTAACTGAATTGACTAGATTTCCTGATCAAAGGTCATGCAGACTGATGACAGTGAGATTCACTTCCAGTAGAAAACTAAGTTGACCCCTTATGAAATAGTCACTGGAAGGCCTATGCTCCTAACAATAAAACCTCATGTATCTTCTGCTTCTAAATTCTGATATGAGTAAATGATGCAAGGCTTTAATGCATTATGCCAAAGTGTATTTTCACCAGGTAAAGAAAGTTTTTCATGATCTACCAAATGAGGACAATTAAACCCCTCACAATCTAGAACCCAGAGACTGAGTCTTCTGGAAACATCAGAGAAAGACTGCCCTTTCCACCTACACTGCAGCAAAACTTCAGGACGCTGAAACTTCATTCTATAATATCACAGCCCAGAAGGGCCATTCCAGACTCTTGGAACTGGACACCCAGTGGAGGCTTTGAGGTAAAGCTTACTAGGGGAGTTTGTCCCCAGAAGCACATAGCATCCTAGACGTGGACAGCTTTCCTAAGATCACAAAGCAAAACTTTTCTGCTATCATGAGCCTCTTTCCTGTCTTAATTTTTCCCTTCTTTATGTCCCTATGAACAACAGAACTAGAAAAGAGGTCTTGTGTGCACCTGTGGAGCATACTTTCATTTGTGGAGGATTTCACAGTCAGCCTTATATATGGGAAACCTTATACTTTGATGAACAGAAAATGAAAAGCAAGTTTGGGTGAGGAATTTAACTGTGCCTTTGTTGGTTCATCATCAGTCAGAAACAGAACATTTGTCCATTTCCGTTAACCCACATTCTAGGTTAAAGAGAATATTGCCAGGAGGTCTTCATTTATCAGGATGGGAATAGTTCCTTAGCTTCCTTTATCTGTGGTTTGGAATAAATGAGACAACAGAAATTTGTCCCTCATAAAAGGCTTTATATCAGATTCTACTGCAAATGCTGTGGGTTCACAACAGACTTTTAAAAATTATCTTGCTAAAGTGATGCTAAATAATACAATTGCTCTGAATGCTTACTGGTATAACACAGAATAATCTATAGAGTTGCTGACACTTCTTGTTGTTCATGCATAAATACATGGGGCATTATAGAGATTTTGTTGTAGGGAATTAATGTGCTTCTTTGTTGAAACTAGTAGATGTTTTTCTAGCTCATTCTTTGCTCTATTTGATTTTAGTTGGTTTGGTTCATGGAAGCCCTGGCTAAAAAGCATACTCCAAACTCTTAGTATTATCTTCCTCCTAGTAATAACTGTAGTCTCCCTGGCACATCTCAAAAGTTTGAAATGTTTTCATACAGCCTTCTGTAGAATATCAAATGGTCTCACTTCAGCTGGAATGACAAAAACTCAAAGAAATGCATGACCATGAGGACACCATCACCTATGAATGACATGTTGAGGCCAGAAACTCAAAATGATGTTAACTGACAGTAGTGCCAAAACCTAAAGTTTTGGTCACACTCTCACCTAAGAGAACAAGACCAAAAAAGCAGAGAACTTTTCAACAGAATTATCGGATGCCATTGTATTGAACTGAGCTTGTGCACTAGGCCACAACAGACCAGACAAAACTAAAATGTCATCACTCACGACAAATGCAGCATAATCAAACTGAAACTACAAGGCAGCAGACAGATCCCAAAGCAAACCAGTGTTTTTCCTCCTGATAACAGGGGATTCCAGCATAATAAAGAAGTTCCTTTTGCTCTAACCCTTACCAAAAAATACTAACCTAACGTCCTTGTACCCACCTTACAAAACCCACTGTTCTGCTGTTTCAGTGGGTTTTGAGACCAAATAAATACATTTACAATGGTGACAGAGTGACTTGAATGCCTAAAGTTTGGTTAGCCTGTAAAAAGGGGAGATTGTTCAATTAAGGTTGGCCTAAGCTGCCTCCTTACATATTTTAAGTTCAGCCTAAAGGTTTCTCCATACATAGTAAATGTAACCTAACGAGATGTGTAAAGAGAATATAACCTACTCTCGTCCGAGTTACCACATTTGGGCAAATCAAAGGCAGCCAACTGTTCAAACCATGTTTAGATGAGGCAAATGCCAAACTGTAACCAATCCAGCTGTTTCTGTACCTCACTTCCATTTTCTGTGTGTCACTTTCTTTTTCTGTCCATAAATCTTTTCTGACCATGAGGCAGCCCTGGAGTCTCTCCGAACTTATTCTGGTTCAGGAGCATAATTTGAAAATTGTTCTTTGCCCAATTAAAGTCTGTTCAATTTAATTTGTCTAAAGTTCTGTTTGTCTTGTTTTAACAGAGGACACCATCCTGGTTAGGGCTGGGAGGACTCAGTCATGCTGACCTCCCAGTGGTTTGTGTGGACCAGTAAGCAGTTAAGACTCATCCATGTGACTGTCCTTTAACCTAAGGAATTAATGTCTCTTCTGACTGCAAAGTCTTTCAGAATGAATAACAGCACCCCCCACCCTCCCACACACATTCCTTCTCTAAACTTCATTTTTTAGACAATTCCACATCTAAATATGTGTTAACTCTCAGCTACTTACATGCAAAAGCCCACACAGAATACACAGAATACCATAAAATATTGCTAAAGGTGTTGTTCCTTAAAATATGCTCACATGATTATGCTTTTATGAATATAGTAAGAACAATACAGAAATCTTCTTAAGTTCTGGGTGGATAATTAGTAGCTCAGAGTCCTAGTTCTCAGGTAACATTCCCAGATACTAAATTATTCATGGATATCCTCCCCAGATTCAAAGGCTGAATGCAAACCCCAAGTGACTCCAGGAAAGCCCACAAGTTGTTCACTATGCATTTGGCTTAATTAACTGAGAAAATACATTTTACATTTGCTCAGATAAACTACTTTGTGAGGAAAAAGTTTTGCAAATAATATAACTTATGGCCCATACTAACTGTTCTGTCATCCATCACCTTCCCACAACCTCCCTGTACTCTCTCCACTCAATCATACAGGACAGGCTATTAATGCCAGGAGCAGACTGGACGCTGGAAAAACAAAACTAAAAGTGAATACCCTGCGGTTTATGCAGATTCACGGCATAGAAATGAAGCATTTGAGATGCTGGTGAAACAGGAGCTCCCTGACCACCCCCCTTTATGGGAGGGGGAGCACACAGACAGGTAGGACTTGGGGTAAGTGCTTTTGGGCTCCAGGTCCATGATAGGAGGCTAAGGAGGGTGGATCACTTGAGGACAGGAGTTCAAGACCAGCCTGGCCAACGTGGTAAAAACCTCATCTCTACTAAAACTACAAAAATTAGGCTGGGCACAGTGGCTCACCCCCTGTAATCCCAGCACTTTGGGAGGCCAAGGCAATTGAATGACAGGTCAAGACATTGAGACCATCCTGCCCAACACAGTGAAACCCCATCTCTACTAAAAATGCAAAAATTAGCTGGGCGTGGTGGTATGCACCTCCAGTCCCAGCTACTCAGGAGGCTGAGGCAGGAGAATCACTTGAACCTGAGAGGCGGAGGTTGCAGTGAGCAGAGATCGTGACACTGCACTCCAGCCTGGCAACAGAACGAGACTCCACCTGAAAAAAAAAAAAAAAAATTAGCCGGATGTGGTGGCAGGTGCCTGTAGTCCCAGCTACTCAGGAGGCTGAGGCAAGAGAATTGCTTGAACATGGGAGGCAGAGGTTACAGTGAGCCGAGATCACCCCATTATACTCCAGCCTGTGTGACAGAGTGAGACTCCTTCAAAAAATAAAAGAAAAAAATATATATCAGGCCAGGCACAGTGGCTCATGCCTGTAATCCCAGCACAGGGATTGTGAGGTAAAGGCAGGTAGATCACTTGAGGTCAGGAGTTTGAGACCAGCCTGGCCAACATAGTGAAACCCTGTCTCTACTAATAATACAAAAAACTAACCGGGCATAGTGGTGCACACCTGTAGTCCCAGCTACTTGGGAGGCTGAGGCAGGAGAATCACTTGAACCTGGGAGGCAGAGGTTGCAGTGAGCTGAGATCATGCCACTGCACTCCAGCATGGGTGGCAGAGCCAGATTCTGTCTAAAAAAGAAAAAAGCAAGAAAAAAAAATATCTGGCAGGAGGTGAAGAAGGTGCAAGCTTTGCCAGCAAGGAAACCTATAGGTAAATGACAACATGCCTGAGCTAAAATAGCCACTGGTGCCTCTGCATCAACATTCCAACGTAAAAAGAATATGGCTGCTGCTTCACTTCTGCTTTCAAAATCTCATGCAAAATGCCTCTACTAATTTGGAACTGTTCAGGAAAAGGGATAATGAGAAATGTAATTCCAGCTTAGCTAAATTGATAGGGTACAAATATTGTTAGCACGAAACCCAAAAAGACTAATTCCCCTGCCATTCTTCCATAGTTCATTGAATGGTCCCAAGTTCTACCCAGATTTTTTTTACAATTATGCTTTAAGTTCTGGGGTACATGTGCAGAACGTGCAGGTTTGTTACATAGGTATACATTAGGTATTTCTCCTAATGCTATCCCTCCCTTATCCCCCCACCCCTTGCTATCCCTCCCCTAGCCCTCACCCCCCGACAGGCCCTGGTGTGTGATGTTCCCCTCCCTGTGTCCATGTGTTTTCATTGTTCAATACTCACTTATGAGTGAGAACATGCAGTATTTGGTTTTCTGTTCTTGTGTCAATTTGCTGAAAATGATGGTTTTCAGCTTTATCCATGTCCTGCAGAGAACATGAACCTATCCTTTCTTATGGCTGTATAGTATTCCATGGTGTATAAGGGCCACATTTTCTTCATCCATTCTATCATTGATGGGCATTTGGGTTGGTTCCAAGTCTTTGCTATTGTGAACAGTACCACAATAAACATACGTGTGCATGTATCTTTATAATAGAATGATTTATAATCCTTTGGGTTTATACCCAGAAATGGGATTGCTGGGTCAAATGGTATTTCTATTTCTAGATCCTTGAGGAATCGCCACACTGTCTTCCACAATGGTTGAACTAATGCGCACTCCTGCCAACAGTGCAAAAGTGTTCCTATTTCTCCACATCCTCTCCAGCATGTTGTCTCCTGATTTTTTGATGATCACCATTCTAACTGACATGAGATGGTATCTCAAGGCAGTTTTGATTTGCATTTCTCTAATGATCAGTGATGATGAGTATTTTTTAATATGTTGTTGGCTGCATAAATGTCTTCACTTGAAAAGTGTCTGTTCATATCCTTCACCCACTTTTTGATGGGGTTGTTTATTTTCTTCTTGTAAATTTAAGTTCTTTGTAGATTCTGGATATTAGCCCTTCATCAGATGGGTAGATTGCAAAAATTGTTTTCCATTCTCTTCGTTGCCACAAAAAAGAGGAAGTATAAAATCATTTCCAAAGCTTATAATGCGCCTTACCATGTGGCTGTTGCCTACCTTGCTGCCTACCCTTCCCTAGCCACTCTGGATAGCTTTTAATACCTCATAATCTCCATACTGTCTCTGCCCAGGACCTTGGTACATGCTTTTTTTCTGATTGGCCATTCCTCTTGCTCCTAGCATAGCTAATATCGATGACTCTCTCTGACAGACAAAAGAGATGAAATTATAAAGCATTTGCAAGTAAAAACATCAAAACGTCTCCTCTTTGTTCAAGCAAGAATGCCCACCTCTACATTTGATTCACCACATACCTTCTAGAGGGAGGACTCTGTCTTACTTGGTCAGATCCTGGGCTCACCCTTAGTTGTGGTAACCAGGCTAATGGCTTGATTGACAATGGGAAAACAGCCTTAGACACTAAATGGCCCTATTTAAAAGGCCCAACTAGAGAAAACAAAGAAGAGGAGTCAAGAAAACCAGGGGGACTAAATTTGAAGAACAATCTTTTGGGCATTTTATATGTAGAAGGAAGAGGGAAAAAGAAAGAGGTTTTTAAGAAATCTTGCCTCTTCATAGTCATACATGATGGTTAAGAGCCAGAATATTTGGATTTAAATTCCAGTTTTATTACTTACTAGCTATGTGACCATCTGTCTTGAGTAGTTACTTAATCTTCCTGTCACCTTATAGATAGTGTCCTTATCTATAAAATAGGGGCATTAATAGTTTCTACTCAATATGGGCCCTATGCCTCACACAGCATGTGCTTAGGAAATGTTATTCGTATCATGTTATGTAGAAAGATCCTCTTTGGCATTTTGTCAAGAAACCTCATTAAATTTTGATTTTTATTATTTATGGGAGTCAAATTGATATTTATAGTGATGCCATGTCAAAATAGAGTCATGATACGAGCCTTCGAATTGCAGTTCAAAGATGACCTGAGCCAGGTCCCCTGTTACAGAATCTCACCTCCTCCTCCAATGTCATGGCAACACTCATGTAATATTTTCTCATTTGGTGCCTGGTTATCCTAATGCTAGCTTCCCTTCTCTCATCCATATTCCGCCAGAATGTGGTCCTTTTACTTAATAACCTTGTTCAACATGGATTCAAGACCACCATAATTTATTTTTCCATAATATTGCCCCCAAACAAACCACAATTATCAGCTATGAAGTGTTAGTCACAACTAAATCAGTGTTTTGGGTGTTACTGCTTGGTCTGTGAAAGCCTTTAACAAGCAGATTGTGGAAGAATCTTGATTGACAGGCTACACTTTTGCCAAGATACACTTTGGCAAATTGTAAATATTTGTTTGATTACATGAAGAGGCTAAAATCTGGCCTATCTTTGTTAATATTGTTAATTGATTTTAAGTTTTACACTACCTTTGCTTGGGCTTTCAAATTCCTTGGGAAGTAGTATAATATATCTATCAATATATCAAACTGTTTGTTGACCACCTACTCAAGGTAGTGTTGGTTACATGTGTGGTGAAGTCAATCAGTAACATCCCTGCCCTTGCCAGCCCCCCTACCCCCCCATCACTCCCCTACCTTGTCCCTTCAATTTACCATCTCTGCTCTCTGGCAGTTCACTTCAGTCCTACAATCTGCCCGAGCCTAGGGAAGGCTCCACAGGGAGAGAAAATTAGCCTCCAGAACTCTTCCTTCAGAATTGACAGTACTGCAGGGCTGGAACAAAGAATGCTATGTTCTGCACTCCTGCGGCATGAGCTGCCCCTGGAAGAAGAGGGAAAGCTGTGCTACTCTCGGGGTGGATGTGGGCTTCATGTAGCATTCACCCTGGATTCCTAGCTCTAGGTACCCAGGACTGCTGCCCAAGGCAGAGGCAGGGCTGACAATAGAAGTTACCACTTTGGAGTCCCTCACTATGTGCCAGATACTTTGCTAGGCAATTCATAGATTTTTTTGTCACCTTTAATAACACTAGCAATCCTATGAGAGATACCGTTATTATGTCTACTTTACAGATGCATCAACTATGACATAGAGAGTCTAAGAAATTTGCCTAAGTCATCAAGGGGGGTGGTTCTCAAAGCCAAGTCTCTTAGACTCCCAAGACTCTGCTTTAGTCACTCACTGTACCATATTGAGGGCCCATATAGTGATAAAAATAGAAGTGAAAATAAGTCTCCACAGTGTGAAATCATTCATTCCTTCAACATGTTTTGAGCACATACTCTGTGTCCCTTTGTAAGGTCAGCCCTTTTCCTGTGCCTAGTTCCCACCTCCAAGGATGTCACTCCAGCAATTCTCTCCTCTTTCTTTTGCATCATCATTCCCCTTTCTAGTAGATTGTTCCCATCATCACACAAATACACTGTTATTTCTCCCACCTCAAAGCAATCATTTCTAGTCTCTACATCCTCCTCCTCCTGGCACCCCATTTCTTCTGGAAACCATCATTAGCAAACTGACACAAGAACAGAAAACTAAACACCACATGTTCTCACTCATAAGTGGGAGTCAAACAATGAGAACAGTGTAAAAGTGTTCCCATTTCTCCACATCCTCTCCAGCATCTGTTGTCTCCTGATTTTTTAGTGATCACCATTCTAACTGGCATGAGATGGTTATCTCAATGTGGTTTTGACTTGCATTTCTCTAATGACCAGTGATGATGAGCTTTTTTCATGTGTTTGTTGGCTGCATAAATGTCTTCTTTTGAGCAGTCTGTTTATATCCTTTGTCCACTTTTTGATGGGATTTTTTTTCTTATAAATTTGTTTAAGTTCTTTGTAGATTCTGGATATTAGCCCTTTGTTAGATGGGTAGATTGCAAAAATTTTTCCCATTCTGTTGGTTGCCAGTTCACTCTAACGACAGTTTCTTTTGCTGTGCAGAAGCCCTTTAGTTTAATTAGATCCCATTTATCTATTTTGGCTTTTGTTGCCATTGCTTTTGGTGTTTTAGTCATGAAGTCCTTGCCCATGCCTGTGCCCTGAATGGTATTGCCTAGGTTTTCTTCTAGGGTTTTTATGGTGTTAGGTCTATGTTTAAATCTTTAATCCATCTGGAGTAAATTTTTGTATAAGGTGTAAGGAAGGCATCCAGTTTCAGCTTTCTGCATATGGCTAGCCAGTTTCCCTGCCTGCACCATTTATTAAATATGGAATCCTTTTCCCATTGCTTGTTTTGTCAGGTTTGTCAAACATCAGATGTTTGTAGATGTGTGGTGTTATTTCTGAGGCCTCTGTTCTGTTCCATTGGTCTATATCTCTGTTTTGGTACCAGTACCATGCTGTTTTGATTACTGTACCTTTTAGTATAGTTTGAAGTCAGGTAGCATGATGCCTCCAGCTTTGTGGGGTTTTTGTTTGTTTGTTTGTTTTTGTTGTTGTTGTTTTTGCTTAAGATTTGGCTATGCGGGCTCTTTTTTGGTTCCATATGAAGTTTAAGGTGGTTTTTTCCAATTCTGTGAAGAAGGTCAGTGGTAGCTTGATGGGGATAGTGTTGAATCTATAAATTACTTTGGGCGGTATGGCCATTTTCACGATATTGCTTCTTCCTAACCATAAGCATGGAATGTTCTTCCATCTGTTTATGTCCTCTCTTATTTCCTTGAGCAGTGGTTAGTAGGTCTCCTTGAAGAGGTCCTTCACATCCCTTGTTAGTTGTATTCCTAGGTTTTTTATTCTCTTTGTAGCAATTGTGAATAGGAGTTCACTCATGATTTGGCTCTCTGTTTGTCTATTACTGGTGTGTAGGAATGCTTGAGGGATAGCATGGGGAGAAGGCCAGATATAGGTGATGGGGAGGAAGGCAGCAAATCACACTGCCATGTGTGTACCTATGCAACAATCTTCCATGTTCTTCACATGTATCCCCCAAACCTAAAATGCAATAAAAATAAAAATTAATAAAAAAAAAAAAAAAAAAGGAATGCTTGTGATTTTTTCACATTGATTTTGTGTCCTGAGACTGCTGAAGTTGCTTATCAGTTTAAGGAGATTTGGGGCTTAGATGATAGGGTCTTCTAAATATACAATCTTGTCATTCTGAAAATACAGACAATTTGACTTCCTCTTTTCTTAATTGAATACCTTTTATTTCTTTAGCTTGCCTGATTGTCCTGGCCAGAACTTCCAATACTATGCTGACTAGGAGTGGTGAAAGAAGGCATCCTTGTCTTGTGCCAGTTTTCAAAGGGAATGCTTCCAGTTTTTGCCCATTCAGTATGATATTGGCTGTGGGTTTGTCATAAATAGCTCTTATTATTTTGAGATACGTTCCTTCAACACCTAGTTTATTGAGAGTTTTTAGCATAAAGAGCTGTTGAATTTTGTCAAAGGTCTTCTCTGCATCTATTGAGATAATCATGTGGTTTTAATCTTTGGTTCTGTTTATATGATGGATTATGTTTATAGATTTTCATATGTTCAACCAGCCTTACATCCCAGGGATGAAGCCGACTTGATAGTGATGGACAAGCTTTTCCATGTGCTATTGGATTCAGTTTGCCAGTATTTTATTAAGGATTTTCACATGAATGTTCATCATGTATATTGGCCTGAAAATTTCTTTTTTAGTTGTGTCTCTGCCAGGTTTTGGTATCAGGATGATGTTGGTCTCATAAAATGTGTTAGGGAGGATTTCCTCTTTGTGTATTGTTTGGAATAGTTTCAGAAGGAATGGTACCAGCTCCTCTTTATACCTCTGGTAGAATTTGGCTGTGAACCTGTCTGGTCCTGGACTTTTTTTGGTTGGTTGGCTATTAATTGCTGCCTCAATTTCAGACCTTGTTATTGGTCTATTCAGGGATTCATCTTCCAGGTGTAGTCTTGGGAGGGTGTAAGTATTTCAGGAATTTATCCATTTTTCTAGATTTACTGGTTTATTTGCATAGAGGTGTTTTTAGTATTTTCTGATGGTAATTTGCATTTCTGTGGGATTGGTGGTGATATCCTATTTATCATTTTTTATTGTATCTATTTGATTCTTCTCTCTTTTTTATTAGTCTGGCTAGCAGCCTATCTATTTTGTTGACCTTTTCAGAAAACCATCTCATGCATTTGTTGATTTTTTTGAAGGATTTTTTTGGTGTCTCTATCTCCTTCAGTTCTGCTCTGATCTCAGTTATTTCTTGTCTTCTGCTAGCTTTTGAGTTTGTTTAATCTTGCTTCTCCAATTCCTTTAATCATGACGATTTTAGATGTTTCCTGCTTTCTCTTGTGGGCATTTAGTGCTATAAATTTCCCTCTAGACACTGCTTGAATTGTGTCCCAGAGGTTCTGCTACATTGTGTCTTCATTCTCATTGGTTTCGAAGAATATCTTTATTTCTGCCATCATTTCATTGTTTATCCGGTAGTCATTCAGAAGCAGGTTGTTCAGTTTCCATGTAGTTGTGTGGTTTTTAGTGAGTTTCTTAATCCTGAGTTTTAATTTGATTGCACTGTGATATGAGAGACTGTTTGTTATGATTTCCATTTTTTTACATTTGCTGAGGAGTGTTTTACTTCCAATTATGTGGTCAATTTTAGATTAAGTGTGATGTGATGCTTAGAAGAATGTATATTCTGTGGATTTGGGGTGGAGAGTTCTGGAGATGTCTATTAGGTACCCTTGGTCTAGATCTGAGTTCAAGTCCTGGATATCCTTGTTAATTGGTAGCATTCTTTTAATGCTCTGCTATTTTGCCAACATTGCATGACACCAGAATTGGAAAGATGAAGCCATCAATAGAAATCAATTGCCACAACTCAGAGAAAGCATTTAAAGAAAGTTCCTTTCTAGTGATGTCATGAAGTATTCTTTTTTTCTACAGATAATCTATTTGATGCAATATTTTGTTGTAAGTTTATATATAAATAATTTTCTGTAAATAAAATTATGTTTTATGCATAGATGGGGAGCTTGCTATGTAAAAAAGACAGAGGAACCAGAATAAGAAAAATGAACATAAGAGGAACAAAAGAGTGCATTTTGTGAATTATTGGGAATCCCTTTGGAATCGAGAGAATGTTTTGTAATGAAGAGCATTTATCTTTTACGTAGTTCTGAATGTTCATATATCAGGAGTGTTTTACCAAGCATACCCACATAGGAAGAACAGAATTATCTATTATTTTATATTTTATGAGTGTTCTTTTTGTATTACTTGGTTCATTTGAAATTATATAATGAGTATGTACTTGGGTTTCTCTCTCTCAAATGAATTTTTAAAGCAGTTTTAAATGACTCATGAAAGATAGTCCTTGGAAAACAGCATCATAAGGTAATTCTGATATGATTATTTACATAAACTTGAGTCCCAGTTATTTATGCAGTGTTCTCAGAAAAGAGGTTTGGGTCTATGAATTAAGGTCAAAGTCTCTAAAAGAAGCTCACTATAAAGCTTTTACATAAATATAAACTGTTGTAGGAAGATAGGAAGAAAGAAAGGGAAGGAAGGCACCCAAGCAGAAGATTGGATGAGATTTATGTAGGGAAACTGATTTGCTGAGAGGAAAGACCTAGAATGGGAGCTAGAAATAGGGAAGAAGAGAAGGGAGGGAGGGAGGGAAAAGGGCAAGGAAGCTCTTTTCTAGAATAACTGTCTTGCCATTATTGAGTACAGGAATGCCTTACATGTGAGGGGAAGAAAAAAGATCTGTAACCAAACTGCTGAAAACAAAACCATTTAAAAAAAAGTAACTATTTTTTCAACAATTAACAAGGTGTTAAGTACTGTTCTTAGCACTGGATATGAAGAAACTGTATTTAGATAATTATATATAGATTTTTAAATCGTGGCAAAATAGACTGATGAGATGCATTTTCAAAACTTCTACAAATCAATAGAAGGCAAACATACAACCCAATTTTTAAAATGGGCAAAAGGCTTAAACAGCCACTTCACAAAAATGGATATCCAAATGACCAATAAACAGTGGTACCCAACATTCTTATGAGGAAACTGCAAATTAAAACCACCATAAAGTATCAAGCACACCCACCAGAATGGAAAAGAATGAGATTACCACTGTGTACCACCTGGAATCCTCATATACTGCTGGTAGGAGTATAATTTAGTACAACCACTTTTGAAGAAAGTTTGGCATTATCTACTGAAGCTGAACATATGCGTATCCCGTGGCCCAGGAATTCTACTTCTCTGTATGTACCCATCAAAATGCACATTTATAGGCACCAAAAGAGATGTACAGGGATGCTCACAGTAGCACAAGACATAGTAGTCAAACACTAGAAACAACTCAAATGTCCATCAGAAGCAGAAGAAATGAACCATGGTATATTTAAGCAATGGGAACAAATAAATCATTGCTACATGCAATAATATGGATGAATTGAAGAAACAAAAGCCAAAGCAAAAGAAGCCAAACAAAAAATATTAAATGTGTATAGTTCTGTTTACATAAAGTTCAAAAACAAGAAAAACTAGTTTATAGTGAGAGAAGTCAGGGTGCTGGTTATCTTTGAGGAATGACAGTGTAAATAAATGAGAAGGGGTATAAAGAGGCTTTCAGGTGCTGGTAATTATCCATTTTTTCATCTGGATGTTGGTTACACGGGGCTATTCCCATCATGAAAGTTCTTTCAAGTGTGAAGGTATACCTTGAGCAGTTTTCCATATGTATATTTCAATGGAAAGTGTAAGGGAAGAAAAGAAATGTCTTCTTCAACTCTCATAAAGTCTTAGTTGAAACAGAACCCTATAAAAGACAAATTACCAAAAAAAAACAGAGTTTATTAACACATACATTTCATATATATGGGAGACACCCCAGGGTATGACTTACCAAAGTGGTGACTTTGAATTTCAGCTTATATAACATCTTCAACAAAGAATAGTGAATTTTTAGAGAAGTGACAAGACAAAAATGACTTTGAGTCTCTAGGGATGGCAACTCTGGGAAGGTAAACAAATGGCAGATAAAAGATGGTTAGTAAACCTTGTTAATATAGATCCCTCTGGTACCATCTCCAGGCCAATAAGAGTGACAAGTTGTCTTCAGTGTTAACTTCTGCTCTCCCTAAGAAAAGAGGCCAATCTATGCCCTGTTTTTCAGCAATAGGTCAGAAAGCTTTCCTGAATCTGTTTCCTCTTAATTGCCTTCAGCTCAATAATTCTTCATATTTTTTTGGATGAAATATTTTGGTCTCCCATAAATGTTAATTTAAAAATGGATAGCAATGGTGAGACAGAGAACTAACTACATGTGTCTGTCAAACTGGTGCACACTGGGTACATACCTTCCATAACCGTGATGTTAGACAAAGTCCACTGTCATCCTTCCTTCTCTTTTTCAATATATATATATATATATATATATATATATATATATATATATCTTTGCCATATTCTGGACCAGTTGTTGGCAATGCTCTGTGTCCTTCTTTCCTGGCTCTTCCATGGCGCCTCTCCCCATGGTAGGCCACACTCCCTGTCCCATTGACAACAGGTGTTGCCATCCTCAGAACTCGTATCATCCTCACCACATGTCCTTTAGGAAAGAAATCCTCACTAGAGCTTCAATCTCAGCCCTGCCACTTTGGACTGGTGTGATCTCAGACAAGAAATTTAAACTAAGGCCTCAGTTTCCTCATCTGTAAAGCAAGATTAAAATTGCAAAGCTTTGTTTTGAGAATAACATGACTTAATTCCAGTCAGAACATAGGGCAACCTCTGGCTCATAGTGAGCACTCAATAAATGCAAGTTGGTGTTATTAGTGGAGCAGTGGTCAGGGGCTAGATTATGCACCCAAGCAGAAGATTGGATGAGATTTATGTAGGGAAACTGATTTGCTGAGAGGAAAGACCTAAATGTATCAGATTTATTTATTTATTCCTGAGTGAGAATCTGGATTTTATTTGGAGTATATGGCAAGAACTATGGGAATAAGCCCAGGATGAGAGGCCCACATGAGAAAGAAAGCAAATGTGATGACTGTTAACTCATTCTCGCCTTGAATTTAGGACTCAAGAAATAAGGAGTAACTTGGATGCTTTGATAGCGAAGGGTTTCGAATGGCTTTCATTGATGCAATCTATTCGCACCAAACTCCTTGCCAAAGTCAGGAAAATACAGTTTGGGTTCTACCTGGGATGCTGCCAAATAAATATTTGGCTTCTCAGTAAGCTCCTTTATTCTCATCCTCTTTGTCAGATTTGACCATTATCTTTCTAGTGATGTCCCTTAGCAGAAGAAAAAAAAATGCCCCTATAAGAAGTGACTATATGGAGAAAGAGAAGAGGCAAGGAGAAGCACTGGATGCCAAGAGCGGAGACAAGGTCATTGGGAAGAAAGTACAAAGCGTTCAAGACAATGTAAGAGTTCCACACATGAAAACCTCGCCTTTCAAAGAAGTTGCCAACATAATCCAGAGTGTATAGCATAACACTGAGAACTCAAAATATGCTTAATAAATACTTGTTAATAAAATCTTCACACAGATCTCATAATTTTCAAATATGTAAATACAGATTTTCAAGGAGTCATGATGGGGAGACATGGTGAATTTAGGACTAACCCAGCTTTGAAGAGCATAAATCCATTTCAAGTTCAGATTAACAGAACAGGATGGCTCTTTTTCTGCCATGTAAAACATCTTTTTTTTTTTTTTTTTTGAGATGAAGTCTTGCTCTGTTGCCAGGCTAGAGGGCATTGGTGCGATCTCAGCTCACCGCAACCTCCGCCTCCCAGGTTCAAGCGATTCTCCTGCCTCAGCCTCCCACGTAGCTGGGACTACAGGTGTGCCCTACCATGCCCAGCTAATTTTTATATTTTCAGTAGAGACGGGGTTTCACCATGTTGGCCAGGCTGGTCTCAAACTCCTGACCTTGTGATCTGCCAGCCTCAGCCTCCCAAGGTGCTGGGATTACAGACGTGAGCCACCACGCCTGGCCCTAAAACACCTTGTTTTTCAAATGGTTAACAATTATATTTTCAATAGAGTAATAATTGAAAATTTTGAAAACAATAGAATTAGGAAGCACTGTACATATTGAGTACATTTGGGTCGAACATTTAGATATTCTACACAGTATTTTATCATAATAATATGTCAGTAGGCAGAGGCACTCACATAAACCCATTGTTAATTTTTTAGAGTCAGTTCTCTTAGTAACTTGGTATCAGCAATCGTGGAAATATTTGAGTCTCAAAAATTGCCAAATGCCACAAACCAGTACTCCTTCCAGAAAGCCAGTTGTTATGCATTTACCATCACATTATTGCAAGAAAGTATTATTATGCTCATCTTATAAATGAGGAAACTCAGGGGCAGACAAGTTACTATGTTCTCCAAAGTTATCCATCTACTACTACAAAGTCGGGTTTTGGAGCTAGGTCTTCCACTTCAAACCCCATGCTGTATTCTTCATAATTTGAAATCATCACTAATGATCCACTTCATTAGAGGTATAATTTGAGTTTAATTGAAAAGTCTAACTTGCAGTTCAAACAATCATTTTCTTAATTTATGTTACTACTTTATTTTTTAAAAATTTATAAGGATGCTTCAAATGGCACAGCTGAGGAAAACTTGCTTAATTATGTTTTCATTAATTTTGCTAAGCCAATCTGATGCCAATGGCTGTGTAATTTGATCGCAGAAGTAAAATCACTTAGAATGCAGGACTTGCTCAGAAAAAGATGCCTACTATCACATGAGAACAAAACAGTCCCCTAGTAATAATCACTCTGTTGTATTCAACAGCCAGAGACCAGTAACCTTGAAGTGGTGACTTATTTCCGTGGAGAACACCTGTGAAGGTCAGAGCTGTGGTAACAGTGAGGCCAATCCCAATGTTCAAGAAATGAAGTTAAATCCTAGGACAGTAAGTTCTCAACCTGGACTGCACATTGTATGGTCTTGCACATTACCCCGGGGTCATTTAATCAGAATCTCTGGCTATGGAACCTGAGAATCAGTATATTTTACCAATCACCTGGGTGATTGTTCCCTCAAAACTAACTCTCATCAAAGGTCTTGCTTTCTTCCTCTACCACATTGTCATAGTGCCATGTGTAAACAGCTGGGTCTCTCTCCCCATCAGCTTAGGTATAGAATAACCAGTGGGCCCTGCCCTACCTTCTAACTGTACATTCTGTGCTCTGGCACTCCCTTCCAGCAGACCACACCTTTTTTCAAAGAGCTGAGAACTGACGAATCCCCAGCTTACCTTCCTTCCACCTCTAGAATAAAATAAGATTGAAATTCTGATTAAAATCTCATTTATCATTCCCTTAAGATGAATTACTTAGCTTTATACTTCTCATTCTCTCATTCATTCATTTCTTTGTTCCATCCAGCAGTGGAAAGAGAACATCTTTTAAGTCAATTAGAGTTTTCAGTCCTGCATCCTTTTCTGACTATGCCCTTTAGTAGCTGTGTGAAAATAGACAAGTGCTTGACATTTCCAAACCTCAGTTTTCTTCCTCACAGTATGTGGATAACAATACCTAATTTGTAGTAGATTTCAAAAATCTAAATATGATGTTATGTACAAAGTACCTAGTATAGTGAAGTGATAATGTCATCAACTGATTCTTTAAACAAATATTATGAATACTGCCCTTGTGCGTAGCATTATATGATGGACTGTAAAGAAACAAAATTATGAATAAGTTAAGAATCTGCCCTCAAAAAATCTAGAGTCTAATAAGGAAGACAAGATGAACCTTTGAATTACTATAAGATAGAAAGTACACACTTCCATAAAAGAAAGACAAGGATACAGATTAGGGCTTTTAATAGAGAATGGGATGAAAAAAGAAAAAAAACATTTACTTAATCTTCCAGGTCTGCAGATGATGAGCTCTCAAAGCTAAGGTTATTCTGGAAAATTTCCTTCCCACTTCAAATCTTATCTCTCAGCACTGGCTGGAAACTTCCCCCAGGAGGAAAGATAGAAGGAAAGAAACCAGCAGGTCTATCCAACAAGTATTTACTGGCCATTTGTCTTTTCAGTCTTCTCAAGGCAGGCTTCTATGACCTCTATACTTTAGTCAGGAGAATCTACTCATTGCTCTTTTTCATACGAACCATTTCCAAATCTAGCCTCTAGCTCATGGTATTTTTTTTTTTTATGCCAAAGACTCTCTCTCGCTCTCCTTTCCAGACATAAAAACTCAAGTAATGCTTTACAATCCTATCCTATTCACCACTTCCCTGAAGTTTTCTGTGACAGATCTTTGGCCTAAAATAGCCATTGTTTTGCACATGACTATAAGCTCCAATTATAGTGTTGCTCAAAATGAATTACCAGATCATTTTCAAAAATCAGATCTACTGAATCTGAATCTCTGGTGGTAGAGAGCTAGGAATCTGCATTGCATATAGAGGTTAGATGATTTATATGAACATTAATGTTTAAGAACTATCCACCAGTCTATTTTGTTTCATTTGTATGTTGCTGCCTCAACAAGAATGCACATGTTTGCATCATAAAAAGAGGTGGTCTTTTGTAACAACAGTCTATTTCCACCACCATCACCACCAGCACCTAGCACTGTACTAATTGTTTACTAATAGAAGGACCTTGTATGTGCAGCCTTATGCATTAGGTTGCCCATAGACAATTGAAGGAATCTCTAGGACCTTAGTTGGGGACCAATGTTGAGGGCAACATTTCTGCAGTGTTACAGAGAAATGATTTATGAGATAAAATTATCAACGAAATGTAATTAAAATAAGTAACATTTTAAAAATATGATGATATTCTCCTTTGCTTCTAATAATTCACTAAGATAAATTTATGAAGGAAATGGATGTAAGATTTGTTTAAACAAATATCTTGGTCTTGTAATTTCTCAGAGCTTGTACCATTCAGGCCTATTGCTATCTTAGAGTTTTGACTTGTAGTTGCCTTAACCTATTGGATTGCTTTTTTTTCTCCAGGAAAGAGTTTCATTAAACAACTTTTAGTTATTTATCCTATGGAAACAGATAACTATGAGCCTAATATTCTTTAACTCAGCCTTTGCTAGAAAATATAGCTACTGTACAAGGAACTTTAATGAAGATACTTTTGAAAGAATGAGAAACTTGAAACATGGGGCTTTTAGAAGAAGCATCAGGCAGTTATTCGCAGTTATTGTGTCTTGTTAGATAAGGAGAAGGTTAGAAATACGTACATACCAATTGCCATAAACATTAAGTAAATTTCAAGTTCCTGTCTTAGACTGCTTGGAAAGCCAAAATGCATCTCTGCAATATTGAAAGTTTGGTTTTCATGTTTCCAAAGATTATAAACTTACAACCTTGAGACTAAGAACACTAATCATAGGAAACATTGGTTAAGACATTATTGTAAAAATTGTGTTTACTTAAATTTAAATGTACCCACCAACTTTATCAAGATTACCTATAACTAAGTCATTGGAGATCTATCTCTAGTTAAACAATGCTAAAATGAGGCATAGATTCTCTTAAAATTGGAAACATAACTAAGATATTCTTTTCTACAAATGAAAAAAACAAAAACTTTAAAACTTAGTGCATAAACTCAATTTTACATTTCAAAGTCCTAGCCAGAAAATATATGCTCCTATAAAATTTCAGCCAGAATGGATACAGTGTTTAGAAAGAATGGGTACAGTATTTAGAAGAAGAAAAATAAATTAATTATAGACCTCTGTTTCTAGCAACAAACTGCACTAGAGATCACTATGCACTCTGGCTACAAAACACCCAAAAATGCAAGAAAAAATGGATAAATGGATAAAATATTCTTTTAAATCAATGAAGGAGTTGGGAGACAATAAAAACAGATCCCCTGAGAATAGGAACCACACAGGATGGGCAATAAGCTCTTAAAGCATCATACACCACCTGACCTCTAACAGCACAGGAGGGCCTATGAGGAGCATGGGGATGGGGTGGTGCTAGGGACTGGACCTTCAGCCCGCATTGGTACATTGGTGGGGGTGTTGGACCAAAGGCCACATCACAAAAGTCTAGGAATCAAGAAAGGCTATATTGAGGAAAATGCTCAGCAGAGGCAGATAGCAGGAAAAGAAAATCTAAAACCTGGAGGAAAACACCACACAGACAATTGACATAGGGTTCAGAACAGGAGTATGTTAATAATTCCTAAAAAGAAAAATCCAGCTCAGTATAAACACGAACATGACATGGTCAGTTCACAGAAGAGAAAACACACTGACAATAAATGCAGGGAAAATATTCTTAACGTTATTTGTAATTAGAGAAGTGTGATTTGGGAGTACTTTATTTAAACAAAAAGACTTTGTTAATGTATGCATAAACATGTGTGATGATTCCACCACTGGGTTCTCAGAACCCTAAAAGTCAATTCGCTAGCACCCAAGCAGAAGATTGGATGAGATTTATGTAGGGAAACTGATTAGCTGGAGAAAAGACCTAAACGTATTGACATCAAATGTTCTTTCCAGATCATTCAATGAAATCACTCAATAGGTAACACCGCAGTCAACAAAGCCCTACCTATGCATTCAGAAATACCAATAAGCTATTTAGTCTCCTGTTTTTAGTGAGCAAACAGCTAAAATTATCAAGCATCTAAAGAAAATTCTCAACACAGAAGACAGAGACTGTAAATAACACATAATAATAAAAATAACTCCAGCAGTTTGGGAGGCCAAGGCAGGAGGTTGCTTGAGGCCAGCAATTTGAGGCAAGCCTAGGAAACATAGTGAGACCCCATCTCTACAAAAAGTTAAAAATTAGCCAGGCACAGTGACATGCATCTGTAGTCTTAGCTACTCAGAAGGCTAAGGCAGAAGGATTCTTTGAGCCCAGGAGTTCAAGTTTACAGTGAAGTATGATCACAGCGTAGGTGACAGAGTGAGACCCTGTCTCTAAATGATAATATTAAACCAATTTAGAGGAAACAAAAACTACTCAGGGAGATGAAAACCTCTTATCTTTAATGGATAGGAAAAGATTTTGAAATTTTTGAAAAGTTTTTTTTTTTTTTTTTTAATAGAACTATCAGTCAACTGGGAGAATGTTGAAAGACAGTTCGCCATGAGCTGCTCACATTTCTGCACATATTGCCAGCAAGGTACTTACTGTTCTTTGTTCCAGACTATTTAAGGATGTTTCTACAGCAAACAGTCTTGGGATATAGAGATAGTGTTTTCCTCTAGAGCAAAGGGCAGGCATGCTTACTGCACATTATTAAAGATTTGGGTTCTCTACCTCAAGGTTTCTCTCCTGTAACACATGTGCAGGTGTCACCTGGTCCTTTTTGCATCACTTTGTGGAAATTGGATCTTCAATATGGCCTAACTTTAGCTTTTCTGAGAGTTTGCGGAAGCCCTTCATAAATTAGTGGGCAAAGTCATAAATGAGTTCTAGGGAACATAGGGCTTACTGCTCCTGGGGCATCCAGCTGCAGAATAGGGGAATTCTATATATCATATATCATTCTATATTTAGTAATTTTGCAATAAGAAAATCTTTTTTTTTTTTTTTTTTTTTTGAGACATAGTCTTGCTCTGTTGCCCAGGATCTCGGGTCACTGCAACCTCCGTCTTCCGGGTTCAAGCAATTCTCCTACCTCAGCTTCCTGAGTAGCTGGGATTACAGGCGCCTGCCACCACGCCAGGCTAATTTTTGTATTATTAGTAAAGACAATGTTTCACCATGTTGACCAGGCTGGTCTCGAACTCCTGACCTCAAGTAATTTACCCACTTTGGCCTCCCGAAGTGCTGGGATTACAGGGGTGAGCCACCACGCCCAGCCCGGAAAATCATTTTAAAGTTACTGGATTCACAATAAAGCCTACTGCAGATCTATTGCTGTAGCTTTCCCCCTCAGACAAATTCCAGGCAAGGTGCGGTAACTCACACCTGTAATCCCAGCACTTTGGGAGGCTGAGGCAGGCGGATCATCTGAGATCAGGAGTTTCAGACCAGCCTGACCAACCTGGTGAAACCCTGTCTCTACTAAAAAAAACAAAAATAAGCCAGGCATGGTGATGCATGCCTGGAGTCCCAGCTACTTGGGAAGCTGAGGCAGGAGAATCCCTTGAACCCAAGAGGCGGAGGTTGTAGTGAGCCAACATTGCGCCACTGCACTGCAGCCTGGGTGACAGTGAGACTCTGTCTCAAAAAAAAAAAAAAAGAGGGACAGAGAGAGCAGTGAACCCCTCTAAAGTGGAGAGTTATCAGAAAAGAGTATACCTGGGTAGAAGACAGTTTTAACATATTTTCTATACTTTTTCTTAGTGCTCTAAATTTGAGGTTATAACTTTTAATTCTTCAAAATATTTACCCTTGGAATTTGTCTTCACACAAAGAAAAATATTTTTAAACCAAATCAAAGTAAGAGATTATTTCAAAACTTTTTCTCATTTAGGTATTATCTATCATAAAGACATATTTAGATATTTAGAGAATTTTTAAAACTTTTTGCTCAGCAATATTATAAAATAATGTTCTTTCCTATTACATAATAGTTGCTTCTAAATAGATATTAAGCCTGTTGAGTAAGTATATTATTCTACATTTATAATCTTTTCCCACATACATGATTCGCTAATATTAGGCTATAAATTACATTCTATAATTCCAAGGAAAAAATATTAAGGCTGATTTTTACACTATCATTTCATTTTAATAGTTTCTTTAATGCAAACTTCTTAATATGACTCCAAGACAGAATAACATAATTAAGTTAGTTTCTACCAATTTAGTCAAAGAGAAGCTATGTTGTTTTATGCCAACAAAGTATTCTGGGAAAAATCATTCATTTATTGATTCAGCACACACTGATTCACTGTCTGTAGCTGTAAAGCACTGTGTTAAATTCCATAGGGAAACACTGATGATTGGAAAATGAGGCTGGCATCAAATTCACTGTCTAGTAGAACGAAATGTTCACAAATGACAAAAATGTAGTGAGTGCCATTAAAGCAATACAGATAAAGAATAATAAACTCTGTGAGGATAGAGATCGCTTATATCCCACTTTCTATTGCATCTTCTGCATCAGGAATATGCTCTGGTACTTTGTGTTTCCTGAAGAATAAAGAAAGAGGTAGCATTTGACGTAGGCTTGAAAGATGTAAGGCTATAGACAAGAGATTTGAAAAAAAACACACATTTGTAAAAATCAAAGTTATGCTTGTAAGTATTATTTCCTTAATACAGTTCTTTTCCAGCTTGTGATGAATGGCAGAATGTGGTCCAAACCTTCCTCTCTGCATTGTCATATCACTGCAATCCAGAAAATAATCAATAGGCCTAAGGGCATTGCAAGTCCAGTAGTAATCATGGTTGCTCAATCCAATGAGGGTTGCGTCTTTCAAAGGAGTCACTTTGAAATACACTAAATAATATCATTATTCAGTATATGCTTGAAACTCTTATTTATACAACACCTTCAGGGTCTGCATCAGTTGCTTTTAAACATCATCAACATCCTCAATGTTCACAAAGGATCATAAATCAGAATGGCCTCAGCTCCCTTAACAAGCCAAAAAAAAAAAAAAAGAAAAACACCACACAGTTGAGCAAAGTCTGCAAAATTTTGAAGGAATTGGATTATGGGACACCTTTACTGTCTATATTACAAATTTCTGATTCCTTTTAGCCTTTTCAAAGACTATGTGATTTATTATAATAGTAGTTGGGGAGAAAACAAAGATTGAGAAAAATATCTGTGTTCCCCCCACCCCCAGTCACTATAGTGTGACTAAGAAAAATGTAAGTCCCTTTTCTAAGTATAAATTCCAACTCAAGAATTTTTATTTCGGCCTTTGGTAAAAATGCACCCTACCCTATTGTGTTTCTTTTTTAAAATAAATTTGTTATCAAGTATTTTAGACATACAAAAAGATATAAAGATTTACAATCATGAACACCAAGATGCCCAACATTCAGTTTAAGAATTATGATAGCTTAAGCTTATCACATTTCCTTTTTTCCTTCCTGAGTGGGCAGTGATCATCCCAAATTAGATGCTTCTCATTCCTGTGCATTTCCTTATACTTTTCCTACATCTGCTTATAACCCTAAACAATATATTTTTTTCATAAAATTGTAAAACTTTAAGCAGTAACATACTACAATATTCTTTTGTAATTTTTTTTTTTTTTTTGAGACAGACCAGGCTGGAGTGCAGTGGCAGGATCTTGGCTCACTGCAACCTCCACCTCCATGTTCAAGTGATTCTCATGTCTCAGCCATCTGAGTAGCTGTGATTACAGGCATGCACCACCATGCCTGGCTAATTTTTGAACATTTGGTGGAGACAGGATTTCTCCATGTTGGCCAGGCTGGTCTCGAACTCCTGACCTTCAAGTGATCTGCCTGCCTCAGCCTTCCAAAGTACTGATTACAGGCATGAGCCACCATGCTCAGCCTATAATGTATTTTTTGTGCAACATTATGTTAATATGCATAGTTCTGGTTCATTGATGGACATATAGTTTGTCTCCTCTTTTCCTGTTAGGTTGGTGCAAAAGTAATTGCAGCTTTTGCCATTGAAAGTAATGGCAAAAGCTGCAATTACTTTTGCACCAACCAAACATTATGACCAATACAACCCTGAAGATTTTTGTTCCTATGAGATTTTCAGGCTTTTGTGGATAATAGGAATTATCAGTTTACCATCTATTACCAGATTGCTATGGTGGTTGAATTGATTTGTATACTCTCATAAGGAGTATATAAAATTACAATTGCTTCACATTGTTCTTTATACTTTTAAAATTTTGTCAATCTGATGGATATTTTAATTTTCATTAAAATTACTGACTTCTAGTAAGATTAATGACTACCAGTAAGATTATCTGTGTGTGTACGTGTGTGTGTGTGTGTGTGTGTGTGTGTGTGTGTGTGTTTCCTCTTCTGGTTGCTCTTCTGTGAATTGATGATGATGTTTTCTGCCCTTTTTCTATTAAGTTGCATACTTTTTTTTTTTTTTTTTTAATTTATACAGGTTCTTCATATATCTTGGATATATGTTGCAAAACTTGTACATGTTGCAAATAGCTTCTTCCAGTCTGTGGCTTATCTTTTTACCATAATTATGTTGTCTTTTGTTAAAAGTTTTAGTTTTCATGTAGTCAGATTTCTCAATTTCTTTATGATAGTTTGTGTTTCCTATACCTTTTTTATGTTGTGGTTATAAGGGTATTCTCCTATATTTTTTTCTAAACTGTTATATCCTTTTTTTTTTAATTTAGGTCTTTAATTCATCTTTTGTGTGTGGTGTGAAGTAAGGATTTGACTTTATTTTTTTCTATTTTGGTAACTAAATATCTTGGCACCATTTACTGCTACTCATCTACAAAGTCACCTCTGTCAGATATCAAGTTTTTATATATGTCTATGCCTAAACTATACATTCTTTTCCATGGTTTCTATCAATCCCCACATTAATATAACACTTTTAAAGTCACTGGAACTTTATTATAAATCTTTTGTCTAGCAAAAAAATTATACCCACTCCCATCCTCCTCATCCTCCTCCTTTTTCTTCCTCCTCTTCCTCTTCTTCCTCCTCCTCCTTTTCTTACTTTCTTCTTTTTCTGTATCAGATAGTTATGCTCCTTTCATGTCCATTTTGGACCATTGCTCTTCTTACACATTTTCAGATTAGCTTGTCAAGTTCCATAAAAACTGTACTTCAGTTTTGATTGGAATTACTAAATAATGTTTTGAATAAAAGCTACACAAAATCACACCTAAATTGACAAGTGGCACTTTTATAATATGATTCTGTGTAAGACACAGAAAAATGTGCTTTTTTTTTTTTTTTTTCTGAGACAGAGTCTCGTTCTGTCACCAGGCTGGAATGTAGTGGTACGATCTTGGCTCACTGCAACCTCCAACTCTCTGGTTCAAGCAATTCTCCTGCCTCAGCCTCCCGAGTATCTGGGACTACAGGCGTGCACCACCACAGCCAGCTAATTTTTGCATTTTTAGTAGAGATAGGGTTTCACTATGTTGGCCAGGATGGTCTTGATCTCTTTACCTCATGATCTGCCTGCCTCGGTCTCCCAAAGTACTAGGATTACAGGCATGAGCCACCACGCCCGGCCCAAAATGTGCTTTGTAAATAGCTAAGACTGTAAGAGTGTGAAGTCCTATTATTTAATATTCTTTTAACTCTTCTGGGCTAAGAAACTGTAGTCATTTTGATGGTTCTAAAAAGAGAACAATTTTAAGATTTTAAAATTTTGATAGCTCTTATTTTATATATGAACATTTTTATTTATATATAAACATATATATAAATTATATATATAAATATTATATAAACATTATTTTATATATAAACAATTTACTTTTGATTTTTTAGAGAAATGAAATTTCTTTCGCAGAACTGGGATCTTCATTGTAATTGAAAGCATGCTAAGCAGGCATGTGACAACCAGCACTGCCACATATTTTCTGCCACAATCATCTAATAATTTTCCATTTATATGAAAGGCAACACAAGCAACAAGAGAGAAAGCAGTATTTGAAGGCTGAAAAAAGGTAACAACATAGTCTGTCTCTTCTGATAAGTATTTGTGTTGGGGAAGTACACAAAAAAAATGGAGGATCAAAATAATTTAAAAGTTATAAAAGAAAGCAACTGAGCTAAAAACAAAAAAAAAATGCAATTTTTCTTATATCTCAACAAAACTACAAAAATACTAAGGCAATGACAATAAAAGTTTAATAAAAGAAGGAATAAACAATAAATTAATATATTTTTAAAGTAAAAATATTATTTAGAATGTGTTGTAGAGGAGTCAGCAGTGTTGTTTTATCAAAAATGCTCTTAGTAAATATCATCATATCTTCAGGTCTTATCTCTTCCCAGTCTGTTTTGTAAATCTGCATTTCTGCTATGTCTTGTGATTTTTTGACTAGCTCTAACTCATGTTCTCTTTCACTTTATTCTAACAGCTTCAAATTTAATTAACTGCTGATTGTTCCTGAAGATATGCTAAGGTAAGTGTTTCCACAACTTTTTTTTTTTTTTTCCAGTTTGCTGAGTGAATGAGAACTGGCTGTTATGGTTCCTTAGTTCCTGGGTAACTATGAAATCTCAAAAGCTTTGGTAGCACACACTACTGACAGCTAATATTTTTAATGCCAAGACTGTATGCCATCTCAAAAATTATATGAGAGTTTATTTTATGAGGATTAGCAAAATTAACTTGCCCAAGTTCAAACATCCAGTCAATGTCAGATATGAGACTTAAACCCAGAGAAGTCCAGCTCTAAAGTTTATGGTGGTAAACATCAATGCTTCTACATTATTTATTGATATTGCTGTAACACACAATTTACTTCTCTAAAAGCATGTAAAGTGTGTTCTGTTTTTCATACTGTTAATTTCAGCTGAAATAACACATTTACATATGTTACAGAATAGGGGCTATTTGCAGCCAGAAGGAATAACTCCCTACTCCCTAACATTGTGTTATAACCTGTTATTGTTTCCAGAAATCTTCCAATTTCTTTATTCTCTTTTTTGCTGTTCTAATCCTTAGATTTGCTTAGATGATTATCAGAATTTCAAAACTGTATCATTAAAGCTTTTATAATGCTTAAAAAGACAGAAGGATAAGTCTTAATCTTTTCAAGCTGCTATAACAAAAGATCATAAATTGGGTGGCTTATAAACAACAGATATTTATTTCTCACAGGTCTAGGGACTGGGAAATCCAAGATCAAGGGTCAGCAGATTGGCTATCTGGTGAAGACTCACTTCCTAGATGGCCATCTTTTCACTGTAGCCTCACCTGGCAAAGGCATGAGGGATTTCTTTTGGGCAGTAATCACATTCATGAGGCCTCTGCCTCTATAACCTAATCACACCCAAAGATACCATCCCCCACCTCCTAATATCCCTTGAGGATAGGATTTGAACATATTTATCTGGCAAGAGAAACAATAATTCAGACCTTAGCAGACGAAATAGGTAATGTAGAATGAAAAAGAAAAGATTTTTTTCTTTTTTTTTTTTTTTTTTTTTTTTTTTTTTTTTTTTTGATAGAGTCTTGCTGTATCGCTCAGGCTGGAGTACGTACGGTGTTGCAATCTCAGCTCACTGCAGCCCCCACCTCTCAGGTTCAAGCAATTCTCCTGGCTCAGCCTTCCAAGTAGCTGGGATTACAGGTGCTTACCACCATGCCCAGCTAATTATTTTGTATTTTTAGTAGTGACAGGGTTTCACCATGTTGACCAGGGTGGTTGCAAACTCCTGACCTCAGGTGATCCACCTGCCTCAGTCTCCCAAAGTGCTGGGATTACAGGCGTGAGCCACCATGCCTGGCCTAGATTCTTTTTCTTAAAAATCTCAATATTCTAGATCAAATATTATTCACAAAATAATACTCCAGCAAATTTGAAGAAAATAAATTATACAGTGATTATTTAGAGTGAGTGATCTACATATATTATGCCCCATTTATATTTGACAAACAAAAACAATTTTTAAGAGCTATTTGGGTTTCTAAAACTAAGTAACTAAGATGGCAATTATCATAATATTGTTAATTATTAATTTAATAAATGATTATCCCACTTGGCACTCCAAATATGTCAAATTGAAAATAGCCTTCTGGCCAAATAAGAATATATGTAACTTTTGAGAGGATCCAAGATGGCTGAATAGGCACAGCCCTGGATTGCAGTTCCCAGTGAAAATGCAGAGAGTGAGTGATCATCGTATATCCAAACGAATTTTTACTGCCCACATACCAGGAGATTCCCAGGCGGAAAGCACCACGAGTCTCTAGCATGGCTGTTTCAGCCAGCACAGTAGGTCTCTGAACAAAAACTCACACAAATACGGGCACCATTTCAACTGGCGACTGGAATGCCTGGGAGACAGAGTCACCCAGGATGGTCCAGATCTGTGGGGGGGGGAAGGGCATCCGCCATTACTGAGGCAGTCCGCCACTACCAGGCAGTCTGCCATTACTGAGGCAGACTGCCACTACTGCGGCAGTTCTAACTATACCCCTATAAACAAAACTGCAAGGAAGTTCACATACAGCAGCTGGGCAGAGCCCACAGCAGCTCAGCAATGCCTCTGCTGGCAGACTGTGACTAGGCTACCTCCTTACTGGGCAGGGCATCTGAAAAAGGCAGCAGAATGACAGGAACTTATAAATAAAGCCCCACCTTCCCAGGACAGAGCACCTGGGTAAAAAGGCGATTGTGAGTTCTGCTGTAGCAGAATTAAATGTACCTGCCCAGCAGCTCTGAACAGAACAACAGAGCTCACAGTTCAGCACTTGAGCTCCTATAAGGGACAGACTGTCTCCTCGAGCAGCTCCGACCCTCATATAACTAAAGAGAGACCTCATAAAGGAGAGCTCAGGCTGACATCTGGCGGATATCCCTACTGGGACAAAGATAACAGAAGAAGAAACTGGCAGCAACCCTTACTGTTCTGCAGCTGCTGCAGGTGGTCCCCAGGCAAGTAGGGTCTGGAGTGGACCTCCAGCAGTCCTACAGCAGGGGGCCTGACTCATAGAAGGAAAACTAAGAAACAGAAAGAAATAACTTCATCAGCAACAGAAAGGATGTCCACTCAGAGACTCCCATCTGAAAGTCACCAACCACAAAGACCACAGATAGATAAATCCACAAAGATGGGAAGAAACCAGCACAAAAAGGATGAAAATACCCAAAACCAGAATGCCTCTCCTCCTTCAAGTGATCACAAATCCTCGCCAGCAAGGAACCAAGGCTGGATGGAGAATGACTGTGATGAATTGACAGAAACAGGCTTCAGAAGGTGGGTAATAACAAACTTCTCTGAGCTAAAAGATCATGTTCTAACCCAATGCAAAGAAACTAAGAACCTTGAGAAAAGGTTCAATGAAATACTAATGAGAATAAATAGCTGACAGAAGAATATAAATGAATTGATGGAGCTGAAAAACACAAAACAAGAACTACACAAAGCATACACAAGTTTCAATAGCCAAATCGACCAAGCAGAAGAAAGGATATCAGAGAATGAAGATCAACTCAATGAAATAAAATGAGAAGCCAAAGTTAGAGAAAAAAGAGTAAAAAGATATGAACAAAGCCTCCAATAAATATGGGATTATGTGAAAAGACCTAATCTATGTTTGATAGGTGTACCTGAATGTGACAGAGAGAATGAATCCAAGCTGGAAAACACTCTTCAGGATATTATCCAGGAGAACTTCCCCAACCTAGCAAGGCAGGCCAACATTCAAGTCCAGGAAATACAGAGATCACCATTCCTCAAGAGAGCAACCCCAAGGCACATAATCATCAGATTCACCAGGGTGGAAATGAAGGAAAAAATGCTAAGGGCAGCCAGAGAGAAATGTCGGGTTACCCACAAAGGGAAGCCCATCAGACTCACAGCAGATCTCTCCACAGAAATCCTACAAGCCAGAAGAGAGTGGGGGCCAATATTCAACATCCTTAAAGAAAATAACTTTCAACCCAGAATTTCATATCCAGCCAAACTGAGCTTCATAAGTGAAGGAAAAATAAAATCCTTTATGAACAAGCAAGTACTCAGAGATTTCATCACCACCAGGCCTGCTTTACAAGAGCTCCTGAAAAAAGCACTAAACATAGAAAGGAACAACCAGTACCAGCCACTCCAAAAATGTACCAAATGGTAAAGAGCATTGACACAATGAAGAAACTGCATCAACTAATGGGCAAAAGAACTAACTAGCATCAAAATGGCAGAATCAAATTCACATACAACAATATTAACCTTAAATGTAAATGGGCTAAATGCCCTAATCAAAAGACACAGACTGGCAAATTGGATAAAAAGTCAAAACCCATTGGTGTGCTGTGTCCAGGAAACCCATCTCACATGCAAGGATATACATAGGCTCAAAATAAAGGGATGGAGGAAGATCTACCAAGCAAATGGAGAGCAAAAAAAAGCAGGAGTTGCAATCCTAGTCTCTGATAAAATAGGCTTTAAACCAACAAAGATCAAAAGAGACAAAAAAGGGCATTACCTAATGGCAAAAGGATCAATGCAACAAGAAGAGCTAACAATCCTAAATACATACATGCCCAATACAGGAGCACCCAGATACATAAAGCAAGTTCTTAATGACCTGCAAAGAGACTTAGACTCCCACACAATAATAGTGGGAGACTTTAACACTCCACTATCAATATTAGGCAGATCAACGAGACAGAAAATTAACAAGGATATCCAGGACTTGAACTCAGACCTGGACCAAGCAAACCTAAGACATTTACAGAACTCTCCACCCCAAATCCACAGAATATACATTCTTCTCAGCACCACATCACACCTACTCTAAAACCGACCACATAATTGGAAGTAAATCACTCCTCAGCAAATACAAAAGAATAGAAATCATAACAAACAGTCTCTCAGACCACAGTGCAATAAATTAGAACTCAGAATTCAGAAACCAACTCAGAACCACACAACTTCATGGTAACTGAACAACTGGCTCTTGAATGTTGAGTGGATAAACAATGAAATAAAGGAAGAAATAGAGATGTTCTTCGAAACCAATGAGAATGAAGACACAATGTACCAGAATTTCTGGGACACATTTAAAGCACTGTCTAGAGGAATACTTATAGCAAAAAATGCCCACATGAGAAGTAAGGAAAGATCTAAAGTCAACACCCTATCGTCAAAATTGAAAGAGCTAGAGAAGCAAGATCAAAAAAATTCAAAAGCTAGCAGAAGACAACAAATAACTAAGATCAGAGCAGAACTGAAGGAGATAGAGACACGAAAAACTCTTCAAAAAATCAGTAAATCCAGGAGCTGGTGTTTTGAAAAGATCAACAAAATGAGACCACTAGCCAGACTAATAAAAAAGAAAACAGAGAAGAATCAAATAGATGCAATAAAAAACGATAAAGGGGGATATCACCACAGATTCCACATAATACAAACCACCATCAGAGATTACTACAAACAACTCTATGCACGTAAACCAGTAAACCGGGAAGAAATGGATAAATGCCTGGACACTTACACCCTCCCAAGCCTAAACCAGGAAGAAGACAAAACCCTGAATAGACCAATAACAAGGGCTGAAGTTGAGGCAGAAATTAATAGCTTACCACCCAAAAAAGCCCAGGTCCAGATGGGTTCACAGCTGAATTCTACCAGACATACAAAGAGGAGCTGGTACCATTCCTTCTGAAACTATTCCAAACAATACAAAAAGAAGGAATCCTCCCTAACTCATTTTATGAGACCAACATCATCCTGATACCAAAACCTGGCAGAGACTCAACTAAAAAAGAAAATTTCAGGCCAATATCCATGGTTAACATTGACACAAAAATCTTCCATAAAATACTGGCAAACCAAATGCAACAACACATCAAAAAGCTTATCCATCATGATCAAGTAGGCTTCATCCTGGGGGAAGCAAGGATGGTTCTACATATGCAAATCTATAAATGTAATCCATCACATGAACAGAACCAAAGACAAAAACCACATGATCATCTCAATAGATGCAGTGAAGGCCTTCAACAAAATTCAACAGTGCTTTATCCTAAAAATTCTCAATAAACTAGGTATTGATGGAATGTATCTCAAAATAATAAAAGCTATTTACAACAAACCCACAGCCAATATCATACTGAATGGGCAAAAACTGGAAGCATCCCTTTGAAATCTGGCACTAGACAAGGATGCCCTCTCTCACCACTCCTATTCAACATAATATTGGAAGTTCTAGCCAGAGCATCAGGCAAGAAAAAGAAATAAAGGGTACTCAATTAGGAAAAGAGGAAGTCAAATTGTCTCTATTTGGAGACGACATGATTGTACATTTAGAAGACCCCATTGTCTCAGCCCCAAATCTCCTTAAGCTGATAAGCAACTTCAGCAAAGTCTCAGGATACAAAATCAATGTGCAGAAATCACTGCATTCCTATACACCAATAACAGAACAGAGAGCCAAATTATAAGCAAACTTCCATTCACAATTGCTACAAAGAGAATAAAATACCTAGGAATATAACTAACAAAGGAAGTGAAGGACCTCTTCAAGGAGAACTACAAACCACTGCTCAAGGAAATAAGAGAGGACACAAACAGATGGAAAAATATTCCATGCTCATGGTTAGGAAGAATCAATATTGTTAAAATGGCCATACTGCCCAAAGTAATTTATAGATTCAGTGCTATCCCCCATCAAGCTACCACTGACCTTCTTCACAGAAGTGGAAAAAAACACTTTAAACTTCATATGGAACCAAACAGAGCCTGCATAGTTAAGGCAATCCTAAACAAAAAGAACAAAGCTGGAGGCATCATGCTACCTGACTTCAAACTATATTACAATGCTACTGTAATCAAAATAGCATGGTATTGGTACCAAAACAGAGATATAGACCAGTGGAACAGAACAGAGTCCTTGGAAGGAATGTCATACATCTACAACCATCTGATCTTCAACAAACCTGACAAAAACAAGCAATAGGGAAAGGATTCCCTGTTTAATAAATGGTGTTGGGAAAACTGGTTGGCCATGTGCAGAAAGCTGAAACTGGACCCCTTCCTTACACCCTACACTAAAATTAACTACAGATGGATTAAATATTTAAACATAAAACCTAACACCATAAAAATCCTAGAAGAAAACCTAGGCAAAACCATTCAGGACATAAGCATAGGCAAGGACTTCATGACTAAAACACCAAAAGCAATAGAAACAAAAGTCAAAATAGACAAATGGGATCTAATTAAACTTTAGAGTGTCTGCACAGCAAAAGAAACAATTATTAGAGTGAACTAGCAACCAACAGAATGGGAAAAAATTTTTGCAGTGTACCCTTCTGACAAAGGCCTAATATCCAGAATCTATAAAAAACTAAATCAGATTTCCAAGAAAAAACAAACAGACCCATTCAAAAGTGGGCAAAAGATATGAACAGACCCTTTTCAAAAGAAGACATTTATGAAGCCAACAAACATATGAAAAAATGTTCATCATCACTGGTCATCAGAGAAATGCAAATCAAAACCACATTGAGATACCATCTCACACCAGTTAGAATGGCGATCATTAAAAAATCAAGAGACAACAGGTACTGGAGAGGTTGTGGAGGAAAGGAACACTTTTACACTGTTGGTGGGAGTGTAAATTAGTTCAACCATTGTGTAAGACAGTGTGGTGATTCCTCAAGGACCTAGAAATAGAAATACAATTTGACCCAGCAATCCCATTACTGGGTATATACCCAAAGGATTGTAAATCATTCTATTGTAAAGACACCTGCACACATATATTTATTGCAGCACTGTTTACAATAGCAAAGATCTGGAATCAACCCAAATGCCCATCAGTGATAGACTGGACAACAAAAATGTGGCACATATACACCATGGAATACTATGCAGCCATGAAAAACAACGAGTTCGTGCCCTTTGTAGGGACATGGATGAATCTGGAAACCATCATTCTCAGCCAACTGATACAAGAACAGAAAACCAAACACCATATGTTCTTACTCATAGGCAGGTGTTGAACAATGAGAACACATGAGCACAGGGAGGGGAGCATCACACACTGGAGTCTATTGGGGGGTGCTAAGGGAGGGACAGTGGGGGGTGGGGAAGTTGGGGAGGGATAACATTGGGAAAATGCCAAATATAGGTGATGAGGGGATGGAGGCAGCAAATCGGCTTGCCATGTATATACCTATGCAACAATCCTGCATGATCTGCACATGTACCCCAGAACCTAAACTACAATAAAAAATTAAAAGTAAAAAAAATTAAGTATTATATGTATTTCTAACTTGAATAATATACAAAGATAAATTGTTCTGATAACATTGCTGGCCTCAAGCTGTATAACCAGCCTGGATTTCCAAAGTCGCTGAAGCTTAGTATCACTACTGCTTTCCTAGAGATCAAGGTTCCAAGAAAAACTAAAAAACTGGATTTACAGAAGAAGACTGAGTATTGTCTGACCTCAAGCTTATGGGATACCAGACCAGGTAAGTGAATTTGTAAAAATAAATAATGGCCTTGGTATGTCTAGAAAGAAATAATAAACAAAAACATCTATTTCAATGTGATAAGGGGAAGACATTTTTAAAATGGTAGGACATACCTGAAACTTGATAATTTAAAAGTGAAAATAAAAATTAAAAAAAAGTTTTTTCTTATAAAACTGGCTTGCCAGTTTGAAAAAAAGAAATAAACAGAACATTCTATTTTCTCACATCTTCTCCAAAATAATTTCCAGGTAGATCAAAAATATCACAAGAAAAAAAGGCTTACATATAAACATTATTATATATTGGAGGAAGGTCTTTCTTACTATGATATACCATGCCAAATCAAAAAGGAAAATATTGTTGAATTTAACCCCCAGAAGTGGTTTAAAATTAATAATTACCTAATTAAAATAATAATAGGCAAAGCTAAAAGTCAAAATAATTCTGTATATTTGCATCAATATGATAGAGAATTATCTCCAATAAAAATGGTTTCAGTAATAGATGGACTGGACATTAAAAAAAAAAGTTACTAACAGGCAATTCAAAGAATTAGAAATGCTAATGACTAAAAAACACATGAAATTATAGAAATGCAACTTCAGACTTGAGGATGCTGTTTTCTCCCTACCATATTAGTATTTTACAAAATATTAAAAATATCCTGAATTGATAAGGGCATGATGAGACAGGGTTCCCACATGCTATTGATAAGAATATGAATGGGTATAACCATGTTTGGGAGATAAGTAGGCAGTATCAACTTCAAGTTTAAGTGTGCCTGTCATTTAACCCAACAATTCTACTTTTAGGTATTTATCCTAAAATGTTTACAGTATAAATATTTAATGTGTAATGACCATATATATATATATATATATATATATATATATTCCAGCAATTTGATTGCAACATTATATGCAAAAGCAAATGTGCAAACTAAGCTAAACATACATACTTAGGAGATAGATTAGATAATCTATTGTACATATAGCTTTTTAAAATTTGAGCAATTTTTTATATATTACCATATAAAAATATCCATAATAATTTAAGTGAAAAAAGTAAGTAAAAAGGAATATTATGTGAAAAAAACAAGTTGTAGACTAATATGTCTAGTACATTCATTTAGAATAATCCATCTATAACGTTTATATATGTGTGTACATATATGTATAATTTTTTATATATATGTGACAAAATATTGAATTGTTATAGAATTATATACTTATTATTATTGACAATAGAATAGATGGATCAATAGATAGATCAATAGATCTGATTTTCTTCTTCTTCGTCTCCTATTTCCCTTTCTCACTTCTTTGGTAAGGCATCCTTTCTTATTTAGGATGGTGACACATTAAAGCTATGCTAGAGAGCTGGTTAATATGAGTAAGAAAAAGGTGTGTTGAAGCTTTCATTGTGAAACACTGAAAAGACCCATACCTTATTCTCAAGGAGGACCTCCCAGGACCTTCCAGGAGGGAGCCAGAAACCAGTGTCATAGCCTTGAGAGCCCTCCATGAGGGAGGAAGTCCTCCATAGGCTGGGACAGACAGAGAAGTATCTGGAGTGGGGAATGGGGAAGGAAGAAAACTGGAGTGAGAAATCCCTTCCAAAGTCCATTACAGGCAGTCTCTGAATGGACTAAGGGCAGCAACTTGGGAAAAATGAAGAATTACTTTGTAGCTCTTTGTTCTGTATTCTATTTATATTATCAGTGGACTAATAGTAAAAGTTGTCTTTCTTCCTCTTTCTGGTAATGGAGTGTACCTGCACACTTTTCCAGATGTTGTCACAGGAAGCACTGGAAATATTTATCAGAAGATTCTGAGGTTACGCATTGATCTGTTAACATCCTAGGGAGCAGGATGGGGATGAATATAAAACATTTTTCTACTTCATTCACTTCTACATTTTTCAATTTTTTAGAATTAAAACACAAATTACTAGAGAAAAACTATTATCAATCTTTTTTTCTGTTTCTGTTTTTCCTTAGGCAAAGCATCTCAGAAAGATAAAGATTTGGTTTCCACCATTTAATTATTTTCATCCATCTTTAGTAGAAGAGCATATAGGAATCAACACATGTTTATAAAACATGTGCTATGTGAATATAGCATTCTGCTCTAGAACATGAAGAAAAAAATATGTTGAACTTTGATTTGGCGAACCAGATGACACATATAAAGCAGAAGTTACATGCTTAGAAATAGTAAGCTTTATGGGTGATAAGATATTAAGTGAAGTAACTATGGTCAGAGAGGGAGATTTGTATAACCAGACAAAAGATAGTCAAGTCACTACTTGACTATCCATTAGGCCAAAATCCATTAGTAACCTTTGAGTGTGTGGTGTCAGCAATGTGTTTAGAAGTTAGCTAACAGAGACAAAAAGAATTATGAAAAAATATGAGTCTAAACTGGAGGCATGTGAAGAGCTTTAAGAAAGTTCTTCTCATCATAGAATCATAAACTTTAGCACTGGCAGAAATCTGATAAATTAGTCTTTTCATTTTATATGCCTAAGTAAGTGAGGCCTGGGGGAGGATCAAAAACAAGCCACAGGTCTGCAGCTAGTGAGTTAAGGCTGGAATCCAGACCTATGGGCTTGCTACCGTTCACAAGAATTACATTCTTTAAGTTATGATCTTGGGTTTTTATTGTCTATCAATAAAACTAATGTTCCAATATATCTTCTGGTTTTTTTTGTTTTTTTTTTGTTTTGAGATGGAGTCTTGCTCTATCACCAGGCTGGAGTACAATGGCGCAATCTCAGCTCACTGCAACCTCCACCTTCCGAGTTCAAGTGATTCCCCCTGCCTCGGCCTCCCGAGTAGCTGGGATTATAGATGCATGCCACCATGCCCAGCTAACTTTTTGTACTTCAGTAGAGATGGGGTTTCACCGTGCTAGCCAGGATAGTCTCGATCTCCTGACCTCTTGATCCACTTGATCCTCAGCCTCCCAAAGAGCTAGGATTACAGGCATGATTCACTGTGCCCAGCCCAAATGTATGTTCATTTAAAAAGCCTATGATAGTCTTTGAGTGCCTATCCATGAAATCTAGAAAGCCATAGATGAGCATTTTAAGCTTTTTTACAACCAGATTACTGAGAATGCAACTGAATTTTAGAGACTACCAGTCACCACGTAAGTTGCTCAGGCATTACTCAGATTATTTATCCCGATAACCTCTGGATGTTCAGGAGGGTCTTGGTTAGCGCCAGTGCCTAGCCCTGCTTCTGCTGAGGATTTTAGCCCCAAGTAGGCAAAGATCCCCAAGGTGATAGCAACAGTTTGAAATACACCATTCATAGCCATCCAGGCAATCTTTCAAGCAGATTAAAATTTAGTATCTGTCACTGGTTTTAATGGCATAGATTTAGTACCTTTCAAAAACTCTTTTACTGAAGTGTTTGAAAATTGGTGACACTATCAAATCATATTTCTATCTTATACTCAAACCTTTTGAGAATTGAAAAATACTTTATTTTTATGATAGTTTATAGTGTACATGGAAAATATTGCTTTGAATTATCTTTCACAGTGTTTAGAAACAATTATGAAAAAAAGATCTGCTAGTCAAATATTAAATGGTAATGTTTTCCTTCATAATTATCATGCTCTAGTGCATAGTGCTACAATTACTAATTAATGGCTATATGAGGCAGGGTCCAATTAGAAGACAGAACTACAGAATAATTTGAACAGGCAAAGTTTAAAATAAAATTTAATACACAGAATTATTAACTATAACAAGGGATTGAAGAATTAGCTGGTAAGAAGTAAAGAGAATGCTCAAGAAATAAGAATAGCAGTTGTAAGAGCAGCTTCTGCCCTTAGAACTGAGATACAGCATTTAAAGAAGTGACAGATCTGGGAAAGGCCCCTTCCGGGATTCCATCCCTCATTAGAAGAGCACAGCTGGCCAGGCATGGTGGCTCATGCCTGTAAGCCCAGCAGTTTGGGAGGCCAAGGCTAGTGGAGCACTTGAGGTCAGGAGTTCAACACCAGTCTGGCCAACATGGTGAAACCCCATCTCTACCGAAAATACAAAAATTATCTGGGCGTGGTGGTGGGGCACCTGTAATCCCAGCTACTCGGGAGGCTAAGGCAAGAGAATCACTTGAACCCGGAGGCAGAGGTTGCCATGAGCTGAGACTGGGCTAGGAGACTCCAGCCCGGGAGACAGAGCAAGACCCCATCTCAAAAAAAAAAAAAAAAAAGGAATCTCTCGCCTATTCCGTTTTTATGGAAGGCCCAACCCCCCAAGCGAGGAATCTCTCACTTATTCCATTTAGGGAAGACCCAAACCCCAAAGCTGGGAATCTCTCACCTATTCTGTTTACGGAAGACTCAACCCCCCCAAGCTGGGAATCTCTTGCCTATTCCATTTTTACAGAAGACTCAACCCCTCAAGCTAGGAATTTCTTGTCTTCCCTGCCATGGGAGGTTGACCTGTTCCTCCCTTCCCCCTTCTGAAGGTTCTTTGCACTCCTCATTCATACCGTCCCCCCTTGAACGCTCCCCCAAAGGAGATTTAGGGCTCTCTTAGTGTCAGTGTGCCAGTATAAGTTCCATGGCAGGATCCATCATAAGCTGTATGAGGTAGCCACAGAACCAGAGAGGACCCACTCACTGCATCCAGCAGTAGGACTTGTCACCATTCACACAAACAACACCGCATTCACACACACATTCAACCCTTCAGAAGTTGACCACCAAGGAAGTACTTTGTCACCTCTTTGTAACATTTCCTACCTTGGCTCACGCACGAGATTGTTGATTAAGGCCCCTGCTTGCTGCAGTTTGGAATCTCTTCCTCCCCCAACCCCCCGCACTGCTGAGAATCCAGGTTTATTCCTGGCATGCTGTGGGCCACAGCTCTCTACTCCTGAAGCCTTCACAAAGAGGCAGCAGGGCACCTCCTCATGAGAGATGACCAGAGACCACCCTGGTGGGGGATGGCAATATGGGACAAGCCCCCAAATTGTTATATGTGAATTTTCAGTGTGGCAAAAGAAGTAGCATTTGAATATAAATTTAATTTTCTCAGCAAGGCAACTTTACTTTCTGCAGAAAGGTGCTCTGTTAGCCATCTTGCCACAAGAGTACACTGAACAAACGAGGCAGGGCCATTTATATCTAACACATTCATCCTACTGCTGTGTCCTGATTCCATTGGCTGGAACTGGACTTCACAGTCTAGGCTGCACCCAGTTGGCTAGCAACTTAAAACATTTCTAAAGTGGTAAAGGCAAAGGAGAACAAAGGAAAAGAGGAAGTAATTTGAGAAATGCTTAGAGAAGAAATAACGTTTCCAACATAAGGAAGGGAAGTAAGGTATGACCTATGATTTGCCTGGGCTTGTCCAGGTATGTCAGGGCAAATATCTAGGTTAAAGTGTAAGAACTGAGAACACAGGATACGCTCATTTCTTTATTATGACTAACAGCTACTATAAGATTATTAGCAAAAGCTTTAAAGTAAATTAACCTTTGAAGGAACTATTATTTATTTGTAATGAACTAAGAGGAAAGCTTTGAAGAGGAATCTTTTATTTATTCTTGTTTCTTACAACATGGGTTTGAACTGTGTGGTCCACTTATACCTGGATTTTCTTCCACCCCTGCCAACCCTGAGACAGCCCTTCCTCCTCCTCACCCTACTCCACATGAAGATGATGAGGATGAAGATCTTTATGACAATCCTCTTTCACTTAACTAATAATAAATAAATTTTCTTTATGATTTTCTTAATAACATTTTATTTTCTCTAGCATACTGTATTTTTGCAAATATTGTTATAATGTTAACCCATATAACACACAAAATATGTGTTAATTGACTGTTTATGTTATTAGGAAGGCTTCCAGTCAATAATAGGCTTTTAGTAGGTAAGTTTTTGGAGAGTCAAAAATCAAATGTGAATGTTTAACTGAGTGGGTGGTTGACACCCTTAACCCCTGCATTGTTCAAGGGTCAATTGTGTATGCTTTTCCATAAAATAATCTGGTTTTCCAATGCAGTGATATTTTTAAAATTTATTTCCTGATTGATGTGTGAGGCCAAGTGTATTATAATATCAAGGTTGTCCATTTATTATGGATTGCCTCCATAATAAATGGACAATATCTGGGCTCTGCCCCTTTTGTCTATTTTTCTACTCTCATGTAAGTTCCAAACTTTTAAAATAACTTTTTTTTATTATGTTTTAAAATGTTAGACAGCATGCCCCTCACTTTCACACTTCATTTTCAAAATTATCCCATGTAGTAGATCAATCAGGGTGGTGGGAACAATTATAAGAAAGACACAAACCTTGGAAGGCTGGGAGATTTTGCAAAAGCTTCAGGAAAGGGTTATGGCTGAAGGCAGCCTAATCCTCTTATCTTGAGCTAAGGGCAAAGGGCAGATAACAAGGGAGTGCAAAGAAATTTGTCTAGATAAGTTTGTTTACCTATTTCTCTGGAAACCAATCTTTGATCATCTGAGCACAGGAATGCCCCCTACTCAGGGGCTGACAATGTTAATTACCCAAAAATGGTGGTTGCTCCAGGCCTTTGTCATTAAATCTGTACCAAATAATGTGAGGTCTCCAGCTTATCAAGGCCATGCTTTCTTGTTGGCTGTGTTAAGTCATGTGGTCCCCTAGCTGTGCTCACAGGCAAAAACTGTGTACTCCATTCATCCATTGCTTGGCCAGAGTTTGCATGGCAGACTTAGCAGCTGGTGCCCCTTATGAGGAACGCTGCAACGGATCATGGCAGAGCCCTTGAAAATGAAGGTGAAGGGACTGCACAGTCAGTAAGTCACTAAGTCATTGGTGCACACTTGGGATTTCCAAGTTTGAGGGAATTGTTCAAGCTAGGGTTTCATCATGGGACAACAGTTATCAGCACAAAAGAAAAAGCATAGCAAAGTATTGAAACAGTTGCTTAAAGCTAGTGGAGCCTCAGTTTCATAGGCTCAATTAAGGGACCTAATGCAAACTGTTGTTTCCCATAACCCATGGTTCCCGGAAGAAGGTACGCTTGATGTAGAGCTCTGGAAACAAGTGAGAAGAAATCTTAAATGCAATAATGCACAAGAGCAATGGGTCCCAGTAACATCTTTAACGTTATGAGCCTTAATTAGGGCAGTTTTGGCCCCGCTCTACACGGAAGAGCCTAAAAAGGGAAGGGAAGAGGAACCATTACCTACCTTACCACCTCCTCCTTCTCCCTCAGTCCCACCATTACCATGTAAAAATACCAAAGAGGAAACGGAGGTTTTTGCCTGAGCCCCCCTTTCCCAATAAATTGGAAATAAGACAAGGGATATGCTACAGTTATGGGATCCTGTCTTAGGCAACTGGCATTAGAAGGGGTGCTCCTCACCTGCCCAGTAATGCAGAATCGACAAGGCAATCAGGTATATGAACTCATTTTTTTTTTGACACTTATGAAAACATAAGAAAAAGCATTAGAGAAAACAGAGCTACTAGCCCATTTGCAGAAGGATTAATTGAGGCCATAGCAGACAACTTCCATATGACCCCATGGGACTGGTCAGTGCTAGCTAAAACAACTTTAGAGCCTAGTCAGTTCCTCCTCTGGAAGACAGAACACGATGAGCTGTGCAAACAAGCCAACCAGAATCAAGTGACTGGGCAAGACATAACAGCTGTTACACTCCAGGAGAGGTGTCCCCATGCCAATGTAAAACAACAAGCTTTGTTCCCCAAGCCTATGCACAAGTATCATTGCACACTCTCAGGGATTGGGACCAAATTCCTGAAAGCAGAGTTCAACAGGGATCTTTTATAAATGTTTGACAGGGGCCTCAGGAGCCATTTGTTGAATTCATCAATTGGATAACCCAGGCAATTAAGAGACAAATTAGTCATGCTCAGTCCACTGATATCTTATTGCAAATGGCTTATGAAAATGTTAATGTCAACTGCCAGCAAGCAATGCAGGCAATCAGAGGAAAGGCAGCTATAATCAGGGAACTTACACGAACATGTCAACTGGTGGGAACTGAAACACACAAAGCCAAAATATTGGCTATGGCATTAAAGCCTCCTAAAGTGAAAGGGGAGAAAAACCCAAATTGCTCTCTATGTGAAAAGCCAGGTCATATGAAGTAGGACTGCCCCAATAATAGAAAGCAAGGTAACTCAGGAAGAGAATCTCCTTTTATATGCCCCCAATGTATATAGGGGAAACATTGAACAAATCAGTGCAAATCCAAATTTGATAAAAACAGCAACCTTCTAAGTAATCAGTTGGGAAAATTCATGAGAGGACATCGGTAGGCCCTGCTCCCAACTGGGGCAATGCCAGCGGCTTTCCTCAGTCATATGGAAAGCCCACAGTCTTCTCTCAGAGAAGCCATCACTGGGCGTGCAGGACTAGGCTTACTCTACCCCAATGAATTAGTGCTACAAGAAGGAGAAGCCCCTAAAAGTGTTACAACTTGAATCTGGGGTCCATTGCCTCCAGGAACAGTAGGATTAGTCCTAAAGTGATCAAACCTATCCAGTAAAGGAATTAATGTGCTCACTGGAGTGATTGATAGTGTTTATCAAGGTTAGATATTAGTTGTGATGGAATGTAAAGGTCTGCATATTTTTCCCCCGGCTCAAAGATAGCTCAGTTACTACTCTTACCATACTGGGTCCCCAACACCCAAGGAAAGGAAAGGGGAAAGGGAAATTCTGGAAGCATGGGAGCCACAGGAGTATATTGGAAGCAATTAATCACTGATCAAAGACCCATGATTACTTTAAAATTGGGAATAAAAATTTTACTGGCTTATTGGACCCAGAGGCAGATATTTTGATCATTAGTGATCAAAACTGGCCAGTAACTTGGCCTTAGGTCATTCAGAAATTAAAGTTTCAGCATCAGGGAGGCATGCACAGCCAAGCACAGCATGTGCCCCCTTACGTGCTGTGATTCGGAGGGAAGAAAAGCAGTTATATAACCTCTAATCGTGTCCATCCATGTTAACCTTTGGGGATGGGACCTGTTAGCCCAAAAGGGAGGTCACTTTACAGACCTCTTTCTAATTACAGCCACTGTTGTTATTCCTCCCCTATATCCAGCTACTCAGTCATCTATACGGGCCACAGACTATGCAATCTGTTGGTAGATTATGACCCTGATGTCATAAGAATTCCTTTGAGTAAAAAACCAATTCAAAGCAGTATTGCCCCTATCTCTAGATCTTCAGATAGCACTCTATGACTATGGAGGCCATATAGAGCATACCCTTCCTGCTGACAAACTACTTCAGTTCTTACCTCATACTCCTGTAGTTTGGCCTACAAAAGTAATTCACTCCACCCTTAAAAATATGCTCAGCAAACAAAAAGGGGGGGAATATGAGTAAGGACTCTTATTGACCTTTAATTTCTTAAATGTAGATGACAAATTTCAATCAGCTATAGAAGAGCACTTTGCTAAAGCCTCTCAAGACATAAAACCTGCAGTTTTATGGAAAGATGTGAATAGTAATGTATGCTGTGGTTCAAATGATTTGCTAACATGAGGAAGAGGAAATGCTTGTTTTCACACCCCCCTCAGGTCTTCTTTAGATTCTGGCACCATGCATCAAACCATACCATGGTGTGGCTAGGACCCAACCCAATACCAGAAATGATGGAAATGACTCTGCAGGACCCACAGACCTGGATGATGTGGCTTCCTCAAATGACACAAGCCCCAAACATCACCTAGGGGATGCTGAAGAAGACAACCCAGGAGGCTAAGCAAATCCTGCTCCAGACACAGACACCATTCATTCCAGACAATTTGTTCATTTTTTATTCTCTCATTCTGCCTGCAACCTGTACCTGCTACACTCTATTGTGCCCATCTTCTAAATCTGCATTTTTTTCCACCTTGTTCTTGGGCAGACACCCCTTTCCTAGCTTCTAACAATGCAACTGCTTGGCTCATTGCAACCTCCACCTCCCTGGTTCAAGCGATTCTTCAGCCTCAGCCTCCCAAATAGCTGGGATTACAGGTGCATGCCACCACATCTGGATAATTTCTGTATTTTTTAGTAGAGACAGGGTTTCACCATGTTGGCCAAGCTGTTCTCAAACTCCTGACCTCAGCTAATACCCCCACCTTGACCTCGCAGAGTGTTGGGATTACAGGCATGAGCCATTGTGCCTGACTTGATTTCTGCTTTCTTATTTTCTGTTTTCTTTCTTTCTTTTTTTTTTTGAGACAGAGTCTCACACTGTCACCCGGGTTGGAGTGCAGTGGTGCAATCTTGGCTCACTGCAACCTCTGCCTCCTGGGTTCAAGTGATTCTCCTGCTTCAGCCTCCCAAGTAGCTGGGATTACAGGCACCTGTCATCACAACAAACTATGTTTTTGTTTTTGTATTTTTAGTAGAGATGAGGTTTCACTATGTTAGCCAGGCTAGTCTCAAACTCCTGACCTCATGATCTGCCCACCTCAGCCTCCCAAAGGATTGTAGGTGTGAGCCACTGGCCCTTATTTTCTGTTTTCTATTTCCACATTTTCTTTGCTTCATTTTTGCATTTTTTCTACCTTCCATTGAATAGGTAGATTTTTTTTCTGTTAGAAACTTAAACCCTATATTTAGTGTTACAATATATTTTCTTGAGCTTTGCTGTCCAAAAAACAAAAAGCATACATTCCCCTTGCTCTGCTCCTATTGCAACAATAAAAATAGGAGAGCAAAGATAATATTTCTAGTAAAACAATTCAATAGGTTCTCATTACAATAGTAGTGTAGAGAAACAGTCAGGGTCATGCAAAGCTAAGTCAGGCATACCAGTTGATTAATATGATAGTGTAATAATCCACACAATGTAATAAGAACTTGATCCAGAGGGTTGGGAATGGAAATGTAAAAATTAGTTGAGATTTTTAGTTTATTAGAGCTGAAATAAACTTAACCTCAATTTCTACATTCTACATATAAACATAATACATTCACAACTTTATCAAATTTCCTTTTCATGTATGTGAATATTGGATTAAACATGAATGAACAAGGGGAAAAATATCTGGTTACAATTGAATTAAAATGAAGAGAAGTTCTTAACCAGGACATCTGCAGCTGGTGGGCTTGCACTATTATCACTCCAGTTCTAGGAAACTTGAGTCACTGAACCAGAATTGTGCCAGGGTGAAAAATCATTCTGACAAAAGAACAGAACAAGTACACAGCTTTATAGAAAATGGCACAATTAGGCCTATAGTTGAAGTCTGAGGAAGTACTTTTACAATTAAGTTCCTGGTATTAGGTCTAGTCTCAGTAAATAATTTCTCAGTGATTAATTTTTGCCTATTTTAATTGCTGATGATAGATGGCCAGCAGTTGGAAGACCAAATCAAAATTGTAGAAGTAAAGAGATTAACAAAATAAATTTGTTCATAAGATAAACATAGTCTACCCTAGAAAAGAAATGAAACTAAATTAAATTCTATTTCTTTATTGCATTAGAGTCTTCATTTTGACCAACCTAGAGATAGTTTTAGAGAATATCTTATGATTAATAAATATTAGTTAACAATTTTTTAAGCTCATTACTCCTTTGAAAACATTAATTATTATGGATCTTTCCTTCTTCCACAGAAGTAATACAACATGACATCTAGACTGTAGTTGAAGTTTTAAGAAGGAGTTTAAAGGATTTTAAGTTTGAGCTATCTCAAGTTCCATAATTTCACATCTTTGAAATGAGTATTTATTGAGATTTAGATTTATTAATTCAACTAACATTTGTCAAGCTCCTAATATGTGTCAAGCATTATACTACTTGGTGAGATACAGAGATAAATAAGACTGGGTTTCTGCCCACAGGTCTTTCTGAGGTGAGTAGAAGAAAATAAAAATGTAGGCATAAGTTTCGCAAGGGAGTACGGTAGGGACCCAAAGGAAGGAATGGTGGACTGTACTATACATCTAGCCCTGTCAGGTATAATAGAAAGATATAAGAATGTCGAGAGGAAGCCCTTGCTCTGTAAAACACTTTTGCGCTATAGGAAAGGTCAGTACTTTGCCCAAAGTCATAAAGCTGCTAGGAAGCAGAGCCAGGACCCAAACTACTCCTATCCTGTAAGTAAAGGCAGTGTAATTTATCCCCAACCCCAAATTTGAGAGCTCTTCTGGCTCCATCCTGGGAATTTCACCTTAAATAAAGCCACCTGACTGACACCCTGCCTAACACACACACACACACACACACACATACACACACAGAGAGAAACAGAGCTCAAGTCAGACCTGACTCCCCAATTCTTCATTCTTATTAATAAACAACAAAAATCACCAGACATTTAGAAAAACACAGCTGCCTGAAAGAAAAAGAAACCAGACTATTTAACAACTTTGTTACAGAAACAAAGCAGAGCTTAAGATGGGGAGGAATCCCTTAAGACTTTGCCACCTGTGCTGGAGACTTCACCTCTTACACTGAAGTCTCCACTCAGCAACACCCATGGGCTGCCTCTCCTAAAGCACAAAGTTGACACAGGATATTTAAATTTTTCTTTCTGAACTCAGCGTCTGCTTAGCCCGTGATCCTGGTATACTCCTTGCTCTTTTCCAAAATACACCCTACACTTGCATGCCTAAAGGAAAACCTGATAGACATTACTAAAATTAATGATGATGATTGTTTTCCCCCAGAAGGCACTTATCTCATATCAGACAACTCCACAGCCACCTGGGGAGAGAACCAACTACTTTCTGGTGCCTTCCCCAACTGTAACCCCATCCAGCTTTCTACCGCAGCCTCTTGCCTTGCACCTCCAACCACAACCACTCCGTCCCTTTGGCTGGACACAATACCACTAATATTTACATACACTTTACTCAATTATTAGCTCATAACCAACAATAGTGCCACATTGAAATGCTTATTTCTTGGGAATGATACTATTCTCTTTGCAGTCAATATGTTCACCACTCAAGCTACAACTGTCTTACATTTAAAAGATCATGCCAGGGCACCCAGGGGTGGATTGCCATCGATTTGTTTGTTTAATACAGTAGCTGCCTCAGCATCCATTTTTAGGACTGCCTTAAGTTATTTGAAGCCCAGTCATATCCTGTCACCTTTGGCCCAGTTAAAACTTTCCCTCCACCTGTGGGTTGTTTGCAATACAACCAATTTTTTCCTCATCTCATTGAACCAAACCCAACATATTCCACAGTTGCTGCCCATGTTAAAACTTAATGGTTAACACCCGAGTCTTGTAAACAAGTTCCCCACCTCACAGGTGTTTTCTTTAAATTAAAAAATTCACAACCCCTGAGGAAACTGTAAGGGATAACACCCGTGCACCTTAATAAAGGCCTGGCCCCATACCTCCTTTCTCTTCCTCCTTGCTCCCCACCCGTTGGTTGAGCTCCCTGCCACTGCCAGCCTTCCCGTCAGTCTACTGTCGGCACACCTAACCTCTATGAGCTCTGTAAGTAATAACTTTCTTTTGTTTCATGCATTTGGTTTTACCTCCTCATTGTGTCTCACCTGCCTGATACACCCGAATCTAACTTTCTCCTGCTCAGAGCTCTCCTAGAAAGTGGTTATCTTGGTTTATGGTCACTCTTGAGAGAAAGACCTCAAAATCAAGTTAAAAATAAACCATAACTGTAGAAATCATAAAAGTAACTTTTGCTATTAAAAAGTCAAATTTGCTATTAGTAAAATGTATTATAATAGGAAACAGCTGTAACCCGTAGACTCGTCTAAGCATAGACACACTCAAAGCAGATCAATCAGCCCTCTGGATGGAAGTTTCTCAGAAATTACAATAGTTTTTGGCTAAATGCCCATGCTGATTCTCTGAAGCTACGGAGCAGTGCATTCTAAGGGGACAAAATGTCTTATCAAGGAAGTGTGTGCATAAAGGTGTTTTCAGACAAGCAATGACAGAACATTTAGCCTTTCCTCAAAAGTCATTTAAAGATGTTTCTACCAAAATGCAAGAGGGGAGAAAGAAAGCATAGTTCAAGAAAACTGTAGTAGCTGCAACCCAAAGTGGCCAGGAGTGGGTATTCCTAGGACAACGGTTATGCAGTGAGGCTAGAAAGCAGCAGGTACAGAGAGGAGCAAGAGGCTCCTTCAGAAGGGAGGTTTCAGGTAAAGAGGGACTACAAACAGTTGATAAAATGCATGAAAAGTGAATCCACATGATCATGAAGTTGCAACATTCTCCCTGGGGTATGGATCACTTGGGGATAGTGACCTTGGACCCCTGAACAAACCCTTCACTTCTCATCTCCAAACTACTAGTTGATATTATATTAATAATTACATCTTTGGTTATTCATTTTCATTTCAAATCATACATGATAGAGAGTCGGTGCAGGGTAGAAAGGGATGGGGAGACTATGGCTTTTCAATTTTCGCTGTTTGTATTATTTGATACCGTGTACATATTTTGGTTTTTAGAAATTTAAATTGATAGATATCACTAGGTGTAACAAAATTTTAATAACTTATCTTTACAAAATCATCACGCTGAAGTTCTCACTGTATTTTTCCATTAGTTGTATTCATGCTGCATCAGTTTTCTAAGAAAAGCCATTTTACCTTTTAAAAGGAATTGTCTTTGGCTTTTGGACAGAAAATAAGGCACTGATTACCTAATCCCTTCCCCCCCCAGGAACTCACTTCATCTAAAGACTAAAATGGCCAGTACAGTTTTGGTCCCTGGACAACACAGGGGTTAAGGGAAATGACTCAACACACATTCAGAAATCCATGTGAAACTTTTGACTCCCCCAAAACTGAACTCTTAGCCTACTGCTGACTAGAAATCTTACCCATACCACAAGCAGTTAACACATATTTTGTATGCTATATGTATTCTTATATATATATGCTGTATTCTTACAATAAAGCAAGTTAGAGAAAAGAAAATGTTATTAAGAAAATCATAAGAGAAAACATTTACTATTAAGTAGAAGTAGATCATCATAAAGGTCTTCATTCTTATCTTCTCACTGAATAGACTGGGAGGAAGAGGGAGAGGAGGGAGTGGTCTTGTTGTCTCAGGGGGTGGCAGAGTTGGAAGAAAATTCGCACATAAGTTGACTCATAGGTGGGTTACTGCTTATGGACACATAAGCAGTACAAATCCATGTTATTCAAGCCTCAACTGCACTGTTTTCCCCTAGGCTGTATTCTAAACCTGGTCAGTCTCAGCTGCATGTGTGACTACATTTTATCTATATGTTGATATCTCCTAACCTAAATCTCCTGCTTAATTCCTAATCCCTGAATGATATTTCCCTTGTTCATCACAGTGAAAATTCACATACTGAATTTATTATCAACTTTTTCAAAATTCTTCCTGTCCCTAATAACAGTAAAGGGCAACTTCATCCCACCAGTCCTGTAGGTTAAAGACCTCTAGAGGATATTACGGTTTGTCTTGCTCGTCCTCCGTTCACCCTCCTTCTAGTATGATTTTTTTTTTTAATTACAAAGTTTGAAAAACTAAAACTACATTTCTCAGATTCCTTTACAATCTTGGGTCAGAATAACAATTAGGTTCTGCCTACTGAATGCACTTACCCAGTTTGGGAAGGCTGTCTTTTTAGCTATACTGTTTTTCAAATCAAGGCCATGGAGACATGAGGTTCTAGCCATATTTCCAGGTCCATTCTTCATCTTCATAGGTACTGAGAAAGAATTGTGATGGTTGCAGCAGGAAGGCTCCAGATTCTGGGACCCAGTGACAGCTAAGGCAGTAGTGTTGGCAGGAACCTAGCCATATGGTAGGATGTCTTTTGAACGCAATAATTCCAGTGATAGTATCTGTAGTAGTAAGTCCCTAGCAGGTCAGAACTGGGATCTGGAAAGTATTTCTGGTGACCTACGCTAGCTTCCACTCTTTTGCTTCGCCTATAATTTTCTAAGCACTGATTCTTACTATTAAATCTCTTCCTGCTTTGTAATTGAGAGGAGCCATCACTTTTTCTGCAAAGAACCTTAACTCCAAAGTTGTATTCCTTCTCTTTCATTACACCACAAATCTAAGTAGTAAATAAGTCCTGCCAGTTCTTCTGCCATAATTTTTATTGCAACCAGCCACTCCTTTTCCTTTCCATATTTTTATAATGTAAAGGGAAGAGCATCAACCTTGGATCCTAACACCAACTTTTGGCCTTGCTATTCCCAAGCTATGTTTCTTTAGACAAATCACTTAATTTCTTGGAATCTTAAATTCCGCAGTTGTAAAAGGAGATTGTTATCAGTTTATAGGATTTTGTGAAAATTAGGGATAATATTTGATGCTCTGGGAAAATCATCTGGCCTAGTTCTTGGTATTTAGCCTTAGCCATACTATCATTATTATTAAACTCCTACCTGGTCTTCTTGTTCTTGGATCTTTCTCAATCTAGCTCTGGAAAGAGAGTATGTCCCAAGTATGTTTTGAATAACCATGGAACTACAAAGGTAGCCCTTGGCCTCAAGGAGCTTTCTGTTTAAAGAACAAAACCGAAGTTTTCTGAAAAGCATTACTCATATTTGAAAATAGGAAAAGTTACCTGAGATTCATTTTGGGGTTTTAGACTAAGAGCCTTTTTGGTGAACTCAATGGAGGAATTTTTAGTATTGATGATTCTTTCTCTGACCAACCAGTGATTGAATTATTTTCCTTCAGTGTCTAAGATAAAATGATTAACTTCAAACAAATCATATTTGCTTTTGGAAAGATGGAGCAAGTGTATTTTTCCCTATTTCTCCTAATAAGTGCAACTGAAAACTCTGGAAGCAGTGTAAAACAACAAGAAAATGCTGAAAGGTAGAGAAAATGAGCTACCATTAAGGAATATGGGAACAAAGAACAACATGGTGATGAGTTATCTGGTTTTTTTTTTCCTTGGCCTCAAATATTTCAGACTGGAATGAGATTGCCATTTGAGTTGGGAGTCTGAGTAAAGCAGATTGTTCTCCCTAATGTGGGTAGGCTTCATCCAATTACTTGATAGTCTGAATAGAACAAAAAGGCTGATTTCTGAGTAAGAGAGGATGTGCTTCTGATTGCCTTTGAAATGGAACACTGTGTTTTGTTTTGCTGTTTTTCTAGCTTTTAACTGAACAGAAACATTGATTCTTCCTGAGTCTCAAGCTGGCTTTTGGCCTGGAACTATGTCATTGGGTATCCTGAGTTCTCAGGTTTTTGGGGGACTGCATTATTGGGAAGGAAGAAAGAAGAAAGTAAGGAAAAATTTGGGTAAATACTAGGCTTTCCTTCTCCTCCTGAGTTTTCTAGATTATGTTTGGTTGTGGAAGAAAAAAGTACTGGCCCCAGGCATAATGGCTCATGGCTGTAATCTCAGCACTTTGGGAGGCCAAGGTGGGTGGTTCAACTGAGGTCAGGAGTTCAAGACCAGCCTGGCCAACATGGTGAAACTTCGTCTTTACTAAAAATACAAAAATTAGCCAGGCGTGGTGGTAGGTGCCTGTGATTCCAGCTACCTCAGGAGGCTGAGAGAGGAGAATCGCATGAACCCAGAAAGCAGAGGTTGCAGTGAGCTGAAATCATGCTATTGCACTCCAGCCTGGGCAACAAAGTGAGACTCCATCTCTAAATAAATAAATAAATAAATAAATAGTATAATACTATCTAGTCTAAATATGTATATAATATATAAAAGAAATAGTTAATGTAATTACATTAAAATGGGCAGGTTACAGGACTTAAAAGGAGGTAAGTTTTCTATATTTCACCTGAACTGATGATACGACTAGACAGTGGTAAGTTATGTGTAATATTTTAGCAATCATTTCAAAAGCTATTCAAAAAGATGCACTCAAACAAAAGCAGGTTCTGGGAAAACTGGATATCTATACACAGAAGAATGAAACTAGACCTCTCTCTCACCATATGCAAAAATCAATAGATCAAAGACTTAAATAGCAGACTAAAAACTATGAAACTGCTGGAATAAAACAAAGGGAAAACACTCCGAGACATTGGTCAAGTCAGAATTTTTATGGCTAAAACTCCAAAAGCACAAGTAAAAAAACAAAAATAGACATATGGGACTATATTACACGAAAAAACTTTCGCACAGCAAAGAAAACAATCAACAGAGTGAAGAGGCAATTTGCTGAATGGGAGAAAATATTTGCAAAATAGTCATTCAAGAAACTAACATCTAGGCTATACAAGAAACTCAAACAATTCGACAGTAAAAAAACAAATAATACTATTAAAAAGTGGGCAAAAGATCTGAATAGACCTTACTCAAAAGATAACATACAAATGGTCAATAGATAAATAAAAATATTCAGTATCACTAATCATCAGAGAAATGCAAATAGAAACCGCAGTGAGATGATATCATACCCCTGTTAGAATGGCTGTTATCAAAAAGACAAAAATAACAAATGCTGACAAAGATTTAGATAAAAGAAAACTCTTATACACTGTTAGTGGGAATGAAAACTAGCATAGCCATCATGGAAAATATTGTGGAGATTCCTCAAGAAATTGAAAATAGAACTGCCATAAAATCAGCAATCCGACTACTGGGGAAAGAAATCAGTATATCAAAGGGATATCTGCAGTCCCATGGTTATTGTAGCATTATTCCCATAGCCAAGATATGAAATTAATGTAAGTGTTCATTAATGGGTGCACAAATAAAGAAAATGTGGCATATACACACAATGGAATACTATTCAGCCATAAATAAAATGAAATTCTGGCTGGGCACAGTAGCTCCCGCCTGTAATCCCAGTACTTTGGGAGTCCAATTCAGACAGATCATGAGGTCAGGAGTTTGAGACCAGCCTAATCAACATGGTGAAACCCCATCTCTACTAAAAACATAAAAGTCAGCTGGGTGTGGTGGTGTGGGCCTGTAATCCCAGCTACTCAGGAGGCTGATGCAGGAGAATGGAGGTTGCAGTGAACCAAGATCGTGCCACTGCACTCCAGCCTGGGTGAGAGAGTAAGACTCCGTCTCCAAAAAAAAACAAACAAACAAAAGAAAAAACCTATCATTTGCAGCAAGATGGAAGGTGTCATATAGCATATATTAGATGAAATAAGCCAAGAAAGGATGACAAATGTTACATGTTCTCACTAATATGTGGGAGCTAAAAAAAAAAATTGATCTCATGGAAGTAGACAGTAGAATGATAGTTACCCAAGGCTGGGAAGCATGTGTGTGGAGGGAGGAGATGGAGAGGCATGAGTTAATGGGTACAAACATACAGTTATATAGAAGAAATTCTATTGTTTGGTAGCACAGTAGGGTAACTACAGTTAATAATATCATATTGTATGTTTCAAAATAGGTAGAAGATTTGAAATGTTTCTAACAAATGATAAATGTTCAAAGTAGTAAATGTAATTGTTACACACTGTTTGCATTTATTAAAATATTACATCTACCTAATGAATATGTGTACATATGTACCAATTTTTAAAAATTATAAAATAAAAGGATTTTAATGAAAAAGAGCACTTTAAACAAAGGGCACTAGAGTAACTTAACAGAAAAAGAAAAAAATGTGCCTTGAACTATATAAAATTTAACTCAAAATAGGTAATAGATTCAAATGTCAAGTGTAAAGTTATAAAACATTTAGGGGAAAAAATAGACAATCTTTGGGATGTAGAGTTAGGTTAAAAGTTCTTAGATTTGACACCAAAGACACAACCCGTAACAGGAAAAATGAGTAAGTTGTACTTCATCAAAATTAAACTTTTTGCTTTGTGAAATATCCTGTGAAGACAATAAAAGGCAAGCTATGGACTACGATAATATATTAACTACATATCTATCAAAGGACTAGTACAGATGATGAATGTTTCCATTGACTTTTCCTTGGCAACATGCATGCTAATAGTTCCAGTAGGAAATGTCTTTGCATGGCTTGATGCACCTAACAAACAGGTGAATTACCAATAGTAAGAACAGAAGCAACAGACTTAATCTTGAAAATGAATTTAGTTTTGAAATGAGAAATATTTCCTTTTCACAAATTATTTCTTTTTCACAAATTATGTATTGAGTATTTACTATATCATAAGCACTGTGGTTAGCAATTCACATACATTCTCACATTCACTCTATGAAATGGCTGCTATTTTCCCATTTACAGGCAGGGGTCTGGGACGTTGAGTGGTAACTTGCTGAGGGTTATCTGGCTGGTAGCTGGTTACATTTTCAATTCTTTTTTCTGAATAAAAAATGTAATAGTACAAAACAATTTAAATAGAATATAAATACCAATTCTGCCCACCCAAATGTCGGTTCTGTTATATGTCAGGGATAACTTCTTTTAACTATTTCTAGTTTTATATTTTCTTTTTTTTTTTTTTTTTAATTTTTTTTTTTATTGCATTTTAGGTTTGGGGGTACATGTGAAGAACATGGAAGATTGTTGCATAGGTACGCTGGAGAGGATGTGGAGAAATAGTTTTATATTTTCTGATGGTTACTTACATAGCCATAAGTTATGATTAAACTCTACATTTTGATTTAACACCTTTGGGCATTGTCTGTTGACACCTAACTATGAAAAATGGAAATTTAAGTCCTTATGTAATCCCCTAAACTGCCCAACTCTCCTCCACATTTTTGACATTTATATTATCTTCATCTTATTATTGTGTACTTTTATGATACAGAACATACATAATCCATGCTTATGACTTTTACTAAAGTGTTTCAAAAAAAAGACATTTAAGTAAAAAATACATGGAGCATTACCACTCTGAGATAATAAACTATTAACATCAATTCCCATCAATATAGAACCTCAGATATTTAAATTATGGTTAAGAAAACTGTACTATATAGTTCCAAATAGCTAGAAGAGAATAATTGTAATGTTCCGCAAATAAGATGTTTGTACTAGTTGATGGATACCCTAATTACCCTGACTTGATCATTATACATTACATGCAAGTATCAAAACATCACCTTTAACTTAAAGTTTTTATCTACCAGCAATTACTAAAACTCCAGAAGAGAGCAAAATTTAAAACTTGAAAGTAAAAATCAGATAGAGAAGTTTTTAGATAAATTGGATATACACATGAAATTCTAGAGTAGATCTCAGTCTTTTTGAGATTTTTTGCTTCCCTATTCCACCTCTCCTCAACTGATCAATGTTAAGGTTCATGCATGTGTTTTGACACCTTAGATGATTGCTTTAACATCAATAATGTATATAAATGTAAACCTATACTTTGTTGGGGGGGAGAGGATTATCATTGCTTTTCTTTTTTCCATGGGATAATTAATCACATACATTCCAGAGTCTTGCTTTTTGTCACTCAGCCATACATCATGGAAATCTCTTCAAGTCTACTGTTAAACTCAAGCTGGTTATGTATTTTTTATTTTAATAAATATTAAGTTCCTTTTCAAAAAGCTATAACACTTCCTATTTTCATTAGCAATATGAATACCTTCTTCGCCACTTTCCCCAGTTAACTGCAAGCTCTATAAGGACAGAGGTTTTTGTCTCTTGTTCACTGCTGTATCCTCAACACCTAGAAAAATGCCTGGCTCATGTAAGGCACTTAATAAGTGTCAAATGGAAGAATGCATGAATAAAGAAATCATGCCAGAAGGAGTTCTCACTCTTGTTAATTTTTGCCAATGTGATGAACAAGAAGTGATACCTCTATATTACTGTAATTTGCATTTTCCTGCTTTTTAGTGAGATGAATAATTTTATTTTCATATGTTTCTCAACCTCTGGGTTTTATCTTATGATTACTTGCTTGTTCATAGTGCTTGTTTACTTCTCCATTAGGTTATCTTTTCCATATTGATTTATAGCAGCTTTTTGTAAATTATATCTACTAACTTCTTTTTCCATCATACATATTACAAATATTTTTTCACAGTCGGCATTTGACTGTGTGTGTAGTGGTTCTAACCACACAAAAAATATTAAATGTTTCTGTAGTAAAGTATTTCTGTTTCTTACTTGTGAGCGTATTGGTAGCCAGGCCCAGTGGCATGCACCTGTAGTGCCTCCCAGCTACTCAGGAGACTAAGGCAGAAGGATTGTTTGAGACCAGGAGTTTGAGATTATAGTGTACAATGATTGTACCTATATATAGTCACTGCATTCAAGCCTGGGCCACACAGTGAGACCCCCATCTCTTAAAAAATAATCCAAATACAAACATTTAAAATTTTAAAAACTACCCAGTTCCTATTTTATACTTAGTGTCTGAAGTTTTTTTCAGGTTTATATTGTTTTAGTAAGTTAATTTGTGCATGTCTTTAAAGTGTGTGTGTGCACGCACACATGTATGCATGTTCCAATAAAACTTTATTTGTAAAAACAGGCAGTGGACCAGCTTTGACTCTCAGGCCATTGTCAACCCTTATTAGAATCCATGAGGATAAAGGTGGAAACCCAACTGCTATTGTTTTTTTCATGGGACTCTCCTAAAGCAAAATTCCTTATGTGAGCTCTTGGGACATACACAGGCCACACGGAGAAGAGAGGAAGTCGGATGCACAAGAGCCTCAAGCCCTGGTTTCACCTGTGCGAACCATGTGGCCAGAAGCAATTACATACTGCTCATGCTTTAGCTTCTCATCTGTAAAACATTTGGAGATACAGTTTGGAATAAGTCATCCAACTTAATTTTTTCAAGTAGATAGCCATTGCTATCAATAAAGTTTTTAAACTCTCCTTTTCATACTAAATTGAAATACTACCTGTCATATATTAATTTCCTAATTACTCTGGAATGCGTCATGATAGCCCCTATTTTGTCTCATTGACCTAAGTGTATTTCTATGGTTAATACACTATTTCAATTGTGTGGCTTTATTTAATAAATTAATTTCCCCCTTACAGCTTTTATTTTTGATAATTCGTGACTGTTTATACAATTGTATATTAAAATTTAAGATAATCTTGTCCAATATTCCCCCTAAAAACGCATTGGAATATTAATTAAAATTGAATTTCATTTATATGTCAAGCTTGAAAGAATTAAATTAATTTTCATATATATATATTTTATTGCACTTTAGGTTCTGTAGTACATGTGAAGAACATGCAGGATTATTGCATAGGTACATACATGGCAATGTAGTTTGCTACCTCCATCCCCATCACCTATATCTGGCATTTCTCCCCATGTTCTCCCTCCCCAACACCCTACCCCCTACTGTCCCTCCCCCCAGTTTCCCGCCATAGACCTCAGTGTGTGATGCTCCCCTCCCTGTGTCCATATGTTCTCATTGTTCAACATCTGCCTATGAGTAAGAACATGCGGTGTTTGATTTTCTGTTCTTGTGTCAGTTTGCTGAGAATGATGGTTTCCAGGTTCATCCATGTCCCTACAAAGGACACAAACTCATCGTTTTTTATGGCTGCATAGTATTCCATGGTGTATGTGTGCCACATTTTCCCCGTCCAGTCTATCATCGATGCGCATTTGGGTTGGTTCCAAGTCTATTGTAAACAGTGCTGCAATGAACATACTTGTGCATGTGTCTTTATAATGCAACGGTTTATAATTCTTTGGATATATACCCAGTAATGGGATTGCTGGGTCAAATGGACTTTCTATTTCTAGGTCCTTGAGGAATTGCCACACTGTCTTCCACAATGCTTGAACTAATTTACACTGCCACCAACAGTGTAAAAGTGTTCCTATTTTTCCACATCCTCTCCAGCATGAGTTGTCTCTTGATTTTTTAATGATCACCATTCTAACCGGCATGAGATGGTATGCAAATGTAGTTTTGATTTGCATTTCTCTAATGACCAGTGATGATGAGCATTTTTTCATATGTTTGTTGGCCTCATATATATCTTCTTTTGAAAAGTGTCTGTTCATATCCTTCACCCACTGTTGAATGGGTTTGTTTTTTCTTGTAAATCTGCTTTAGTTCTTTGTAGATTCTGGATATTAGGCCTTTGTCAGATGGGTAGATTGCAAAAATTTTTCCCATTCTGTTGGTTGCCAGTTCATTCTACTGATTGTTTCTTTTGCTGTGTAGAAGCTCTGGAGTTTAATTAGATCCCATTTATCTATTTTGGCTTTTGTTGCCAATGCTTTTGGTGTTTTAGTCATGAAGCCCTTGCGTGTGCCTACGTCCTGAATGGTTTTACCTAGGTTTTTCCTAGGGTTTTTATGGTGTTAGGTCTTATGTTTAAGTCCTCAATCCATCTGGAGTTAATTTTAGTGTAAGGTGTCAGGAAAGGGTCCAGTTTCTGCTTTCTGCACATTGCTAGCCAGTTTTCCCAACACCATTTATTAAATAGGGAATCCTTTCCCCATTGCTTGTTTTCATCAGGTTTGTCAAAGATCAGATGGTTGTAGATGTGTGGTGTTGCCTCCAAGGCCTCTGTTCTGTTCCATTGGTCTGTATCTCTGATGTGGTACCATCAGTACCATGCTGTTTTGATTACTGTAGCCTTGTAGTATAGTTTGAAGTCAGGTAGTGTGATGCCTCCAGCTTTGTTCTTTTTGCTTAGGATTGTTTTGGCTATGTGGCCTCTCTTTTGGTTCCATATGAAGTTTAAGGTGGTTTCTTCCAGTTCTGTGCAGAGGGTCATAGGAAATTTCATGGGGATAGCATTGAATCTATAAATTACTTTGGGCAGTATGGCCATTTTCACAATATTGATTCTTCCTAACCATGAGCATGGAATGCGTTTCCATCTGTTTGTGTCCTCTCTTATTTCCTTGAGCAGTGGTTTGTAGTTCTCCTTGAAGAGGTCCTTTACATCCTTTGTTAGTTGTATTCTTAGGTATTTTATTCTCTTTGTAGCAATTGTAAATGGCAGTTCATTCATGATTTGGCTCCTTAAGTCTGTTATTGAATGTGTATAGGAATGCTTGTGATTTTTGCACATTGATTTTGTATCCTGAGACTTTGCTGAAGTTGCTTATCAGCTTAAGGAGATTTGGGGCTGAGACAATGAGGTCTTCTAAATATACATTCATGTCATCTGCAAATAGAGACAATTTTATTTCCTCCTATCCTAATTGAATACCCTTTATTTCTTTTCCTTGCCTGATTGCTCTGGCTAGAAACTCCAATACTATATTGAATAGAAGTGGTGACAGAGGACATCCTTGTCTAGTGCCAGATTTCAAAGAGAATGCTTCCAGTTTTTGCCCATTCAGTATATTGGCTGTGGGTTTGTCATAAATAGCTTTTATTATTTTGAGACACGTTCCATCAATACCTCGTTTATTGAGAGTTTTTATCATAAAGGGCTGTTGAATTTTGTCAAAGGCCTTCTCTGCATCAATTGAGATAATCATGTGGTTTTTCTCTTTGGTTCTGTTTATGTGGTGGATTATGTTTATAGATGCGTATGTTGAACCAGCCTTGCATTCCCAAATTGAAGCCTACTGATCATGATGGATAAACTTTCTGATGTGCTGATGCAATCAGCTTTGCCAGTATTTTATTGAAGATTTTTGCATCTATGTTCATCGTGGATATTGGCCTGAAGTTTTCTTTTTTTGCTGAGTCTCTGCCAGGTTTTGGTATCAGGATGATGTTGGTCTCATAAAATGATGTGGGAAGGATTCCCTCTTTTTGGATTGTTTTGAATAGTTGCAGAAGGAGTGGTACCAGCTCCTCTTTGTATGTCTGGTAGAATTCGGCTGTGAACCCATCTGGACCTGGGCTTTTTTGGTTGGTAGGCTATTAATTGCTGCCTCAATTCAGCCCTTATTGTTGGTCTATTCAGGGTTTCGACTTCTTCCTGGTTTAGGCTTGGGAGTGTGCAAGTGTCCAGGAATTTATCCATTTCTTCCAGGTATACTGGTTTATGTGCATAGAGTTGTTTGTAGTAATTTCTGATGGTGATTTGTATTTCTGTGGAATCTGTGGTGATATCCCCTTTATCATTATTTTGCATCTATTTGATTATTCTCTCTTTTCTTTTTTATTAATCTGGCTAGTGGTCTATTTTGTTGATCTTTTCAATAAACCAGCTCCTGGATTTATCGATTTTTTTGAAGCATTCGTTGTGTCTTTGTCTCCTTCAGTTCTGCTCTGATCTTAGTTATTTCTTGTCTTCTTCTAGGTTTTGAGTTTTTTTTTTTTTTTTGTTTTTTTTTTGATCTTGCTCCTCTAGCTCTTTCAATTTTGACAATGAGGGTGTCAATTTTAGATCTTTCCTTGCTTCTCATGTGGGCATTTATTGCTGTAAATTTTCCTCTAGACACTGCTTTAACCGTGTCCCAGAGATTCTGGTATGTTGTGTCTTCGTTTCGTTTCTTTTGAAGAACATCTTTGTATCTCCCTTCATTTCATTGTTTATCCAGTCAACATTCAAAAGCCAGTTGTTCAGTTTCCAAGAAATTGTGCAGTTCTGAGTTAGTTTCTGAATTCTGAGTTCTAATTTGATTGCACTGTGGTCTGAGAGACTGTTTGTTATGATTTCCATTCTTTTGCATTTACTGAGGAGTGATTTACTTCTAATTATGTGGTCAGTTTTAGAGTAGGTGTGATGTAATGCTGAGAAGAATGTATATTCTGTGGATTTGGGGTGGAGAGTTCTGTAAATGTCTATTAGGTTTGCTTGATCCAGCTCTGAGTTCAAGTCCTGGATGTGCTTGTTAATTTTATGTCTCGTTGATCTGCCTAATATTGACAGTGGAGTGTTAAAGTCTCCCACTATTATTGTGTGGGAGTCTAAGTCTCTTTGCAGGTCATTAAGAACTTGCTTTATGTATCTGGGTGCTCCTGTATTGGGCACGTATATATTTAGGATCGTTAGCTCTTCTTGTTGTATTGATCCTTTTGCCATTATGTAATGCCCTTTTTTGTGTGTTTTGATCTTTGTTGGTTTAAAGCCTATTTTATCAGAGACTAGGATTGCAACTCCTGCTTTTTTCCTCTCCATTTGCTTGGTAGATCTTCCTCCATCCCTTTGTTTTGAGCCTCTGTGTATCCTTGCATGTGAGATGGGTTTCCTGGACACAGCACACTGATGGGTTTTGACTTTTTATCCAATTTGCCAGTCTGTGTCTTTTGATTAGGGCATTTAGCCCATTTACATTTAAGGTTAATATTGTTGTATGTGAATTTGATTCTGCCATTTTGATGCTAGTTAGTTCTTTTGCCCATTAGTTGACACAGTTTCTTCACTGTGTCAATGCTCTTTACCATTTGGTACATTTTTGGAGTGGCTGGTACTGGTTGTTCCTTTCTATGTTTAGTGCTTTTTTCAGGAGCTCTTGCAAAGCAGGCCTGGTGGTGATGAAATCTCTGAGCAATTGCTTGGTCATAAAAGATTTTATTTCTCCTTCACTTACAAAGCTTAGTTTGGCTGAATATGAAATTCTAGGTTGAAAGTTCTTTTCTTTAAGGATGTTGAATATTGACCCCCACTCTCTTCTGGCCTGTAGGATTTCTGTGGATAGATCTGCTGTGAGTCTGATGGGCTTCCCTTTGTGGGTAACCCGACATTTTTCTCTGGTTGCCCTTAACATTTTTTCCTTCATTTCAACCCTGGTGGATCTGACAATTATGTGCCTTGGGGTTGCTCTTCTTGAGGAATATCTTTGTGGTGTTCTCTGTATTTCCTGGACTTGAATGTTAGCCTGCCTTGCTAGGTTGGGGGAAATTCTCCTGGATAATACCCTAAAGTGTTTTCCAGCTTGGATTCATTCTCTCCATCACATTCAGGTACACCTATCAAACATAGATTAGGTCTTTTCACATAATCCCAGATTTCTTGGAGGCTTTGTTCATTTCTTTTTTCTCTAATCTTGCCTTCTCATTTTATTTTATTTCATTGAGTTGATCTTCACTCTCTGATATCCTTTCTTCTGCTTGGTTGAGTCGGCTATTGAAACTTGTGTATGCTTCACGAAATTCTCATGTTGTGTTTTTCATCTCCATCAATTCATTTATATTTCTCTCTAAGCTGTTTATTCTCATTAGCATTTCATCAAACCTTTTTTCAAGGTTCTTAGTTTCTTTGCATTGGGTTAGAACATGTTCTTTTAGCTCAGAGAAGTTTGTTATTGCCCAGCTTCTGAAGTCTGTTTCTATCAGTTCATCAGATTCATTCTCCATCCAGCCTCGTTCCCTTGCTGGTGAGGGGTTGTGATCCTTTGGAGGAGGAGAGGCATTCTGGATTTGTGTGTTTTCATCCTTTTTGCACTGGTTTCTTCCCATCTTTGTGGATTTATCTACCTGTGATCTTTGTGGTTGGTGACTTTCAGATGGGGTCTCTTAGTGGACATCCTTTTTGTTGTTGATCAAGTTATTTCTTTCTGTTTCTTAGTTTTCCCTCTAACAGTCCAACCCCTCTGCTGTAGAACTGCTGGAGGTCCACTCCAGACCCTGCTTGCCTGGGGATCACCTCCAGAGGCCTCTGAGTTTCGCTGGGAACTGCAATCCAGAGCTGTTCCTATTTGGCCATCTTTGATCAAGAATTTAATTTTTACCACTTGTTTTCCCACTTAATAACGTTAAATGCCTCTTATTTGCCTTTCAATGATAGTTTTCTGCATGTAGACTCTATACATTTTTTGTTAAATTTAGATCTAAATATTTTATAGCTTTATTAATAAAATATTTTCTCTCATATTGCTAGAGAAGATGTATTAACTTCTATATATTTATTTTGTATTCACTCATGTTAATAAATACTCTGATTTCTATAAAGTTTTGATTTTTCTGATTTTTAAAGTTCTGGAGGTAAACCCTCTAGAACTTTGTAGGGATACACTTCTGTGATCAGCAAAGAGGTCATTCTCTTTTTCAAAAGCTATGCCAATGATTTCATTTTCTCATCATATATTCTATGTAACCTCTAGTCAAATGATAAATTATAAAGGAAGGTGATAGTTTTAAAATACATTTTTATGGGAAACTTGAGTCTTCTTAATTCCTATTCTTGTCTTCTGTTTATATAATCATATAATTTTTATTGACAGACTGATTTTGGATCATATTTGCATGCTAGGATAAAATTCTACTTGGTATTATTGTATTGTAATTTTCCTATTTGGCTAGATTTAATTTGATAATTTTTTGAGATGGATTCTTGCTCTGTCTCCCAGGCTGGAGCTCAGTGGCACGATCTTGGCTCCCTGCAATTTCCACCTCTCAGGTTCAAGCAATTCTCATGACTCAGCCTCCTGAGTAGCAGGGACTACAGGCTTGTGCCACCACGCCCAGCTAATTTTTTGAATTTTTAGTAGAGACGGGGTTTCACTGTGTTAGCTAGGATGGTCTTGATGTCCAGACCTTGTGATCTGCCCACCTCAGCCTCCCAAAGTGCTGGGATTACAGGCGTGAACCACCATGCCTGGCCAATAATATTTTTACATAGAATTTTTATATGCATGAGTCAGATTGGTCTACAGTTTTCTTTTTTACACTGACTTCATCAGCTTTTGCTATTAAATTCTGGCTTCATGAAATTGTTGAAATGTTCATGCTTTGTCTGGAATTGTTTAACATTGTAATTGGCTGTTTGTGAAGCTGTCTGCTTCTGGTACCATTTGTAATGAAAAATATTGACTCTCCTTTCAATTTTTTTTAATTAAATTGATCCATTGACATTTTTAACTTATTCTTGGAATAATTATGCTAATTTATATCTTTTAACAAATTATCCTTTCCTGTAGGTTTTCAAGTTTGTTGCCATAGAGTAGTTGCAGATAGTACAGTGTTAAAATTATTTTAATCTCATTCACTTTCCTGTTTATTTCCTTATTTTGTCATTTATAATTGTGTATGATTTTGTTCTTGCTGTGTTAATTTTTTCCCTATTAGGCTCTTGAAGGTATTCCCTATTTTTTGTGATTTTTCATTTCCTAAAGATGGATACAAAATTCCTTTATTTGGGGATTGTATCTTTAATATGAAGTACTTTAAAACCTGTAAATTTTTATCTGAACTACTTCAACTGAGTCCCATTGGTTTAATATGTGGTGTTCTCTTTCGTTTCTTTATAAGTATGTTGTCATTTCAGTTTTAATGTCCTCTTTGATTCAGGGATTTTTTAGACTCTTTAAATTCTAAGTTTTTATAAATCATCCTTTAATTTCTAGTTTCATCAGATAAAGATCAGAGTACATAGCTTAAAGAGTTCTCAACTATATTTTTTAAAAAGGTAAGGTTTTCGGCCAGGCACGGTGGCTCACGCCTGTAACCCCAACACTTTGGGAGGACGAGGCAGGCAGATCACTAGGTGAAGAAATCGAGACCATCCTGGCCAACATGGTGAAACCCTGCCTCTTCTAAAAATACAAAAATAGCCGGGTGTGGTGGCATGCACCTGTGGTCCCAGCTACTCGGGAGGCTGAGGTGGAAGAATTTCTTGAACCCAGGAAGTGGAGGTTGCAGTGAGCCGAGCGCTACTGCATGCCAGCCTGGTGACAGAGCAAGATTTTGTGTGTGATACAGTCATGTGTCACTTAAGGGTAGAATGCATTCTGAGAAATGCACTGTTAAGTGATATTTGTCATTGTGTAAACATCATAGAGTGTACTTATATAAAACTAGTTGGTACAGTAAAAATAAGATATTTCATTATGGCCCTATGGGGCCACCATTGTATATGCAATCTGTCATTGACGGAAACACCAATTAAGTGGTGCGTGACTATATGAGATCATGTCATTTAGAAACAGGAACAATTTAGCTTCTTCCTTTCTGGTTTGTATGCCTTTTATTTCTTTCTCCTTAGTAACTGGTCTGGCCAGGACTTCCAATACTATGTTGAATAGAAGTGGTGATGCTATTTTTTCTGATATTAATAAAACCACTTGTGGGAAGCCCATTAAATTTATAGCTCCCAAAGTGTCATTACATAGAAAAGTACCATATGGCAATATTAATACATAAACTATAAAACTTTCTATTTCCTAGATTATTCATTTAATTTCTTTAGGTAAGCCTCTCAGATTTTTGGCCTAGGAATATATTCTCTCTAGTCTATACTTAGGGAGGTTGAGGATAGGATTATATAGGAAGATATCTTTACTGGTAAATTGTTCTTTGTCAACCTCACTTTTTATTTCCAGCCTCAGTTACAACTGCTGAGTCTAAACCAGAATTAATTTGAGGTTCTCAAGTGCAGAGGAGGAGAAGGGAAATTAATCTGAGAACATTTATTTGCTTAGGAAAGTTCAAAATCTGTTAGTACAAATACCTGTTAATATTCCTAAGGGCACAGGATTGGCAAAAGATGGAAGTTTGGCTGAAAAGTCAGGAAAATGTATTTTCTCTTGATTGGTCCATCACAAGAAGGCTTCCGTAGAGATTACTAGTTGCCCCAACTTTTTCTTTCTGTTTCCTGACAACATGGCTGTTCCCAGTACAGTATCAAGACAACTAACAATGAGGCACAAAGGCATTTTGGTTTCTATCAGGTTGTAACCATGAAAGATAGATTCTTATCATTGTCCCCTTATTGACTATGGGTCTATGATTGGAAATAGTACCTAGTGGTAAAAGATATAAGTTTAGACATAGACTTCATTGACTCAAGTCTTGGTTCCATCATTTAGAAATTGTTGTACCCTTTGGCCAAGTGTCTTCATTTCTATAAACATCAGTCCTCAATTTGAGAAGATAGCTATAATTATTCCTATCTCAGGGTTAACATGAGGAGTAAATGATATAAAGTGCTTGTGTTTAATATAACACATGCCACCTAGAAACCTCTTAATAAGTAGTAACCATTGTTGCTACTATTATTAATAGCCACCTAAAATCCTCATGCTTCAGTTTTCTCAAGATGCAGTGGGTGGCAGTTAATTTAATTGCTATCTCCTTAGAACTATGCACATGCAGATTTTCTCTGCCAGCCTTTCTGGCTTAGATGTATTTAAATCTATTTTAAATGTTGGGAATATATAGTTCTTGTTGTCTGACATGGTATTAGTTTCATTCCCATTATCATCTCCCTGTGGTGCTCAATGCTTAGCCCTTACTAATTACTGTAGCCCACCTAATACTTAGAACACCACTCCTGTAGCTTCGTTTTCTCGGCAGCAATAGTCTGTTACACCTTTGACTAAATGACTTACATTTCTGGCTCTTAGGCACAGGAAGAGAGTAACTCAAGACTGAGGTAGTCCATCTTTTTTTTTTAATCTAAAACAAAATGAGAATTACAAAGGAGCTCTGAATTTTTACAAATCCCATATAACACATTGGAATTTTATTGGCCTATACTAAGGAAAGTGGAAAACTAGATTTATTAATTGACAAGAGATGACAATAAAACACTTTAAGAGTGAGCACTTAGCTGAAGCCCATGAAGGGGGAAAGAAGTGAGATTCAAATAAGCCTAAGAAAAGTTACAGCAAAAAATACAAGGACAGAACTGTGTAATATACTAATGCTATTTGTATTAATATGTCTAATGGGTATTTTTTTCTTTTAAAAATGCTCATAGGGATGTGACTAATATAAATTTTTAGACTAATTTTAAAAACATGTTTAATCACAGCTTAATGAATTAGTCAACAGTCATCAGTCTTGTCTGTACTTTATAAAGTCCAAGGTAAGTGCATTAGTCACAAAGTAAGACCAGCCATTTTGCAGAAAAGGGTAGGCTTTGGAGTTAGGGCTGGCTCTGAAATGACTCTGTGATTTACTGTCTTGATGACTTCAGACATGTCTGTTTCTCCTTTGAGCCCCAGTTTCCTCAATTATAAAATGTCAGAACAGCTACCTTAAAGTATCACTGCAGTGACTGGAGATAATGCTCATGGCTTAGAACATATAAGATACTTAAATGGCAGTTATTAGGACCAAAGAATGGTGTCAGTACTGAGGTGAAAGGTAAACTTGTATTTAAATTTGTATTAAGATTTGTGTATTGTCACCATGGAATTATATGTAGCCATAAAAAGAAACAAGATCATGTCCTTTGCAGGGACATGGATGGAGCTGGAAGCCATTATCCTCAGCAAACTAATACAGGAATGGAAAACCACACACTGCATGTTTTCACTTACAAGTAGGAGCTGAATGATGAGAACACATGAACACATGGGGATGGATAATACACACTGGGGCCTGTCAGGGGGGCAAGGAGAGGGGAAGCATCAGGAAGACTAGGTAATAGATGCTGGGCTTAATATCTAGGTAATGGGTTAATTGTGCAGTAAATCACCACGGTACACATTTACCTAAGTAACCTGCACATCCTGCACATGTACCCCAGAACTTAAAGTTGGAAAAAAAAAAAAAGATTTGTGTATTGTAAAGAACTTAACCTTGTCTAAAGGGAGTTCTGGCCTATGCCCCCAGCTCCTGGGAGGTAATCTTCAAGCTCTTGGAATTTCCTGCCTCATAAAGATGTCTTTTTTTTTTTTTTTTTTTTTTAACTGGGGACCTTGGATAGCACCACATAATCTAACAGTTTGACTGGAGGGCAGTAGTCCTGAGTTGAGTGAGACTGAGATCAGCCGTGTGGATGGCCAACCATGTCCACATGATTGAGCCCCATACAAATTTTGGAGTTCAGGCTCAGGTGAGTTTCTCTGGTGGGCCATATTCCATGTGTACTATCAAACATAATTGTCAGGAGAAGCAAACGCAGGCCATGACTCCACAGGGAAAGGACACTTGGAAGACTCATGTTTGAAACTTTCCTGGACTCTGTACTGTGCATCTCTTCTCTTGGCTGATTTTGGTCTGTATCATTTTGCTGTAGCAAACTGTGGCTCTGAGCATGATAGATTACAGTGAGTTCTCCAAGTCCTTCTAATGACCAATCAAATCTAATGGGAGAATTGGTGAGCTCTGAACCTGCCATTGGTGTTAGAAGTGAGTGGTCTTAGGAACCCTAGAAACCTCTATTTGGTGTCAGAAGTGAGAGTGATTTCATGGATTTCCAGTTGGCTTTGAAACTTCTCTGTAAATCCAAAATTATTCCAACTAAAAAGTTTACTTACAAAACTAAAAAGACATAGAATCTACTCAGATGGATAAAGCATAAAGGCTTGGGCTTAATATGGGATATTAGGTAAAGGATTTTCAAAGCTAAGGAATGAAGCACCAAACAGCACCATCAAATTTCCGTATCACCAGTAACTTGACTTTACTACAACCACTAGTAGTGCTGTCATCAGGGCTATGGCTGCCTCAGAAATGTAACTTTGTGAACTCCAGAAAATGGCCATGACTGCTGCTCCTGTCACCTATACCAGCAAAATTAAAAGCCTCATTTACATTAGACTAATCAAATGTACCCTACCTGTAAGAGAAGCTTAGAATTTGATTTCTGACATCTCCCTTGAGGAGGGATGGCTTATTTTGTGGGTAGAATATTTTGTGGAAAAGAGGAGTAACCAAGTAGATGATAGAACAAGTATATCAAAGAGAAATAGAGGGATTACAACTCTAACTTACTCATATGTTATTAGAAAGACATTAATTCCACAGATAGGTAAAGTTGGCAAATAAAATAGCAATAAGAGCTATTATTAGTTCACTATCTATTAGGTGCCAAGCACTGTGAATGCACTCCTAAACTTCCCAACATCTCTGTATGGCAGCTTTTACTATCCCCCACAGTATAAAATGTCAAAACGAGTCAGAGAAGTTAAACATGACCAATATCACACAGCCAGCAGAGCTAACTGATTCCTCATCCTCTTCATGCTGCTGCTTTCAGCACACCACCAACACAAATACCTGAAATTAGTTAAACATTTTTATATAAATGTAGAGCAAATATATTTGATGTTTATTTATATTCAGTTTTCCTGGAAGAATGATTTTGATTCTAAAATCTTAGTAATGCCATCTGATCCAGGCATTGCTGTAGTAGCAATGTCTGAGCCCAGCTAAATGCTAATGAGTAGAAGTCAAGAAAGGCATCCACTTAGATGATCACAGTGTGGAATGTTATATGGTTGACATTAGACATGAAGAATCAGAAGGGTCTGTCTGGCTTCAGGAGTAGTATGGAGGTTCTTCTTTCTGAGGAAGGGAAGACTGAGTCAGGCCATCATCCTTCTGTTTATTCCCTCATCTGGTGGAGCCTGCTGAAGCCATGGTGATGACATACAGTAAAAACAGCCTTGCCTGTTTGTTTGTTGTTTGTTTTTTCTGTTTTGTTTTTGTTGTTGCGGTTATTTAAAAGTTTTAATAGTAATCACCATCACAATAAATCTCATATATTTGAGTAATTACAAAATGACAGCCAATGTTCTGTCACTGATGATGGGTTGTCTATGAACCTCTATTTTTGTATGATACAATCTAAAGTTTCTAGAACAGCAAAAAATCCCATTTTACTTTTTGTTACAATTTTTGAATTTCCACACAAAATTGCACTCCAGCTATCTATGGTTATTTGCTCTTCTGAGAATGATGTCATGCTGTTTACCTCATTCCTTTTGCACTCTAGAATATTCCAGTTCTGCTTGGAAAACTGTTTTCTCCCAAGGTGTATTGGCCTTGCCTGTTTTTAAACTTACAACAAGTTTATCATTAGGAAATTGTTTATCTTTTACCTTGTGAACTGCCATTAAGTTTTTTGCCAAAAACTAAAAAATACATCTATATTTAGCTGAAATATTACTTGTTGAAGATTATAAAAATTTGTAATAGAAATTTACATATTGGAAAATATGAAGGTGGCAGGATAATTATTTTTACTCATCACCTTTAAAAATTTATCTGAAGATTTCAATGATATGGACTTACTTTTGCAAGTCTGTGGTATATGGTTCAGTATCTATGAACAATGCTTTCTTTAGTATCTAAAAGAAAGTGCACCAGAGTGATCTATTTAGTAGGTAAATTATATCAGCTGATTCCTTTGTTTAAAATCATTCAATGGCTCTCCTATGCTTTTAGAATAAAATCCAAATTTCATACCACAATAAAACTTGCTTGCATTTATTTTTAAATTTTCTTTTCTGACATGATTATAAGCTGTCACAGTGATGTTATGATATATATACACACACATATGAACCCACACACATACAGTATGGAATGGCTGAATCAAACTAATTAACATAGCTATTTTAAATAATTATCATCTATTGCTTCCCATCTAACTGCAGCTTTCTACCCTTTTACCAACATCTCCCCATTTACCTCAGCCTTCAGACTCTGGAAACCACCATTCTACCCTCTGCTTCTAAGAGTTCCATTGTTTTAGATATTTAGATAGCACATGTTAGGGAGAACATGGTTTTTGTCTTCCTCTTCCTGGCTTATTTCAATTAATATAATGTTCTCCAAATTCATCCACGTCATTGAAAATGGCAGAATTTTCTTCTTCTTAAAGCTGAATAGTCTTTCATTGGGTAAATATACTACATTTTCTTTATCCATTCATCTGTTGATGGACACTTAGATTGACTCTATAACTTGGCTATTGTAAGTAACACTGCAATGAACAGGAGAGTGCAAATACCTTTGACACATAGTGATTTCAAGCTCTTAGAATATTTAGCCAGAAGTGGGATTGCTGGATCATATAGTAGTTATATTTTTGGTGTTTTCAGGACCTTCCATATTATTTTCCATAATGGCTATACTAATTTATATTCCCATCAACAGTGTGCAAGGGTTTCCTTTTCTCCACATTGTAACCAGCATTTGTTATTCATATTTTTCATGAAAAAACAGCTGCCACACTCTTCTGAGATGTTTGAAATTTCATTGTGGTTTTAATTTGCATTTCCCTAATGATTAGTGATGTTGAGCTTTTTTTCACGTACTGGTTGGCTATTTGTATGTCTTCATTTGAGAAATGTCTATTCAGGTCCTTTGCCCATTTTTAAATCAGGCTATTTGTTTTTTTGCTATTGAGTTTGAGTTCCTTATATTTTTGCATATTAATCCCTTACTGGTTGTACTGTTTACAAATATTTTCTCCCAGTCTGTAGAATATCTCTTCACTCTGTTGATTTCATTGCTGTACAACAGCTGTTACTTTGATTAAAATCCCATTATTTTTTTTTCCTTTTGTTTCCTGAGATTTTGGGGTCAAATTAAAAAAAAATCGCTCATCCAAATGCCATGAAGTTTACCTCCTATGTTTTCTCTTAGTATTTTTATAGTTGTAGGTCTTAACATTTAAGTCTCTGAACCATTCTGAGTTGATTTTTTTTTAATTATGGGGTGAGATAAGATCTAATTTTATTCTTCTGTCTAGTTTTTATGATTGTCTAGTTTTTGGCACTCTATGGAAGAGACTTTCCTTTCCTCATTGTGTGTTCTTCACATCTCTGTCAAACATCAACTGAGTTTAAAGGCATAGGTTCATTTCTAGGAGCTCTATTCTGGTCCATTGGTTGGTGTTTCTGTTTTTAATACCAGCATCATGCTGTTTTAGTTACTATAGCTTTGTAATACAGTTTGAAGTCAGGTAGTGTGATGCCTCCAGACTTTTTGTTTATGATTGCCTTGGATATTCATGATTGTTATGGTTCCATATGAATTGTAGGATTTGTTTTTCTATTTTTGTGAAAAATGACATGAGAATTTTGAAGAGATTGTATTGCATTTATAGATAATTTGGGATAGTATGGACATTTTTACAATAGTCTTTCAATCTATGAACATAGAATATCTTTCAATTTTTTGTGTCTTCAGTTTCTTGTATCAATACTTTTTAGCTTTCAGTATACACATCTTTTATTTTGTAGCTGTTATAAATGGGATTGTGTGGCTGTGCATAGTGGCTCATTACTGTAATTTCACCACTTTGGGAGGCTGAAGCAGGTGGATCACCTGAGGTCAGGAGTTTGAGACCAACCTGGCCAACATGGCAAAACCTTGTCTCTACTAAAAATACAAAAATTAACTGGGCATGATGGTGCATGCTTGTAGTCTTAGATACTTGGGAAGTTGAGGAAGGAGAACCACTTAAACCTGGGAGGTGGAGGTTGCAGTGACATGAGATCACACCACTGCACCCCAGTCTGGGTGACAGAGTGAGATTCTGTCTCAAAAAAGAGGGGTGGGGTGGGGACTGTTCTCTTGATTTATTTTTTGGTTAGTTTGTTAGTTCATAGGAATGTTACTGATTTTTGTGTATTGATTTTTGTATCCTGAACCTTTATTGATTTTTGTTATCAGTTCTATAATAACAGTGTTTTGGTAGAGTTCTTAGGATTATCTGTATTTAAGATCATGTCTTCAATGATTTTGTGACTTCCTTTCCTATGTGTATGCCTTTTACTTATTTCTCTTGCCTAATTGCTCTGGCAAAAATCTCTATTACTATATTATATAGAGAAGTGATGAGAGTGAGCATCTTTGTCTTGCTCCTCATCTTAGAAGAAAAGCTTTCACCTACTTACTTCCTTATTTGGATGCCTTTTATTTCTTTCTCTTGTCTAATTGCTCTGGCAACACTATGTTTAATAGAAGTAGGAAGAGTAAGCATCCTTGTCTTGTTCGAAACCTTAAGAGAAGATGGCTTCAATTTTTTTTTTTTTTACCATTGAACATAAAGTTTTGGGCTTGTCATATATAGCCTTTATTGTTTGAGGTATATTATTTCTATACCTGATATGTTGGGAGTTTTTATCATGGAAGATGCTGAGTTTTGTCAAATGTTTTTTCTGCCTCTAATGAGATGACCATATGGTTTTTGTCCTTCATTCTGTTAATATGATGTATCACACTTACAGGCTTGTGTATGTTGAACCATATTTTAATGTGGTGTTGAATTTGGTTTGCTAGTATTTTGTAGAGGATTTTTGTGTCTATGTTCATTAAGGTTACTAGCCTGGAATTTTCTTTTTTTTAATAATGTTTTTGCTTGCTTTGATATCAAGATAATGCTAGCCTCACACAAAATGTCTGGAAGTGTTTCTTTCTCTTTAGTTTTCTGAAAGAGTTTAAGAAGGATTGGTATCAGTTCTTATTTAAAGGTTTGGTAGGATTCAGCAGTGAAGCCATCAGGTTCTGGGCTCTTCCATGATAAGATATTTTTATTACTGATTCTATTTCCTCACTTGTCATTGGTCTTTGAAGATTTTCTATTTCTTCTTGATTCAGTGTTGGTAGGTTACGTGTGTCTAGGAACTTATCCATTCCTTCTAGGTTGTCCAATTTGTTGGCATATGATTGTTCATAGTAATATCTTATGATCCTTGTACTTCTGTGATATGGGTTTTATAATGTCTCCTTTTTCACTTCTGACTTTATTTGTATTTTTTTTCTTAGTCTAGGTAAGAGTTTGTCAGTTTTTTGTTTTCAAAAAGCTAATTTTGGGAGGATGAGGACAGTTTGATCAATGGGTATAAAACTACACTTACATAGGAGGAATAAGTTCTAGCGTTCTGTTGCACAGTAAGGTGATGATAGTTAACAGTAAGATATAGTATATCACAAAACAGTGAAAAACAGGCTTTTGAATGTTCTCATAATGAAGAAATGATAAATGTATGAGGTGATAGATATGCTAAATATCCTGATTTGTTTGTTATATAACATATTTATTGACGCATCAAATTGTACCCCATAAATATCTTCATTGACAATGTATCAATATAACAATTCAATAATTTAATTTCTTTAAACCAACTTTTGGTTTTATTGAATTTTTTTTTTTAATTGAGACAAAATCTCTGTCACCCAGGCTGGAAATGCAGTGGCACGATCTTGGCTCACTGCAACCTCCACCTCCTGGCTTCAAGCAATTCTCCTGTCTCAGCCTCCCAAGTAGCTGGGACTGCAGGTGCTCGCCACCATGCCCTGATAATTTTTGCATTTTTAGTAGAGATGGGGTTTTACCATATTGGTTAGGCTGGTCTCAAACTCCTGACCTCAGGTAATCTGCCCACCCCAGCCTCCCAAAGTGCTAGGATTACAGGCATGAGCCACCATGCCCAGCCAGAAATGCCTAGGAGTGCCTAGAGGTACCACTCAAAAAACAATAAAGGAAAGTGTTGGTGAGAAAATACTGTTTCCTCATCCTGCAGCGACACAATTTTCAGAGTTTTACTCTTCACCTCTTTTTGGAGGCCCCAGCAGACAAGAGTCCACCTGCCCACATCAGTAACCCCTCATCAATGCACCCTTTAGTGGCTCTCTTCATCACTGTCTCACTTCTCCATCCCCTCACCATGCTTCCACCAATCACCTCCCACATAAATTCTTGCACTTAAATAATGTCATCCATCAGCACTGTGTTGCTCTTTTGTTAGAATTCTTTGCTGCTCATTTGCTGCTTGTACTACTGAGACAATGGTACTGCAGTTCTAGGAAACACATGACCATTTTTTTGTCCTGGCTTGAACTTCTTGTCACATCAAGTTCTACCCCAATCTACACTGAATTCCAAGACCATTTCAGCCCACTTTCTCTCTGATAGAGCTCAAGTAGTCTCAGTTGGAGCAAAAACAGATTTTAGACACAGATCAGTTTTACACACTGATTAATGAAGGATTAGTAGTCACAAATATATAACCACATACTATAAACAGGGAGCCTTTGAATGGTTTTTAAGCAAGGAATAACATGAATTTTATTTTACAAAGATCACTCTGGAAGCTAGGGTGGAACATAGGATGAAAGAGGGTAAGAATGAGAACAGAGAGTAAGGAGGCCATTTATAATAAACCAGTTAAGATAATGAATTCAGGGAATACAGTTGGTGACCAGGAGACAGATTAGAGAGAAATCATAGAGTATTCTCAGAATAGTGGCAGTAAGTGCAAATGCCTCTAGGTGCCATAGACATTTGGTAACATCAAGTTTTTGTTTATATTTGAAACTATGAGTTCTACAAAAGGAAAATTAATAATATACAACATACCAAAGTCTACAACTATCTTGAATGGTATCTAGAGCTGGGACTTCACTTCTTAGGGAGTGCTGTGAAAGAGTTTTCCAAAATCTGGAAACTACTGAAAATGTATGTGTAATTATGTGTATTTTTGTGAAGGTATGGTTCATAGCTTTACAAGTATTCAAATGGGTCCAAGACTCAAAACAAAGTTTTAGCCTAAGAAATGAAAGAGAATGATTTCAAACACCATTCCTTCTCAATGAAGCCTATAAGGTAACTGTTGGTGCATGTTATGCAGAGCTTCCCCAGAATGGAGAGTGTCTAATCCCTGCAACATGCAAGTTTACACTGAGAAGATTCTAATCAAAGAAGACAAGGCCTGGATATTAAGACAGGAAAAGCATTTTGTAGTAACTGATGGGAAAGCTTGAGATGGAGATACAGCACAAAGGCCTTCTGAAGTTTGTCAAATACCTCCATCAGAGCTGACTGAGAAATCAGGTTGGGTGCAGTGGCTCATGCCTATAATCCCAGCACTTTGAGAGGCCAAGGCAGGAAGACCACTTGAGCCCAGGAATTTGAAACCAGCCTGGGCAATATAATGAGACCCTATCTGAAATAAAAATAAAAATTAGCTGGGTATGGGGCACACTTAGATCTAGCTCCTTAGAAGGCAGAGACAGGAGGACTGCTTAAGCCCAGGAGGGTGAGGCTGCAGTGAGCCATGATTGCACCACTGCACTCCCCTGGAGTTTGGCTGTCCAGTGACTGAACCTCTCTAATCGCCCCCAGTCAAACTCCTCTTGGTGTTCAGACATTCCTTCTCTTCTCTCTTTCTCTGCTGTGCTGTTCTGCTGTTACTCTGCTTGTCTCCTCATCTACTGCTTCTGGAGCCTAGGGTTTGAGGTTTATATGGGGGCAGGATAGGGGGCATGTCAGGCCACAAGGCAAATTTTTGGGCTCAAAAACCAACATGCCTGTCCTCCTTTAGGGCCGCAGGTATCCAGGCCTGAGGGGAGGGCTTTGCTGAGGAACCGCCCTCTTCTACCCAGTATTTCCCTGTCTCCTCTCCGTTATCACTTAGGGAACTCAGAGGCAGCCTGGCCCCGCTGACTCTAGAACTATAAGGGAATAGATTTCTGTTGTACAAGCCACCCAGTTGGTGGTACTTAGTTATGGAAGCTCTAGGAAATTAAACTACTGTCCTAGAAATAACCCTGCCATTAATTCACTTGTTGAATTAGTCAACGACTGCTTATTAGGTGTCCACTACTGGTACTCTAGGCTAAGTGTTAGAAATAGAGATGAATGAATGGTTTCTCCTTTTGAGGAACTCACAATCCCAGGGAAGCAGGGGCAGGGGCAGACACACCAGCAGCCAGCACTATCCAGAGAAATATATGGCAAAAGACAGAAGTAGGTACCAGACACTGTAAGAGTAAACACATGAACTATGCCTAAGACAACTGGGGAAGTCTTCACAGAGGTGACAGTTAAGCTCAATCTAAGGAACAAGTAAGAATTCTGTAAAAATGAAAGCAATAAGGGCTTTTAGAGACAGAGGGAACAGCATTAGGAAAGGAATTCATCATAATATTTTGCTGGCAAGGCCAGTTAGATCAGATTATCATCAACATTCAAATCCACGGGGATAACCTCCTATACTGGCATTGGGAAAAACAATCATAGAGTCCTGACTTCTAATATTATGGAATCATCTTAAAGTATTTGTTTGGCTATTCAAAACAGGTAACTGTTATCAAATGATAGACTCCTTCAAAAACATCTGGCTTAGGCTGGGTGTGGTGGCTTATGCCTGTAATCCCAGCACTTTGGGGAGGCTGAGGCAGGTGGATCGCCAGAGGTCAGGTGTTCGAGACCAGCCCAGCCAGCATGGTGAAACCCCATCGCTACTGAAGATATAAAAATTAGCTGGGCAGGATAGTGTAATCCCAGCCACTCAGGAGGGTGAGGCAGGAGAATTGCTTGAACCTGGAAGGCCAAGGTTGCAGTGAGCCAAGATCGCACCAGTGTACTCCAGCCTCTAGGAGACAGAGCAAGACTCTCTCTCAAAAACAAAAACAACACCTGACTTAAATAAGGTACAATTCTATTCCCTAAACTGTTCACCTTAAAGCAATAATTTTTGTATTAAATGTCTTCTAGAAATTATAGGATTCAAAACAGTCACTAGTGCCAAATAACAGGTTCCTATGCTGAGACACATTGGTGCTTTTGCTGCTAGTGAGAACAGAGGAGGACCATTGCATTTGTCAGATTGATTAGCTGACTAGCAGAGAACCACTGGGACTAAATGAGAGCAAAATGAGTTCATTTAGGTGGTGTCAATCTGTGGCAGATTGATTCATATGGTTGTTATGCAGAGCTTCAAGGGAACAATGCCAATTGTTTCCACAAATAGAAAGGAACAATCCAGCTATCTGGGTAGTGTCTTTAATATGCCTATTCCTTTAGGGAATCAGACGGTTCTTCTTTCCTTTCGCTCCCCATTCTTCTACTTCCTTCCCTTCCTTTCTCCATCCCTCTTCTTTAGGAAAATTTTTTTGAAAATTAAAAAGGTTAAACTCAATGTAAGTTTAAATTTTTCCTAGAGCTTTGCTAGGAACATCGACATTGTCAAGGACAACAATACAATTGTTAGCATTTATTGACTACTTTTTATTTGCCAAGCACCATATCAAGAGCTTTACAAGTTCTTCCTCCTTTCATCCTAATAACCCTTTGAGGTAGGTATTATACTTTCATTGTGTTGTAAATAAGAGAATTGAGACTTAATGATATGAAGTAACTTGCCCACAGTGGCACCTTTAGAAGAATGACTATGACAGGTAGGACTCGACTCAGTCCTCCTAACATCATAATCCATCTTCCCAGTTGCAGTCCTAGTGCTTTCTAAACCTAATGTGCATGGAAACCACCTGAGAACCTTAAAATGTGGGGCCTGAGATCCTGCATTTCTAAAGAGTTCCCGGTGATAGCAGTCAGCAGACCGCCTTTTGAATCACTAGGCTATTTACTGGCATAAGGATGTGCTCTTTCAAGAAAAGTAGCATCCCAGTTTTCTGAATGCTAAAAGTCAAATGAAATGGTGGAACTACCTGTTCAACTTAAAATCTTCAGATAGCTTCTATTCCTGTGTGCTCTGCTGGTTCATTCCTCCCTCTCTACTAATAGTCTTCTCTACTAATTTTCATCCCTTTTTGTCTTTTCCCTGTCATTTAGGATAACCCTTAAGTTACCAGAGGAATGTTCTTTCCATAAACTCTTCCTCAGCACCATCATGCTCCCAGGTAAAACCTCAGGTTCTTAGTCTGTACTTTGAAGTCTTTCCCAATCTTTATTTAGCCTCTTTCATTTCCTACTATTCATCCTACTCTTTATTTTATCTGATCCTAAATACCCCCTCTCAGTCCTTTCTTTAATTCATCAGGAACAAAACACTACTTAAATTTAAACCTGCAATCTTTTATATGTTAGGATCATTTTTGTGAGAAAACAAGTTTAGAACCAACATCATAAAATAAGAAATATTTGGTTAGCCCCAGACATTATGAAATCATTGCAGTGGAATCTTTGGGCACATTTTAAGTGTGAAATGAAGACCTGTGGACCTCAAGAAGGCCTGGCCATTTATTTTCATGTCACTGAGGTCAACAAAGGAAAGTTCTCATTTTGTATTCATTTCCCCCAGGTGTTGATAAAGTTCTGAACAGCTCTTCTGAGCCCCCATTGTTCTGGCCTCTCCATATTCTCTCCATTCTCCAGTCAATAAAGTCTCTCAGACCTTTTCAGGCAAAAGTATAGCATATATTGGTCTCTTAACATTGCTATAAAACTATGGGGAAAAAGCTAAAAGAGCTGGAGGTCATTCCAAGAACCAAATAACTCAAGATCTTTAACGTAGGTTATCAGTTTCAAAATTGAGAGCTGAGGCCAGCCACAGTGGCTCCCAGCACTTTGGGAGGTTGAGGCAGGTGGATCGCTTGAGCCTGGCCTGGCCAACATGGTGAATCCCCCAACTCTACTTAAAATACAAAAAAAATTAGCTGGACATGGTGGCGCACACCTATAGTCCCAGCTACTTGGGAGGTGAGGCAAAAGAATTACTTGAACCTGGGAGGCAGAGGCCGCAGTAAGCAGAGCTCATACCACTGCACTATAGCCCAGGCAATAGAGCAAGACTCAGTCTCCAAACAACAACAAAAACTGAGAGAGTTGCCCATGAAGAACCGTGAAAGCAAAACTCAGAACACAAAACTCTCAGTGGATAAGCTGCACCAACTCTGTCCTAAAAAGAACTGGTTTCAACTCCACAGGAAGTCAGTCCAGTTATCATTAACATGTTGCATAATAAGCTATATATATTGTCCAATTAATCACCCACTGTATTTACCAGACTTTACTATTTTCCAAAATTGAACTCATCTTCAAAGAAAGATAAACAGCTCCTAAGAAACAGAATAATTTGCCAAGGATATTTATGTTCTTTTTTATTTTCCCCAAGACAGAGTCTTGCTCTGTCACCCAGGCTGGAGTGCAATGGTGCAATGTTGGCTCACTACAACCTCTACTCTCGGGTTCAAGCAAATCTCCTGCCGAGTAGCTGAGATTACAGGTGCATGATACCATGCCTGGCTAATTTTTGTATTTTTAGTAGAGATGTCGACAAGGCTGGTCTCAAATTCCTGACCTTTGATCCACCCATGTCAGTCTCCCAGATATACTTATATTCTTAATCTCTTCGTAGTTGTCCTCATAATCTGGACCAAATGAATTGTTACAATTAGGTTTCGGTTCATTAAGGTTATAAAAATACATTAAACTGACTGAGATTTTTAAGTATGCTGCAGTGAGGTGAGTATCACTTGTCAGTGAGAGGATTTTCATTTCTAAATTAACTTAAATCATCTTTCCCAGTCCTCCTCCTGTAATAATTATGCCCCTTAACATCTTTCTGAGGTTTGTATCATTCTAAGTAGGTAATCATATTCCTATGGCAAGTGTAGTCGGGTTTTTTCATGGGTGTTGGTGAGGCATAGCTCCCCTGAGAGAGAGCTGTGGGTTCTTGACCTCCAATCTCTTAAAGAATACGCGATGGGAATACTGCCAGTGTGCCGTATGCTTGTAAAAGTAAATATCAGACCCAAGAAGTGTTGCAGAAAGGTGATTTTATTTAGGTAGAGAAAAGAGAAGGAAAGAAGAAGAGAAAGGCTTCCACGAAGAGTGTGGAAGGGGATTCCAGAGGGAAAATCCCAGAGGGGGAAAGGGAGCTCCCACCATGTGGGAGGGGATTCTAGAGAGCTGGAAATCTGGTGTGGGTGAAGGAGCAGGAGAATTTATCCTGGGAGAAATTCCCACCTTCCCAAATTCCTCTGGCCAATGAAAGGAGTTCCTTTAAACTTCCGCTGGGGTGATTCACTCTTAGTTTCTTCCCACACCCGCAAAAATCAAACATAAACCGTTTAATCTCTCAGATGGAGAGAGATGTGAGGGGGGCATAGCGCTGGGAAATTCTTGCCCTTAAAACTACACCCCCCTCATGGACCCGGAAAGAGAACACCTTCCCTCACAAGGACTTAGGAAACAAGTTTACGAAGAAAGATAAGCCAGATAGATCCTAAAGTAGCAAATAAATGATTACATGTATACAGCATTGATATTCAATCATTGATTTTTGTTTTGTTTTAACTTGTGTACTACAGTTCCTTTAGATTTTTTTTTTTTTTTTTTTTTTTTTTAAGAAACAGGGTCTCATTCTGTCCTCCAAGCCATGATAGATCACTGCTGCCTCAAATTCAAGAGATTCTCCAGCCTCAGCCATGTAAGCAGCTGGGACTACAGACCTATGCCACCATGCCTGGCTAACTTAAATTTTTTGTAGAGATGAGGTCTCACCTTGTTGCCCAGGCTGGTCTCAAACTTGTAGGCTCAAGCAATCCTCTCATCTCAGTCTCCCAAAGTGCTAGGATTACAGACATGAACCACCATGGCCAAGACCTTTAGGGATTTTGACTCAGAATGTAATGATCTAGTACTTCTCTTCATCATGATTTTAGGTCCCATTGAGGCAGTGCTATAAACTGAATTGGGTCCCCCACCCCAAGTTTAAAAATTAAAGCTGTAACCCCCAATGTGACTGTATTAGGATATAGGGTATTTAAGGAGGTAATTAAGGTGGAACTGATTTTGGATGTGCAGCCTCCAGAACTGTAAGAAAATAAATTTCTGCTGTTTAAGCCAACAACTCTGTACTCTGTTAATTGTAATCTGTTAAGGCAGCCCAAGCAGACTAATACAGGCAGTTTCACTTTTGCCTCAATTTGATAAAATGCCACCCAACACAATTTTTTTGTATGTAATGCTATGTTAGAGACAGAATGCTTGTTCCTAGGAACCACAAGGAAAAATTAGCATTCAGACAAAAAGTTTTCTCAGCAAGGCAATTTTACTTTCTGCAGAAAAGGTACAGCTCATTAGCCACCTTGCCACATGAGTACAATGAACAAAGGAAAGGCAGGCACATTTGTTCCTTACACATTGGGTCCTTACTGCTGTGTCCCATCTCTGTTGGTTGGAGCCAGATCTCACAATCTAAACTGAATCCAATTGGCTAACAACTTAAAACTTTCCTAAATAGGTGAAGGCAATTGAGAACAAAGGAAAAGAGGAGCTCCAAATAAGGAAAGGAGAGGAAGTTGCTTGCAAAAGGACTTAGAAAAGTAATAACATAAATATATTAGTCACTCTAGTGACCATGCAGCATACGAGGACATAGAATGTACTACATGCCTGTGAACACGTCTAGCACAAATATTTTGGTTTAAGTACAAGGACATAGAATGTACTTATTCCTTTATATCTAACAGTTACACAGAATAGGGCTTAACCAAGAGTTACTAGCAGAAAGCAAGAAGGTTTTGAAGAAAGTTAGTCTTTAAAAGAAACTATTATTTCTAGCATTGATTATTATAATTCTTTAACAAGAAGGGAAACATTGAAGAGAAACTTTTTACTTTCTACAGTTCTCTCCTCTTGACTTTATAGTTTTCCTCTTCAAACTTTTTTAGCATGTCTTGGCTTAGTTGTTCTGCCTGAGTCTCTAAAAGAAAAAGCTTCTCTTGTTTAACTATGTTGTGTTTTTCTTTTTCTGGTTGATGAAATGCCAGGGTAAAAAAGATAGCTAATTTAACTAGAACACAGTACTGTTCCAACTATTTGGCAGAGTATTCAGTAAAGGTCCTCCGAAATACTACCATTCATCTGCTTGGGGATGAATAAGGGTGAACTGATGGGTCAGCTCTTGGAAGTACCTGACCTCACTGTATTCTGTTAAGTCTCTAAGGAATGCCAAATTTTCCCCTTGTAATTGGACACACGAGGTAAAATTGGTCTTGGAAAATGGAGGCTGGATGGCCCTTGGGGGCTGACCCACAGGGTGTTGCACTTCAGGAAATAGCAGAAAGTATGGCACAGTTCATTATCCCAGGCTATAGGATTTTGGAAAAGAGCTACCATGAAGTCCATGTCCTGTCGATTAGTGGACCATCCAAGTGGAAAGGGGCAACCTGGGCCCCTGGCCTACCATGCACACAAGCGTAACAGTCACTTTCATTTAGAGTGTGGATGGACTATCTAATCCATTCTAGCCAGGTATTTACATCTTGATACCCTGTCTCAATTGCTGTGGTTTGCCTTAGGTCTTTTACTTCTACTACAGAGACTTTGGTTTTTGTCTCTGTGTTTAGGAGGAGTGATTGATAGAGAGGTTGAAGGAGCAATAAAGTGCATTTCAAGAATTCCTTTAGGATCCTTTCCTGAAATGTCAGCTCCCATACCATAAATATGACTTAATGAAGGGTAAGAGTTTTCAGATGTTGCAGTAACAATAGTACACTGTATAGGATTACATTGGTTATATTGACAGCTAGAAGGAGTAATTCCTTTAATGAAATGGATATATGGTTTTAAGGACTGACAAAGACATATGGAAGCAGTCTGTCTTAAACCCTTAGTGTTCTATGGGACATTAGACTAAGCAGAACAGAGAGATTCTGTTTTAGAGAGACAAGTCCAATTCCCACCAATTAATATAGCTACTATTCTCTGGATTACTAATATCCTTACAGGAACTCATTACGTCTTCCCCAATCTGAGGAAGTCCAAGAGGGACAGATGTTTTTCTGAAGTAGTAAGCTGTCTTTTGTTATGTAAATCTCTACAAGGTATAACTAAATAGGCATCAAAAGTAACAACTTGAGGTGAGTTAGATCTAATTACATTAATAAGATGAGGAATAGTTAAAGGGAAGCAAAGATAGATAGGCTAAGCTTTTCTTAGTTTTAATCTGGTAGGGCTTGATCCTGGAACAATGGCCTATGATTCCGACGGTGATGGTATTTTCTTGACTTGGGTGTGATGTGTCCGTCACTTTTCTGCTGTGCAAATGACAGTCTCAGTGGTTAGCAGTACAAGGTAGGGTTCTTCCCAGGCCGACTCGAGTTTTCCTTCTTTCCATTCTTTGATGAGGACATGGTCCCTAGGCTGGTGCTGGTGTACTGGGAATTTTAGGGGTGGTGCCTGTGCTAAGAGACTTTTTATAATCTTTGTTAAAGAGCAGGTTAGTGCTTTAAGAAAAACCTATCGTGCTTTTATTTTTATGTCCAGTTTACAGAAAAACTGGATGATACCCCCTTTAACTGTAGCCAGTATGTGCACACACAGAATTTCCTTTACAATTAGCATTTCAAAAGTTGCTTAAACCTTCAAAACAGTTTTTTTTTTTTTAATTTTTAGTGTAGGTAAAAATCTATATTTTTATGCCTCCTTATTTTATTTTTTTTTTTATTGCATTTTAGGTTTGGGGGTACATGTGAAGAACATGGAAGATTGTTGCATAGGTACACACATGGCAGTGTGATTTGCTGCCTTCCTCCCCATCACCTATATCTGGCATTTCTCCCCATGCTATCCCTCCCCAACTCCCCACCCCCACTATCCCTCCCCTTTTTCCCCCAACAGACCCCAGTGTGTGATACTCCCCTCCCTGTGTCCATGTGTTCCCATTGTTCAACACCCGCCTATGAGTGAGAACATGCGGTGTTTGATTTTCTGTTCTTGTGTCAGTTTGCTGAGAATGATGGTTTCCAGGTTCATCCATGTCCCTACAAAGGACACGAACTCATCGTTTTTGATGGCTGCATAATACTCCATGGTGTATATGTGCCACATTTTTCCCTGTCCAGTCTATCATCGATGGGCATTTGGGTTGGTTCCAGGTCTTTGCTATTGTAAACTGTGCTGCAATGAACATTCGTGTGCATGTGTCCTTATAGTAGAACGATTTATAGTCTTTTGGATATATACCCAGTAATGGGATTGCTGGATCAAATGGAATTTCTATTTCTAGGTCCTTGAGGAATCGCCACACCATCTTCCACAATGGTTGAACTAATTTACACTCCCACCAACAGTGTAAAAGCGTTCCTATTTCTCCACATCCTCTCCAGCATCTGTTGTCTCCAGATTTTTTAATGATCACCATTCTAACTGGCGTGAGATGGTATCTCAATGTAGTTTTGATTTGCATTTCTCTAATGACCAGTGATGATGAGCATTTTTTCATATGTTTGTTGGCTTCATGTATGTCTTCTTTTGTAAAGTGTGTGTTCATATCCTTCACCCACTTTTGAATGGGCTTGTTTGTTTTTTTCTTGTAAATGTGTTTCAGTTCTTTGTAGATTCTGGTTATCAGCCCTTTATCAGATGGGTAGACTGCAAAAATTTTTTCCCATTCTGTTGGTTGCCGATTCACTCTAATGACTGTTTCTTTTGCTGTGCAAAAGCTATGGAGTTTGATTAGGTCCCATTTGTCTATTTTGGCTTTTGTTGCCACTGCTTTTGGTGTTTTGGTCATGAAGTCCTTGCCTACGCCTATGTCCTGAATGGTTTTGCCTAGATTTTCTTCTAGGGTTTTTATGGTGTTAGGTCTTATGTTTAAGTCTTTAATCCATCTGGAGTTAATTTTAGTGTAAGGTGTCAGGAAGGGGTCTAGCTTCTGCTTTCTGCACATGACTAGCCAGTTTTCCCAACACCATTTATTAAACAGGGGACTCGCTTCCACATTGTTTGTTTTTGTCAGGTTTGTCAAAGATCAGGTGGTTGTAGATGTGTTGTGTTCTGTCAGAGGTCTCTGTCCTGTTCCAATGGTCTATATCTCTGTTTTGGTACCAGTACCATGCTGTTTTGATTACTGTAGCTTTGTAGTATAATTTGAAGTCCAGGAGTGTGATGCCTCCAGCTTTGTTCTTTTTGCTTAGAATTGACTTGGCTATGCGGGCTCTCTTTTGGTTCCATATGAAGTTTAAGGTGGTTTTTTCCAGTTCTTCAAAGAAGGTCATTGGTAGCTTGATAGGGATAGCGTTGAATCTGTAAATTACTTTGGGCAGTATGGCCATTTTGACAATATTGATTCTTCCTAGCCATGAACATGGAATATTTCTCCATCTGTTTGTGTCCTCTCTTATTTCATTGAGCAGTGGTTTGTAGTTCTCCTTGAAGAGGTCCTTTACATTCCTTGTTAGTTGTATTCCTAGGTATTTTATTCTCTTTGTAGTGATTGTGAATGGCAGTTGGTTCTTGATTTGGCTGTCTTTAAGTCTGTTATTGGTGTATAGGAATGCTTGTGATTTTTGCACATTGATTTTATATCCTGAGACTTTGCTGAAGTTGCTTATGAGTTTCAGGAGATTTTGGGCTGAGACGATGGGGTCTTCTAGATATACAATCATATCGTCTGCAAATAGAAACAATTTGACTTCCTCCTTTCCTATTTGAATACCCCTTTATTTTCTTTTTCTTGCCTGATTGCTCTGGCTAGAACTTCCAGTACTATATTGAATAAGAGTGGTGAGAGAGGACATCCTTGTCTAGTGCCAGATTTCAAAGGGAATGCTTCTAGTTTTTGCCCATTCAGTATGATATTGGCTGTTGGTTTGTCGTAAATAGCTTTTATCATTTTGAGATACGTTCCATCAATACCTAGTTTATTGAGAGTTTTTAGCATAAAGGGCTGTTGAATTTTGTCAAAGGCCTTCTCTGCATCAATTGAGATTATCATGTGGTTTTTGTCTTTGGTTCTGTTTATGTGGTGGATTATGTTTATAGATTTGCGTATGTTGACCCAGCCTTGCATCCCCCGGGATGAAGCCTACTTGATCATGGTGGATAAGCTTTTTGATGTGCTGTTGCAATCGGTTTGCCAGTATTTTATTGAAGATTTTTTGCATCTATGTTCATCATGGATATTGGCCTGAAGTTTTCTTTTTCTTGCTGAGTCTCTGCCAGGTTTTGGTATCAAGATGATGTTGGTCTCATAAAATGATTTAGGAAGGATCCCCTCTCTTTGGATTGTTTGGAATAGTTTCAGAAGGAATGGTACCAGCTCCTCTTTGTATGTCTGGTAGAATTCGGCTGTGAACCCATCTGGACTTGGGCTTTTTTTGGGTGGTAGGCTCTTAATTGCTCCCTCAACTTCAGACTTTGTTATTGGTCTATTCAGGGTTTCGACTTCTTCCTGGTTTAGGCTTGGGAGGATGCATGTGTCCAGGAATTTATCCATTTCTTCCAGGTTTGCTAGTTTATGTGCATAGAGTTGTTTGTAATAATCTCTGATGATGGTTTGAATTTCTGTGGAATCTGTGGTGATATCCCCCTTTATCGTTTTTTATTGCATTTATTTGATTATTTTCTCTTTTCTTTTTTATTAATCTGGCTAGTGGTTTATGCCTCCTTATAAAATACTTTTATCAAAAGTATTATTTACTTTCCTTAGACACCTTGTACATAAACTGTTTCTTTAATAGCTTTACATTTAGAAGGCCTAATTACTTTTATACAACATTTTTTGCATAAATTCCTTTTTATAACTTTTTTTCACAACTTTCACAAATGATCTTCAACATGCCTCAATTTTCTGTCTTTCCTTCTCTCTCTCTTTGCCTCTCCTTCTGTTTGCCTCTCTTTCTTTCTCTCTCTCTCTCCCTCTCTTTGTTTTACACTCTCTCTTTCCTTAGTCTCACTTTCTGTGTCTCTCTCTGCTTCACTCATTATTTCCCTCTATCTTTCAATCACAGGGTCTCTTCCTTAAGTTTCTATCTCATTTGCACTCTTTCATTCTCTCTCTGTCTCTCTCTGTTATACCCTGTTCCTCTCTCCGTCATACCCTGTTCCTCTCTCCCTTACACTTAGTCTCTTCCTCTTTCTGTCCTTTGAATCTTTATCAGTTGTTACTTTTTATAGACATAGGAGTCATACCCTGAACTGGAGTTGAGGACTTCCCGGTCTGGAGCTGCTGCCTGGGACATCAGGAGGCCTGGCGCTGTAGTCACTCCTCTACCTACAGGGATACTTGGCCTTCCTCCAGTGCGACAGAGCAGCAGTGGTCCAGCCTTGGTCTCAACCTCCCCTCAGCATGCAGCTGCTAGTGGTCCCTGCAGGGGCTGCCATGGCCCCTTGGGGCCATTGTTGGGGCTCCTCTGTAGTCACCTTAGCTGTCACCACCTCAGCTTCCTCCATGTACTCACTCTTGGTGGGCTTCTCACCCTCCCATCTCCCCAGGCAACAGCATCGGGGCTTGTCCATCCCCTACCCCCTAGTCCCAGGCAGCAGAGGCGGAGGTGGAGATGGTAGCCTCAGTGCCGTTCCCCCCCCAACCTCGCCTCCTGAAGCCTCTAGCTCACTCTCACCCTGTGCTACTGCTGGGTTCTCTTTCCTTGGTCCTGCCCAAGGAATACTTTACCACCTCCATGGCTTCTCTTTCCTATCCCTATTTTTAGAAATACTCCCCATACTGGGTACTGGTTAGACTTAGCCTCTCCCTAGAGATTTTTTGCCTATCCCATTTTCCAAAGGCTTGCCTTTCTTTTCCCTGGTGAGGATTCTATCCCCCTCCCTTCTGGAGACTTCTCTCATTGCTTTCCTTTTGTCTGAACCTCTCCAGCCTCTAGGCTATATGAAAGGATCACAGATCTTGCAGATCCATTCGTTTCACCCTTTCTGTCCTCTAAACTCATGGAGAGGACCACACTTATGAATGCACACCCACACTCACTCAACCCTCAGAATTTTGACCACCAAGGAAGTACTTTGTCACCTCTTTGTGACATTTCCTACCTTGGTCTGTGGACAGAGTTGCCTGGTTGCCAGCACTGCAAGCCCCCTCACTTTTTTTTTCTTTCCCACATTGCTGAGAGTCTGGGTTTATTCTTTGCACCAGGTGGGTCCTAGTTTCTTACTCCCGAGGCCACCATGAGGCAGTGGGGTGCACCTCCTCATGAGAGAGAACCAGAGACTGCCCCCAGTAGGGAATGGGTCCCTGTAAAAGCCACCATTTGTTAGAGACAGAATGCTTGTTCTAGGTACTGCAAGGAAAAATTAGCATTCAGACAAAAGTTTTCTCAGCAAGGCAATTTTACTTTCCACAGAAAATGTACAGCTCATTAGCCATCTTGCCATGAGAGTGCAATGAAGAAAGGCAGGCATATTTATTCCTTACACATTGGGTCCTTATTGCTGTGTCGATCTCTGTTGATTGGAGTTGGACCTCATGATCTAAACTAAAACCTGATTGGCTAGCAATTTAAAACTTTTCTAAATAGGTTAAGGCAATGGAGAACAAGGGAAAAGAGGAAGTCCAAATAAGAAAGGGGGAGAGGAAGTTGCTTGCAGAAGGACTTAGAAAGGTAATAACAAATATCTTGTCACTTTAGTGACCATGCAGCATGCAAGGACATAGAAGGTACCATTTGCCTGTGTGCATGTCCAGCATAAATGTCTTGGTTAAAATACAAGGACATAGAATGTACTTATTCCTTTATATCTAACAACTACATAGAACAGGGCTTAACAAAGAGTTACTAGCAAAAAGCAAGAAGGCTTTGAAGAAGGTTAGTCTTTAAAATAAACTATTATTTCTAGCATTCATTATTATTCTTTAACAAGAAGGGAAACATTGAAGAGGAACTTTTTACTTTCTACATGCTATTTTCTTAATAAAAAAATTTTCCAGAAATTAAATGTGCCCCAAAGAATATAAAATATGCTTAGAGTTTAACCTTGTAAAACTGAATATTATAAATGTGAATCAAAGCCAACTGACTTCTCTACAAGTCACATTAGAATAAAATTGAGTAAAATATTTCACAAATCTGGAAATAGCACAGAGATGAGAGCTAAGGTCTGACATGGCATGATATTTTAATTCAAATATATCAGCTACAGCCTATCTGTTCATGTGTCTTCTGTGGTACTGAAGCTAAGCGATTTAGAATAGATTTGCCCCCAAATTATGGAATAATACAATGTTACAGCTGAACAAACTGCTAAAGCAATACAGTCCAAATCTCTCTTGTGGCAGCTAAGGAAGCTGAAAACCAAAGTGAGCAGGTAATTTGTTCAGTCACAACTTAGGGCAGATAGTTTCAATGGCCCATCACCAGACACCCAGAATGGAGAATTTTTAGGTTACCTGTTTTCACCTTTAACTGGTCTGTATTTTGGTCCACACAACATGTTTTCTAAGCTCCTTTTTTGACTTGCTGGACTACTGATGTCAGAAAAGCTGAAAACTGCAATTCCCAGACTCCCTTTCAGCCAGAATTCCACATGTGACCTGGGGAAAGATAGAATGAGCAGCTGGACTGTCACTCTTAGAGTCTCAGGGATGTTTGAACATAGTTTGATCTTTAGTTGAACTTCTTGACATATCCACTGTGGCTAAATAACCCTTTCTAAAATGTTCCTAAGTACTCTACCTAGTTGTCAAGATTGTTAATTGTGTAACCTGTAATTTATGGACTACAGCTGCACTAAAGAATGGAAGCATGGCATGCAGCCTTAGGGATGCTGAGGATTAGAAGAGACTTTGGGCTTCAGGGATCCTAAACCCTATGACTTTCCTATACTGATGTGATCCACATTCACTTCAGCTTGTCATTTGTTCTGAACAAAACATGCCCCAATGTATGTGCTTGGGGACATCAGAAAATGCACCCAAGGCTTCTGAAATGCTGTTGCTCTGGATGCTGTCTCTTCTGTATCCTTTCTAAGAGCTAGTTAAATGTTATGGTTGGTAAGTTTGTGCCTTGAAAGTTTGACTAACAATCCAAACTAGGAACCCACTCTAGTGACCATGCACACAGGGTCTGCCAAGTAGATCCACCTGCATGAGTCTTCCAGGCAGAAGTGAGCACCAGGTGACCAGGTGATGAAGCCCATAGGAAAAGCCATCAGATCTTCTAATGGGCATGACAAAAGTATTTGGTTTCTCTGGGGTAATTCCAGTGTCTTTCTATTGTCAAGTCTCTAGCATCATAAGAACAAGCAGCAAGCTATGGCAGCAGGGATTTTTTTTCCATTATAACCAACTCAGGTATGGTGGGGATACGTTTCCTGACTCTTTGTCCCTGATTCTTTGTCCCTGACTCTTTGTTCCTAACTATGTAGATTCTGTGGGCCAAGAAATTCACTGAAACATGTGTCTTTCTATTAGGTAGAGAGGACTCTTTTTCTGCATTAAGAACCCTGGTCAACAAAATTAGAACTTTTTTTCTATTGCATTGAAGGGATTGTCCTGAGCATTTTACTTCAGTTTTGCTTTAACTCCTATGTAAAACCCCAGGTCTGAATTCTAGCTGTCCACCTACATATTGTAAGGTTCAAGACTTGTTTCTACAGGCTTTTGCCTGAAAATCAAAGTCCCACAAAACTTCCTCCAACTTGTTTACAATTCTTTGATCACCCACCTGAGGTTTTCAATCAGGCAGTCAGACAACCACTGGAAGAAGATAGGAAAATCGAGGCCCATGGTTAGCTCTTTCTTGGGACCCCATTGCCGTGAGACATTTGAATAATTTGGGAGACCTCTCTGGCCTCATGAACATTAAAACAAACAGTGAAAAACAAGGAAGCTTTAAGGAAAAAAACTGTTTCACAAGAGTCTGCCTTACACAACTGAAGAGGGAAGAAAACCAGTGCCATGGAGCAGTCCCCATGCATCTTGCCAAAATGAAAATGCTTCACCCTGACTCTCACTGGCTGTCACTTATCACATTAACAAGGCTTAGGCTTTAATAGTCAATGGTATAATTGGCCAAACTATGTTTATGGACTCATAGGTATTGAGACATTGTGAAAGTTACAGAAAGAAAGACACACAAGAAGCTTATGTATAAGAATTTAAGTATCTTTCAATGTTTGGCAGTGTTAGAAAAAATGAGCTAAACAAAGTACAGAAAAAAATAGGAAAGGGGAGGGAACTGTGAGTGACCCCCTGTTTGCTTGATGAGAGAAGATCAATATAAACAAAAGATGGGAGATAATAAAAAGAAAAAGGCTTGAGCCAAATCCTGACATTCTAAATGTAGGAAAATCAAACTCAGGAAGAAATCAGTCTTCTATGGGTCTGTTTGATGATAAAGCGTGTATACATAAACATTTTTAATTCTAAGATTATCCCCTTGCAGTATAATCAATTGCATTTCCTGAATAACAGAATATATACTCTTCTCTGTATTACTAAAGGTCCCCTTTTATTATCCTAGTCTAGCATAGACCAGAAACCCAGGAGTATAGATGTACACTACACTTAAGGAGTGGGATGTTTACTCCTTTGAGATAGTTACTGTTATTTCCATTTATCATATGATAATAACAGAGACCAATAATTCAAGTAATTTGCCAAAGAACACAACTGGTCAAAGGCAATGGGAGAACTCAAATATGAATATACCTCTACTACTTTACTACTTCCTTTAATGTCTGATACAGGAGATACAAGACTAGGTAAAAATTGGTTCTTGCCCTAGGGGATTTCTCAGTCTATCTGGTAGCTTGACATATAGTAAATACAAATAAATAATACTAAGAGAGCATAGAGGCAGAAACAGACAGGCAGTGGTTTGTAGAAGAGTCTCTTGAAGCGGAGTCTCAGTGAAATCACCTTTCTTCTTTGACCCCATTCTTAGGGTTTAATTGAAAACTAGTAATTTTCTGGAAAGTCTTATTCACTCACAATACTTCAACAAATATTTATTGAATACCTTATGTGTACAAAGCACCATACTTTATGTTTCTCCAAGGAGTTGACAAATGGATGAGGAATGGTCCTGGCCTTCAAAAAGTTTAGCAGAAAAAAATGTGTAAAAAATTAAAGGAATAAAAATCATAGGCTAGAAAATTCTGTAAGGGGAATCAAAGGTAAAAAGTAATAGGGGAACCAATCTGCTTTCATTTGTGATCTTTGGTTTCCTTTAACGGTTGATTTATTCATTTACTAACTCATTTGTTACAAATATTTATGGAGTCTTTACTAGATAAGTACCAGCTAAGCTCTGGTAATTTAACAAAGAATAAGACACAGCAAATGCCCCGGGAGTGCTTATAGACCAGGCAGGCATTCCTAAGAAGAGGCATAGAAAAGGGGGGAAAGTGCTATCACCCACAGAGGGAGTGAAAGCTGGTTCTCGGTAGAGGTGGAAGAAAATCATTTTTTAAAACATAAAAGACATATAACAAGCAGTACATAAACATATAGCATATACAGGTCATTAAATTTTCAAGGAGGAGGGGAGTGGTGATTAGAAACAAAATGTCTAAAAAGACTCCTTAGATGGGTGATAATAAAAAGGGTGGAGAAACACTGATATAGACAATTTACCAAGCAATTTCAACATAATGTGCTAAATGATGTGATAAGAATAAGTCAGGTGGGCTGTGGGACCACAGGGAAGAACACCTAACCCAGGCTTAGGATGACAGGAAAGACTGCTTAGCAGGCAATATTTAAGGTCAAAAAGCAAGCAAGGGCCAGAAAAGGGATAAGCAGACCAAAATCCAATGTAAACAGTAAAAAGAAACAAGAGACTTTGCCAATTAGAAACTGCCAACGAACCTCTAATGAGAGTCTTTCCATGTGAAATCAATCTGTCTTTGTCTTCCCTCCACGTCAAATCTCACTGCCCATGCTGCTGTGGTGGCGCGCTCTGAACCTCTCCTGAGTTCTACCAGATGCATGAATCATTCTTTGCTCAAATAAACTCTATTAAATTTATTTTGCCCAAAGTGTTTCTTTAACGGTATCCCATAAGGGTGCCACCTTTGAGTGGTTCAAAGCAATAAAAGGCTCTGCAGAAAGTCAAGACTGCAGCATAAGCAGCTCTTCCACTTGGGACTTACGATTAGCAGATCCAATGAGACATAAAATGTCTGCGGCAAATGGGAATGATATATGGAGTCTCTGACAGACAAAATAAGAAAAATCATAGCATAGGCTTCTAGGGTTGAAGCAAAGTCACACTCTCTTCAGCAGATAACTATCCTCATTTTGAGAAACAATCTTTTCTCTCTATGATGCAATGATATTGACTAAATGCTAACTATATCAAGTGAGCAGGCAACCCAGAATATCTATAAAAACTGGGTGTTATCTGATTTGCTGAGCCATAATTTAAATATAAACAGCAGCAATCTATCTTCAAGTTCTATAACTAGATGGCTCAGGTTTTTTTGACACTTACTTCTATTGCATTCCTTCTTTTTTCTCATTTCACATGTATGGCCCCATGGAGTTCCTATGACTGAGAAAGGAAAAACTCAGTACTGGCTTATAGATGTTTCTACCCAGTATACTAGTACCCACTAGAAATGAATGGCTGTAGCATTATAATCCCTCTTGGGATTGGTAATGTAGGGCAGTAGTAATAGAAATTTATCCCAATGGGCAGAACTTCAAGCAGTTCATTTGACTGATCAGAAGGTAGACATCAGAATGTAGACATCAGAAGGTAGACAAAAGAATGTATCTATATTGATTTATGGGGATTTGTTAACACTTGGGCCTGATGATCAGGGACTTGGAAAGAACAAGATTAAAAGATTGGTGACGGCAAGGTCTGGAAAAGAGATATGAGGGGTAGACCTCTCAGAATGGGCACAGTGTGAAAATATTTGTATTTCAACTGATGGCTTATCAAAAAGTATCCAAAGCATGTCAACCACAAAGCAAAAGTCTATGTACAAAACAAAAATATAAAGGATTTAAAGCATGCAACTCCAAAAACAAAATCACACTGCAAAGTCAGCAAGACAGGAAAAAAGAAACAAAATGTCTACAAAACAACCGGAAAACAATTAACAAAATGGCGTAATAAGTCCTTACCTATCAATAACTATCTTGGATGTAAATAGATAAAATTATCCAATAAAAAATCATATAATGACTGGATGGATAAATAAGACCCAACTATATGCTGCATTCGAGAAATTCATATCAGTTTTAAGGACACACATAGACTGAAAGTAAAGAGATGAAAAAATATTTTATGCAAGTATCAACCAGAAAAGGACAGGGGTAGCTATACTTACCAGACAAACTAGACTTTAAATCAAAAACCTTAAAAAGATAAAGGCAACATTCTACAAGGGGTGCAATTCATCAGGAAGATATACCCAACATCAGAACACCTAAATATATAAAGAACAAAAAACAAACCCCAAAAAAAAAAAAAAAAAAAAAAAAAGAAACTATTAAAGGATCTGAAGTGAGAGAGAGATTATAGCACAATAATAGTAGGGGACTTCAATAATAGACATATCCAGACAGAAAATTAATAAGAAAACACTGGACTTGAAAAATGCTTTAGACCAAATGAACCTAGCAGTGACATAGAGAACATTCCCTTCAACAACAACGGAATAAACATTCTTCTCAACTGCACATGGAACATTCTCCAGGATAGATCATATGTTAAGCCAAGCGACAAGCCTTAGCCTAAGAAGGTTAAAATAATGTCAAGCACCTTTTCTGACAACAATGGTAAGAAACTAGAAATCAATAACAGGAGGAATTTCAAGAAATTCACAAATATGTAGAAATTAAACAGCATGCTCTCAAAGAACTAATGGGTCAAAAGGAAATTTAAAAGAAAATTTGAAAATATTATGAGACAAATAAAAATGGAAACACAACATACTAAAACTTATGGGATGAGAAAAGCAGTGCTAAGCAAAAAATTCATAGCAATAAATACATCGAAAAAGATATCAAATAAATAATGTTATGCCTCAAAGAAATAAAAAAAGAACTAAGCCCAATGTCAGCAGAAAGAAACAAGTAAAGAGATTAGAACATAAATAAAATAGAGACTGGAAGAACAATACAAAAAATCAGTGAAAATAAATATTTTTGAAAAGATAATTAAGAAAAACTGATACTCAAAATTAGAACTGAAAGGCATTACAACTAATAACACAAAACAAGAAGGATCATAAGAGACTATTATAAATAGTTACATGCTAACAAATTGGTTAACTCAGCAAATGAATAAATTTCTAGACACATATACTATACCAGGACTGAAACAGGAAGAAATAAAAAATATAAACAGACCAATAATGAGCAGCAGATTGAATCCATAATTAAAAGTCTTCCATCATAGAAAATCCCAGGACCTGATTGCTTAACTGCTGAATCCTACTAAACACATAAAGAACTGATACTAACCCTTCATAAATTCTTGGAAAAAACTGAAGAGGCAGGAATACTTCCAAACTCTTCATGAAGCCAGCACTACCCTGATAACAAAGCCATAGAAGGACACTACAAGCAAACAAACCAACACATTCAAAAAAACTAAATGCCAATATCTTTGATATACAACCCATGTAAATATCCTCAAAGAAAGTTTTTTTTATTATACTTTAGGTTCTTGGGTACATGTGCAGATCATGCAGGATTGTTGCATAGGTACATACATGGCAAGGTGATTTGCTGCCTTGATCCATCCATCACCTATATCAGGTATTTCTCCCCATGTTATCCCTCCCCACCCTCCCCACTACCCACTGTCCCACACTTAGCCCTCCCCAGCTGACCACAGTGTGTCCCTTTCTGTGTCCAAGTGTTCTCATTGTTCAACACTGGCCTATGAGTGAGAACATTTGGTGTTTGGTTTTCTGTTGTGTCAGTTTGCTGAGAATGATTGTTTCCAGATTCATCCATGTCCCTACAAAGGACATGAATGCATCGTTTTTTATGGCTGCATGGTATTCCATGGTGTATATGTGCCACATTTTCTTTATCTGGTCTATCGTTGATGGATATTTGGGTTGGTTCCAAGTCTTTGCTATTGTAAACAGTGCCACAGTGAACATACATGTGCATGTGTCTTTATAATAGAACAATTTATAATTCTTTGGGTATATACCCAGTAATGGGATTGCTGTGTCAAATGGTAATTCTATTTCTAGGTCCTTGAGAAATAGCCACACTATCTTCCACAATGGTTGCACTAACTTACACTTCCACCAACAGTGTAAAAGTGTTCCCATTTCTCCACATCCTCTCCAGCATCTGTTGTCTCCTGATTTATTTATATATATATAAAATTGCATTTTAGGTTTTCGGGTACATGTGAAGAGCATGCAAGATTGTTGCATAGGTACATACATGGCAATGTGGTTTGCTGCCTTCCTCCCCATCACCTATATCTGGCATTTCTCCCCATGCTATCCCTTCCCAACCTCCCCACCCCCCCCTGTCCCTCCCCTGGATCCCCCCCCACAGACCCCAGTGTGTGATGCTTCCCTCCCTGTGTCCATGTGTTCTCATTGTTCAACACCTTCCTATGAGTGAGAACATGCGGTGTTTGATTTTCTGTTCTTGTGTCAGTTTGCTGAGAATGATGGTTTCCAGGTTCATCCATATCCCTACAAAGGACACAAATTCATCATTTTTTATGGCTGCATAGTTTTCCATGGTGTATATGTGCCACATTTTCCCTGTCCATTCTATCATCAATGGGCATTTGGGTTGGTTCCAAGTCTTTGCTATTGTAAACAGTGCTGCAATGAACATTTGTGTGCATGTGTCCTTATAATAGAACGATTTATAATCCTTTGGATATATATCCAGTAATGGGATTGCTGGATCAAATGGAATTTCTATTTTTAGGTCCTTGAGGAATCGCCACTGTCTTCCACAATGGTTGAACTAATTTACACTCCCACCAATAGTGTAAAAATGTTCCTATTTCTCCACATCCTTTGTCAGATGGGTAGATTGCAAAAATTTTTCCCATTCTGTTGGTTGCTGGTTTGCTCTAATGATTGTTTCTTTTGCTGTACAGAAGCTCTGGAGTTTAATTAGATCGCATTTGTCTATTTTGGCTTTTGTTGCCAGTGCTTTTGGTGTTTTAGTCATTTAAGTCCTTGCCTATGCCTATGTCATGAATGGCTTTGCCTAGGTTTTCTTCTAGGGTTTTTTTGGTGTTAGGTCTTATGTTTAGATCTTTAATCCATCCAGAGTTAATTTTAGTGTAAGGTGTCAGGAAGGGGTCCAGTTTCTGCTTTTTGCACATGGCTAGCCAGTTTTCCCAACACCATTTATTAAACAGGGAATCCTTTCCCCCATTGCTTGTTTTTGTCAGATTTGTCAAAGATCAGGTGGTTGTAGATGTGTGGTGTTACTTCTGAGGCCTCCGTTCTGTTCCTTTGGTCTATGTCTCTGTTTTGGTACCAGTACCATGCTGTTTTGATTACTGTGGCCTTGTAGTATAGTTTGAAGTCAGGCAGTGTGATGCTTTCAGCTTTGTTCTTTTTGCTTAGGATTGTTTTGGCTATGTGGCCTCTGTTTTGGTTCCATATGAAGTTTGAAGTGGTTTTCTCCAGTTCTGTGAAGAAGGTCATTGGTAGCTTGAAGGGGGATAACGTTGAATGTATAAGTTACTTTGGGCAGTGTGGCCATTTTCACAATATTGATTCTTCCCAACCATGAGCATGGAATGTTTTTCCATCTGTTTGTGTCCTCTCTTATTTTGTTGAGCAGTGGTTTGTAGTTCTCCTTGAAGAGGTCCTTTACATCCTTTGTTAGTTGTATTCCTAGGTATTTTATTCTCTTTGTAGCAATTATGAATGGGAGTTTGCTTTTGATTTGGCTCTCTGTCTGTTATTGGTGTATAGGAATGCTTGTGATTTCTGCACAATGTTTTTGTATCCTGACAGTTTGCTGAAGTTGCTTATCAGTTTCAGGAGATTTGGGGCTGAGATGATGGGGTCTTCTAAATATACAATCATGTCATCTGCAAACAGAGACAATTTGACTTCCTCTTTTCCTAATTGAATACTTCATTTCTTTTTCTTGCCTGATTGCTCTGGCTAGAACTTCCAATACGATATTGAATAGGAGTGGTGAGAGAGGGCATCCTTATCTAGTGCCAGATTTCAAATGGAATGCTTCCAGTTTTTGCCTGTTCAGTACGACATTGGGTTTGTTGTAAACAGCTTTTATTATTTTGTGATACGTTCCACCAATACCTAGTTTATTGAGGGTTTTTAGAATAAATGGCTGTTGAATTTTGCCAAAGACCTTCTCTGCTTCTGTTGAGATAATCATGTGGTTTTCATCTTTGGTTCTGTTTATGTGATGGATTATGTTTATAGACTTGTGTATGTTGAACCAGCCTTGCAACCCCAGGATGAAGCCTACTTGATCGTGATGAATAAGCTTTTTGATTTGCTGCTGCATTCAGTTTGCAAGTATTTTATTGAAGATTTTTTGCATCTATGTTCATCATGGATATTGGCCTGAAGTTTTCTTTTTTAGTTGAGTCTCTGCCCAGTTTTGCTATCAGGATGATGTTGGTCTCATAAACTGAGTTGGGGAGGATTCCCTCTTTTTATTGTTTGGAATAGTTTCAGAAGGAATGGTACCAGCTCCTCTTTGTACGTCTAGTAGAATTCAGCTGTAAACCCATCTGGACATGACTTTTTTGGTTGGTAGGCTATTAATTGTTTCCTCAATGTTAGCCCTTGTTATTGGTCTATTCAGAGTTTCAACTTCTTCCTGGTTTAGTCTTGGGAGAGTGCAACTGTCCAGGAATTTATCCACTTCTTCCAGATTTACTGGTTTGTGTGCATAGAGTTGTTTGTAGTAATCTCTGATGGTAGTTTGTATTTCTGTGGAATTGGTGGTGATGTCCCCTTTATCGTTTTTTATTGCATCTATTTGATTCTTCTCTCTTTCTTTTTTATTAATCTGGCTAGCATTCTATCTATTTTGTTGATCTTTTCAAAAAACCAGCTCCTTGATTTGTTTATTTTTTTTTTTGAAGGGTTTTTTGTGTCTCTATCTCCTTCGGTTCTGCTCTGATCTTAGTTATTTCTTGTCTTCTACTAGCTTTTGAGTTGTTTTGATCTTGCTCCTCTATCTCTTTCAATTTTGATGATAGGGTGTTGATCTGAGATCTTTCCTTGCTCCTCATTTGGGCATTTATTGCTATGAATTTCCCTCTAGACACTGCTTTAAATGTGTCCCAGAGATTCTGGTACATTGTGTCTTCATTCTTGTTGGTTTCAAAGAACAATTTTATTTCTCCCTTCATTTCATTGTTTATCCAGTTGACATTCAGGAGTCATTTGTTCAGTTTCCATGAAATTGTGTGGTTTTGAGTTAGTTTCTTTATGCTGAGTTCTAATTTGATTGCACTGTGGTCTGAGAGACTGTTTATGATTTCCGTTCTTCTGCATTTGCTGAGGAGTGGTTTATTTCAATTATGTGGTCAATTTTAGAGTACGTGCAATATGGTGCTGAGAAGAATATATATTCTGTGGATTTGGGGTTGAGAGTTCTGTAAATGTCTATTAAGTTTGCTTGGTCCAGATCTGCATTCAAGTTCTGGATTTCCTTGTTGATTTTCTGTCTCGTTGATCTAATATTGACAGTGGAGTGTTAAAGTCTCCCACTATTATTGTGTGGGAGTCTAAGCCTTTTTGTAGGTCGTTAAGGACTTGCTTTATGTATCTGGGTGCTTCTGTATTGGGTACATATATATTTAGAATAGTTAGCTCTTCTTGTTGTATTCATCCTTTTACCATTATGTAATGTCCTTCTTTGTCTCTTTTGATTTTTGTTGGTTTAAAGTCCGTTTTATCAGAGACTAGGATGGCCTCCCCCTGCTTTTTTTTTCTCTCTCCATTTGCTTGGTAAATCTTCTTCCATCCCTTTATTTTGAGTCTATGTGTGTCTTTGCACATGAGATGGGTCTCCTGAATACAGCACACCTCTGGTTCTTGGCTTTTTATCCAATTTGCCACTATGTGTCTTTTCATTGGGGCATTTAGTCCATTTATAGTTAATGTTAATATTGTTATGTGTGAATTTGATCCTGGCATCTTGTTACTGGTTGGTTGTTTTGCCCTTTCATTGGTGTAATTTCTTCATTGCATCATTGATCTTTACCATTTGGTTCTTTTTTGCAGTGGCTGGTACTGGTTTTTTCTTTCTGTGTTTAGTGCTTCCTTCAGGAGCTCCTGTAGGGCAAGTCTGGTAGTGATGAAATCTCTCAGCAATTGCTTGTCCGTAAAGGATTTTATTTCTCCTTCACGTATGAAGCTTAGTTTGGCTGGATAGGAAATTCTGGGTTGAAAAGTTCTTTTCTTTAAGGGTGTTGAATATTGGCCCCCACTTGCTTCTGGCTTGTAGGGTTTTGCCAAGAGATCCACTGTGTGTTTGATGGGCTTCCCTTTGTGGGTGACCTGACCTTTCCCTTTGGCTGCGCTTAGCATTTTTTCCTTCATTTCAACCCTGGTGAATCTGATGATTATGTGCCTTGGGGTTGCTCTTCCTGAGGAACATCTTTGTGGTGTTCTCTGTATTTCCTGGACTTGAATGTTGGCCTGCCTTGCTAGGTTGAGGAAGTTCTCCTGGATCATATCCTGGAGAGTGTTTTTCAGCTTGCATTCATGCTCCCCATCACATTCAGGTACACCAATCAAGCATAGATTAGGTCTTTTCACATAATCCCATATTTCTTGGAGGCTTTGTTCATTTCTTTTTACTCTTTTTTCTCTAGTCTTGCCTTCTCATTTTATTTCATCTCTGATATCCTTTCTTCTGCTTGATCAATTCAGCCATTGAAACTTGTGTATGCTTTGTGAAGTTCTCATGCTGTGTTTTTCAGCTCCATCAAGCGGTCTATGTTCTTCTCTAAGCTGGTTATTCTAGTTAGCATTTCATCTAGCCTTTTTCAAGGTTTTTAGTCTCTTTGCATTGGATTAGAATATGTTCCTTTAACTCGGAGAAGTTTGTTGTTATCCAGCTTCTGAAGCCTGCTTCTGTCAATTCGTCAAATTTGTTCTCCATCTTGCTTTGTTCCCTTGCTGGTGAGGAGTTTTGTTCCCTTGCTGGTGTGGGAGAGGCATTCTAGTTTTTGATGGTTTCATCCTTCTTGCACTGGTTTCTCCCCATCTTGTTGGATTTATATAGCTTTGATCTCACGTAGCTGCTTGGTGTGGTGGCCTTTCCTTTGCCTGCCTGCAGAGGTGCTGCTGCACTGCCACGGATTCAGTGGAGCTGCTGCTTGTTTTTCCTGTGTCTTAAATTTACTCAGGAAAATTAGGCTGGCTTCTGCAATGGCAGCTGCCTTTCCCCCCCCTGCCGAACTCCACTCTCTAACTGATGTTTTGGGTGCGAAACTCTAATGTGAGAGTTTTTTAGCGTGCTAGGCTTTGTCAGGGGGAAGACCCATCCTACCATATGGGCTGTTTCCCTGCTTTCAGTTCCCCTTCTTTCTGGGGGGCAGGTGGCTCTGTCCATCTGGCTTTCTGGCTTTCTCAGCATCAGCCAGTGCTTCTGCCTAGATCTATGCTGAAAGCCCCAGTGCCAGCTGAAGTTTCTGTTCTGCCCTGTTCAGGCAGCTTGCTGAGGCTTTTCAGCCTGGCAAAGATATCCTGTTCTGTGGGTTGTAGAGGGCTTGGGTAGAGCACTGTATCTGAGCCAAAGTCCCAGAGGGGGAGATCCCTTGGTCCTCCGGTCAGTTGCATGCACCTTCTGGGTGGGGCAGTGCCCCACCTTGCCTCAACTTGCCCTATTTGGTTTATACCCACTGTCCAACCAGACCCACAAAATGAACCTTGTACCTCATTTGGAATTGTGGAGACCATTCGGCTTCTGCATCTCTCTCGCTGGGAGCTGCTTTCCAGAGCTGCATCTTATTCAGCCATCTGGGAATCAAAATCCTCAAAAACTTAAGCTAACCAATTTCAACAACATATTAAAAAAAAATTTACCATGATCAAGGGGGATTTACCCCAGGGATGCAAGGATGTTTCAACATAAACAAGTCTATATATGTGATATATCATGTTAACAGAATAAAAGACAAAAACCATATGGTCATCTCATTATATATAGAAAGAGATTTGACAAAATTCAACATCTTTTATGATTAAAAACTCTCAGTACAATAAACATAGAAGGAATATACCTCAACACAATAAAGGCCATATATGATAAGCCCACAGTGAGCATACTAAACAGTGAAAAATTGAAACCCTTTTCTCTAAGATCTGGACAAGATAAGAATGCTTATTTTCATTACTTCTGTTCAACATAGTGTGGGAAGTCTTTGTCAAAGCAATTAGACAAGAGAAAGAAATAAAAGGCATTCAAATGGGAAAGGAAGAAGTGATATTGTTACTGTTTGATGACAAGAACTTATATATAGAAAAACCATAAAGATCCACCAAAAAAAATGGTTAAATTTAAGAATATAGTAAAGTTGCAGGATATAAAATCAACATACAAAAATAGAGGTCTCTATGTACACTAACAATGAACATTCCAAAAGAGAACAATCCTATTTACAATAGCTGTAAAAAAATAATTTAGAAATAAATTGAGATAAAGAGACCTGCACACTAAAAACTATGTTAATGAAATAACTTGAAAAAGACACAAATAAATGGAAATATGTCCCACGTTTATGAATTGAAAGAATTGATATTGTTTGAGTGTCCGTAATACCCAAAGTGATCTACAGTTTCACTACAATCCCTATCAAAATTTCAATGTCATTTTTCATGAAAATCAATCCTAAAATTCATATGGAACCACAAAAATCCCAAATACCCAAGGCAATTATGAGGGGGAAAAAAAACTGCAGTCACATCACCTGACTTTAAACTATATTACCAAGCAACCATAATTAAAGCAGCATGGTACTGGCATAAAAATTGACTCATTCACCAATGGGAAAAAATGGCCTGGAAATGAGCTCATGTACATATGGACAAATGATTTTCAACAAAGGTGCCATGAATACAGAAAAAGAACAGTCTTTAATGAATGCTGTTTTAAAAAATTGGGATATCCATATGCAGAAGAATAAAATTAGGCTCTTATCTCACACCATATGCAAAAATCAACTCAAATTAGATTAAAGACTTAAACATAAGACCTTACACTGTAAAACTGCTAGGGGAAAACATTCCAGAAAAACTACAAGACACTGGTCTGGGCAATGATTTTTTAGATTTCGTCCCAAAAGCACACTCAATAAAAGTAAAAAGAAACTAACAGGATTACCTCAAAATAAAAATCCTCCACAAAACAAAAGAAACAATTAACAAAGTGAAGAGACAGCCTAAAGATCAAGAAAATATATCTGTAAGCCATGCATCTGATTAGAGGTCAATATCTAAAATATATGAGACTCAATTCTATAGAAAGAGAACAAATAATCTGATTTAAGAATAGGTAAGGGAACTGAATAGACATTTATCCAAAGAAGACCTAGAAATGGCCAACAGATATATGGAAAAAATGCTCAATATTTCTAATCATTAGAAATTAAATGATTAGAAATATTTAATCATTTATTAAAATACAAATTAAAACCACGATGAGATATCCCCACACATGTTTCAGAATGGCTACGTAAAAGATGAAAGATAATGAGTATTGGTAAGAATATATAGAAAAGGGAACACTTGTACACTGTTGGTGGAGATATAAATTAGTCTGGCCATTATGGAAAACTGTTTCTCAAAAAAACTAAAAATAGAATTACCATATGATTCAGCAATCCCACTTCTGAATATTTCCTCAAAATATTTGAAATCATTATATTGAAGAGATGTCTGCACTCTCATGTTCACTGCAGCACTATTCACAATGGCAAAGTTATGGAATCAGCCTAAGTGTCCATCAACAGAGGATTAGATAAAATGTGGTATTACACATAATGGAATACTATTCAGTTAAAAAAAAATTCTTTGTGGCAACATGGAGGGAAGTGAAGAATATTGTGCTAAATTAAATAAGCCAGACACAGATGAATATTGCATGTTCTCAATATATGCAGAATATAAAACACTCAAATGCAAAGAAGCAGTGAATAGAATGGTAGTTACAGGCAGTGGGAGGGTGCAGGAGGAATTAGGAGTTGGTCAAAGAGAACAAATCTATAGATTAGATACCTGATCTTTTTCCTTTTTATTGGATTGCAGAATGAATAAAGCAAAATAATGTACATTTAAAAAATCACTGAGTTAATTTCACATGTTCTCACCACAGAAATAAGTATTAAAGGGTAATAAACATATTAGCTTGATTTAATTATTCCATATTCATAAACAATATGACTTTGAACCCCATAACTACATGCAATTATAATTTGTCAATTTACAATTAAAAGTTTATATAAGCCTGGCACAGTGGCTTATGCCTATCTCAGCATTCTGGGGGGCTGAGAAAATAGGATTGCTTGAGCTCAGAAGTTTGAGACCAGCCTGGGCAATAGTGAGACCTCATCTGTACTATAAACAAGCAAACAAATAAAAACATCTATAGGCCAGGTGCAGTGGCTCACACCTGTAATCTCAGCACTTTGGGAGGCCAAGGCGGACAGATCACAAGGTCAGGAGATAGCAGCCATCCTGGCTAACAGAGTGAAAACCCATCTCTACTAAAAATACAAAAAATTGGGCATGGTGGCATGTGCCTGTAGTCCCAAGAGTAGGGAGGCTGAGTTAGGAGAATCACTTGAACCAGGGAGGTAAGGTTGCAGTGGGCTGAGATCATGCCAGTGGGAAAATACAGTCTGGAAATGAACCCATGGTTCATTTCAGCCTGGCTGACAGAGCCAGACTCTGTCTCAAAAAAAGAAAAAAAAAAAGAACAAAAAACATCTACAGCAGAGGAGATTCCCAATAATCAGGTGAATAAATTAACATACATGGTTTGTGAATATCTTTCAACCCCTTTCTCCAACCACCCTAGTGGTTGATGAGCCTATGTACGAAGTAGCCACGGTGGCAAGGATAGATGCTATGCATGGGCTAAATAACGTGGACTTCCCCCTCACCAAGGCTGACATGGATACCACTGTTGTTAAGCCTAATCTATCAACATCAGAGATCAATGCTTAGCCCTTTGATGTGCCATTATTCCCCAGGGGACTAGATAGGTATCTGGTAGCAAATTGATTACATCAGTCTCTTCTTTACATGGAATAGACAGGGGTTTATTCTTATTGGAATAGACATGTATTATGGATATGAATTGGGTTTCTCTGTTTGTAATACACTGCCAGTGTCACAATTTGTGAACCTATGGATTGCCTCACTCATCATGATGTTACTATCCAAATGTTGCTGGTAACCGGGGAACTCATTTCAGAGCAAAAGTGCATAATTGGCTTATGAGTTCATTAATCTCCCAGCACCAATCACTTAGAAGCAGTTGACCTAGTAGAATGCTAGAATAACCTAGTGAAGACCCAGGTATGATCCCATTTTGGAGACAAAGTATGAGGTTCTATTTTACAGGATGAAGTTTATAGTTTGAATTAGTGATCAATATTTGGTGCTGTCTCTCCCATAGTCAGGACAGATGGACCCAGGAATCAATATACAGAATTGCATATAATTCCCCTCACTATTAGTAATCCTCTTGTACTGATTTAACAGGCAAAGATGGGGTTAATCAACTGACTGGGATGATTGACTCTGATTACTAACAGGAAATGGGGTTGCTGCCTACACCAGAGCAGGGAGGACTATGTTTGGAACCCAGGAATTTCTCCACCCCAAAAGGGCAGGTCCCTGAAGACTCAGGTCCTTCAGAATGAGGGTTTGAGACATCTCACCAGGTTAAAAACAACAGCAATGGGCCGGGCATGGTGGCTTACACCTGTAATCCCAGCACTTTGTGAGGCCAAGGTGGTTGGATCACAAGGTCAGGAGATCAAGACCAGCCTGGCCAAGATGGTGAAACCCTCTACCAAAAATAAAAAAGCAGCCAGCCATTTTGGTAGGCACCTGTAATCCCAGCTACTAGGGAGGCTGAGGCAAAGAATTGCTTGAACCCAGGAGGTGGAGGTTGCAGTGAGCCAAGATTGCACCACTGCACTCCAGCCTGGGTGACAGAGCAAGGCTCTGTCTCAAAAACAGAAAAAACAAAACAAAACAAAACAAAAAACCAGCAATGACATCTTTGATATGGTGAAGTTACAGACTGAGAACAAAAGAGAAAAGGGATTGGTAGTGAAAGAAGAAAGTTATAAACTATGACCTTGGGACTAGTTAAGAAATAATAGACTAAATAATATATGTACTTTCTATTTATTGTATAAGTGAATGTTCATCTCTATACATGTAAATTTTTCTTTCATATGCTTCCCCTTACTAATTTTCACAAATTTTGTTGGCAGTTAAGTTTATAATTTGGTTTTTAGGTGACCAAATATTCAGATGGAACTGTGACTGAATTTGAAGAGTAGTTATCATAGTCAAGAGATAAATAGTGTAATCATTTATGGATGTGGATGGTTTTATTGTTGTGACTTTAGGCTCCTCATTTTGAGAGAAGGATAAGAGCATCTTCATTTGTACAAAGGATAGTTGCATTTCTGGGTGGAAACATAGAGTTGTTTTTGTTGTTTGTAAAACAAATACACATAGAAGGTTGTAAGTATGCTGAGTAGCTAAAGGGATGGATTTTGCCAGCTTCTGAATTCTTGTCCCGAAGCTTCAAACCCACTTTTCTAACTCAGCTTTGTGATGCTGGTGTTGGGACTCTACCAACTACTTTCCTGCTTTGCCAGATGATTTCCTTATGCTCTGCCAATAGGGGGATACTAGAGGAAAACGATTACACTGGAGAAGGAAAAGCCTTGTTACTTCCTGTTTGCTTCTTATTCCTGTTCCTGTCAGTGTCCTCCAGCCTCTTTTCACTTTAGAAGTGGCAGCCAGTTCTAGTAGTAGCGGTTGAAGCAAATTTACAATTTCCAACATTTGCAAAACTAGCTGCTTCATACTCACTCCATCTAAGAGACGCCTGCTGTCCAATGCCCCTCTCCTCAGGTCTGAGTTTCAGCTACTCAGGGCACACTTCTAAGCTTTTAAACCTTAATAGTTTTAACCTCTTCCCCTTATTCCCTCAGCCCTAGAATTGATAGCTTCATCCTGCAATTGCTACCTCTATGACTCCTCATTATTCTCTTTTGCTTTATCAGTTCTTAATAACTAATTAAAAACTCTTCATATTAAATTCTCTTAATGAAAATGACTGTTGTAGTTTCTGTCTTCTGCCTTCTTACATATTTCAAGTTTAGCCTAAAGCTTCCTCCATACAGAGAAACACTGTAAACCAGATCTGAAAACAGATTATAACCTAATCTTGTTTCAATCAAAAAGTTTTGGCCAATTGAAGGCAGCCAGAGGTTCAAACCATGTTCAAATAAAGTGAACACGAAGCTGTAATCAGTCCAGCTGTTTCTGTATCTCACTTCTGTTTTCTGTATGGCATTTTCCTTTTTCTGTTCATAAATCATCTTTTACCACAGAGCTATGCTGAAGTCTCTCTGAACCTATTTTGGTTTGGAAACTGCCTGATTTCTGGGTCATTCTTTGTTCAATTAAACTGTTTAATTTTTATGTGGTTTTTTGTTTTAGCAACTCTGAGTGATTCAAGAGCTAAACTCAGGCTAGGTCGTAAAGCATCTAACAATATGCATCGAGGAGTTTAGACTTAGACCTTGAACAAGATAGTATTGAAATGTTTTAAAGCAGGGAAGTGACATAATCAGATTTGAATTTGAGAAAAATTACCCTCCTGGCACTCCATAGAACAGATTGAATGGTCAATTATAGGGAAAGTTAGGAAGATATTGCAGAAATCCAGATAAGATAATGGATTGAACTAAAGTGAAAGTGTAGATAGAAAAAAACTGCGTGAATGTAAGACTTATTAAATAGAATAAACAAGACTTGGTGTGATAGGTTGGATAACGGAGGGGGAAGGAACAAAAGGAATGTATTTCATGCAGAGCTAAGGAAGAGAAACATATCAAAGATGACAGTTTCTGATAATGACAGCTGGGTGATTCAGTTCACAGAAAGTGCAAACAGGGTGATCAGGTTTCGGGCAATTGAATGAATGGAGTTTTGAACTGTGGTCTCTGGGTCTTAGGATAGCTAGGGGTGGATATCTGAGGAATGCTTGGATTCAGAGGTATGGAGCTCATGAGAAAGAGATGTAGCCTGGCAAGAGTTCTGGATATCATTAAATACATGGCTCAGAGCCAAAGGAGTTGATGGAGTACCCAGGGAGGGAGTGGAGTAAGAAGAGATCTAAGACCAAAATCCTAAGAACAAGATGTGAGGATGATTGGTGTGGTACTTGAAGCAGGTGTTTCTTTTCATTCCTGAATTTGAAACGTACCATTAACTGTGTCCAGAGTTAAGGCCCATTTACATGACCTCAGGATCTTAGAAAATTTGCCTTGCAGTTTCCTTTTGGAAGAGTTGCTATCATCTAGTGTTCACTGCCATGCCTGCATTGTCTCCCTGCACAGGGGACTCTAGTGGGATGACTCTGTTGGCATCAGTATTCCATGACCGGTATAGGGTGCTCATCTATGAGGAACTGATGCAGGGGTACCTAAAGGAATGCTTAGCACCATGCAAGCAACATGAGAACCTCTGAATGGGTAAGACCACTGGAAAGCAAGTGTCTAAAGGGTCACTTGATGGGGACACAACCAATAGGTGTTGACTCAACAGATCACCTTTACCAATTCAATTACATTTTCCTCTGGGAGGAAGTGTAATGGTATAGTGGTTAAGGGCATAGGTGCTAGGAAAGCTTAAAGGCTGAAATCCTACCTCTCACTCTTATCAGCCGTTTGACACCTAGCAAGTTACTTCATTCCTCTAAGCCTCAGAAGAGTCATCTATAAAACAGTAATGGCAAATCATAGGGAAGTTGAGGCTTAAATAATTTATGTAACATGATCCATCTAATAGACGAATAGCTATATACTATATGTAATCTATATAAGAACCAATATAAATCTCAGTATCTGGCATACATTCTGTGTTAGCTACATGGGCTTGATGTCAGTTTATTGCCTCTCTTCTCCAATGTGATCCTGCATTACCAGCTCTGTGATGATGGAAATTTAAATATTTTTCATTTGTAGTGAGAAAATCTCTAGTTTTATCCATGGAGAGTGCTGGAAGATCATTGCAAAAGCAGGGATTTATCTAGTGTGCTGCCATTTTTGCTTCTCCTTTGCTCCTGCACAGATGCCACCAGCATGTGTGTTGGGGACACCACTGTACTCTGCCAGCTGCATGTCCAGGATGTATAGTCTCTTGCCAAGCTTGTAGCCTGGCCTGGACTGCGGATCACCTCACCTGGCACTCAGAACAGGATCACTGAACATCTCAGGCTATGGGGTACCCTGCCCACAAGTAAGCTCCAGATGCCCTGACTCCCTCTGTGTGCCTACCTGGCTATCAGCCTCTGCCCATCTCTATCCAAGTTGCTTATTGTGTAACTCTAGACACAAACACTGTGCATTCCAAGCCACACATTTCCTGAGGCCTGATACTCTCTGTGTGCTTGTTACCATCATCAACCTGCCTGCATTGCATAAGGTTGTTTCTTAAGATGCCCAGATAGGCACACTGCATACCTGTCTGTACACAGCCTTACCAATGAGCAGAATCCCAAAACTTCAAATTCCTCTGTAAGCCTGCCTGCCTGTCAGTGCCGTCACACCTACCAGAGGGGTAGTTTCCTGCTTGCTTAGCAACTGTACACTAGCTCTAGCCTGGGCAACACAGCAAATGCCTCTGCTACCTACTAGGCTCTGAATCCCAACCTTGGAAAGGGCCCCTCTCCAAGTTTGTTCTTCTGTGGATACTCTGCCTTATCCCTAGGGTATTCCTTTGAGTTCTCTTCACAGCTTTATAACAGCTTTACAGTTACTTCCCTACTTAATACTTTTTATATTAAACTTTCCATATTCAAATTGATGGTTTGTCTCTAGAATGAACACTGACTAACATAGTATTTTTAGGTATTATTTTATTCAACTAATATTTATTGAGTCCCTACAATGTGGCTGGCACTTTATAAGTATTTGTCAAATGAATGAATAAAACAAAATTTCTGCCTATGGAACTTGCATTCTCTATAGAAAGATTCGGATTAGGCTCTCTCCTCCCACTCCCCAAGATGCTAAAAAGAAGGCCAATGGGAAGAAGTAGGTAGCCAAGAAAGTAGTGAATCCCTGTTTGAGAAAAGACTTAAAGAATTTTGGCATTAGACAGGACATCCAGTCCAAAAGGGACCTCACCTACTTTGTGAAATGGCCCTGTTGTATCAGGTTGCAGCAGCAGACAGCCATCCTCTGTAAGTGGCTGAAAGCGCCTCCAGCGATTAACCAGTTCGCCCAGGCCTTGGACAGCCAAACAGTTACTCAGCTGCTTAAGCTGGCCCACAAGTACAGACCAGAGAAAAGAGAAGCAGCAGAGGCTGTTGGCCCTGGGCTAAGAATAAAGCTGCTGGCAAAGGGTATGTCTCCACTAACAGATCACCTGTCCTTCAAGCTGGAATTAACACCATCACCACCTTGGTAGAGAACAAGAAGGCTCAGCTGGTGGTGACTGCACAGGACATGAATGCCATTAAGCTGGCATCTTCTTGCCTGTCCTGTGTCATAAAATGGGGGCCCTTAACTGCATTATCAAGGGAAAGACAAGACTGGGGCATCGAGTCCACAGGAAGACCTACACCACTGTAGCTTTCACATAGGTTAACTTGGATGACAAAGGAGCTCTAGCTAAGCTGGTGGAAGCTATCAGGACCAATTACAATGACAGATATGATGAGCTCCCCCGTCACTGGGGGAGGCAATGTCCTGGGTCCCAAGTCTGTGGCTTGCATTGCCAAGCTGGAAAAGCCAAAGGCTAAAGATATTGCCACCAAATGGTTAAATGAACACAGCTAAGTTTTCTGTACATAAAAATAATTAAAATAATACAAATTCTCCGTTTAAAAAAAACTGAGATTGGGGCAACAGAGTTAAACCATGTGAGATGTGTCTTTGTGTCTAGAAGACAGAAAGATACCCTCACATGTTTCATAAAGCTAAGTCTTGAGAACAACTCCAGTATTTTGAAGTTATTCGCTGTATTATTTTATGGAAGTGTTATGGTGTTGCCTTTCTCCCTACTTTAGTTGGTTTAAAATATGATCTAATCCAAATCCCATTCATTCGAATGTTTTTACCATAATCTTTTTGTTTCGTCATATTTTAAAATCAAATTGCTGTTGAGTGAGCTTGTCTTACAAGTTCATTATGATATATATTTTAAATGTAAAATTTTACTATTCTTGTAGACTGATGCTTTGTTCTCCTTTCAGTCATCCAACGTGAGTGGCAGCATTAATTAGATATGCAATTACTATACAGATTGTTATTCTCTTAATATTGCTTAGCAACAATTATTCAACATTCAGCTCCTTTCAGATTTTGCACTGATATATTTTGAAATCCTGAAAAGAGTGTACTATTTCAGGTATCTAGCATTGAACTCCATTGTTTCTTTGCTAAAACACTGTAAGTTCATCTTACAATTTGTACAAAAATAATACACTTCTTAAAGCCCATAACTGGCAGTTGACCCCAGCATTTCTGCATGTTTCTGTAAGTCAAACTTAAAGATGTCCAAAACACTCAACTAGTTGAAATAAGTGTATTTGTATTTCAAATTCATTAATCTTGAGAGCCAAAATGCAATCCTTGATCAAATAAGTTCTCAAAATAAAAGGGCAAAAACGTGGTTAAACTAGATATATTTATCAGCCTCTTGAATTCCATAATGTTATGTGAATCAAATTGACATAACAAAGTCCCTTAGTCTTTGCTTTATCAGGTCTCTTACCAAAAGGAAAATGCAAACAACCCTCAAGTGTTATTCACTGTAAAACCAATTTTTTGAAACACATCAACATAAAATGCCAAGAGCTAGAAAATAATGAGCTTTATAAAAAATAGATAAAAGCAGCAAATACAAACCCAAAAGTAAACATTATGTCAATTTTCCCTCTTAAGCAAATATATTCCTACATTACACATTGACCAAATTCTTGAAATGTTATAAATAATTCAAAACTAGGGGGAGCTGGATTATGTTGAAAGGGAGCTAATCACTATAAATGAAAGAACCTGTGGTTGATCCTTAATTGAAATATTTTCCTATTTTATTAGTTTTTTTCAAGTTATGTTGTTGATTTAGTCTGTTTTTAATACAGCAGTGAAAGTCAAGTCCAGAAACTCATCAGAATTTCCTAGAGAGTTTTTTAAAACTACAAATGCCCAGGCTTTATCCTACTTAGTTTCTTCAGGGTGGGCACCCAGTAATTCGTATTTTTTGCAAATCTGGACTCTCCTTTATAAGGTTCAATATGCCTTAGGAGAAGGAGGAGGGTTCCATATCATGCCCACTCTTTCTTTCTTGATCTTCAGCAAATGTCTCCAAATGCCTCTGGACTGTCCATTTAGAGATTATACTTTATCTCTCTTCCCCATGCCTACACTTTGAACAATTATCTTTCCCACTCCAGAAGTTTTTACTAGCTTACAAATAGAAATCAACGAGGTAGACATACAATTTGAATAATAATTATAAACACTCATATGAACATAACACATCTTAGAATATGAAATGTTGTCCCCCAGGATCCCAGAAGACTCCATGTGCCCATTTCTAATCACAAGCTTCTTAGTGGAGTTAACTACTATTTAATTTTTGTGATTGTAATTTGCTTGCTTTTCTTTAAAGTTTTGCCATGAATACCTGCATCTCTCACTATGCTGTTTCGTTTTGCCTGTTTTCCAACTTCCTACTAATGCATTCACACCATATTTGACTTATTTCATCCATCAGTACATATGAAAATAATAGTTCATTCAGGTTTGCTGCAATATGACTATATCATAACTTTTTTTCCATTCTGCTATTGAGGGGACATCAGCATTGTTTTTGATTTGACAAAAAAAAAGCAATGGGGAAAGGATTCCCTATTTAATAAATGGTGTTGGGAAAAACTGGATCCCTTCCTTACACCTTATACAAAAATTATAGATTAAAGACTTAAACATAACGAGCTAAAACCATAAAAACCCTAGAAGAAAACTGAAGCTGCTGAAATTCTGATATGAACATTCTTTTATAGTATCCTAATCCACACATGCACAAAATTGTCTAGAACTGTTTTTGTGAGTTGCAGAGTAATAACAATAACAGCAATACCAATAATAAATGCGTTGTAGTGTTTATTACATTCCAGTTACTATTCTGAACATTTCACACAGACCAACTCATTGAATGCTCTCAACGCTGTGAGAACAAAAATTGGTTTTGGGATGGGGAGACAAACCTTACTTTTATGAATCAAATCACATGTTCAAGGCCAAAAAACTAGGAAAATGGGATTCAAATCCATGTAGTTGGCAGAAGTGTCTACTCAACCATCGTACCACAATGTAATACCATCAGTGCAGTAACATGAAAATACAATAGTATTATGCATAATAATCTTCCAATTTACTAGAAAATGTCAAATTGTATTCCAAAGACATTACAGTAATTTATACTCCCACCAGCAGGATAAGAGTTTCTATTATTTACCTTTGTCAACACTTGTTATTGTCAGACTTTATTAAAACTGAAAGTTGTATAATATAATCTCATTGTAATTTATATGTGCATTTTTCCCCTATTACAAATGAGGCCAAGGATTTTTTTATGTTAACTGACCATGTAAATTTCCTTATTTGTGAATTTCCTATTCAATTATTTGCCCATTTTCTATTGAATTTTACCTATTTTTCATTGATTTATAGGAGTTCTTCAGATGTTCTATTGACCATTACGCGTTGCAACTATCTCTTTATACTCTGAGGCTTGTGTTTGCATTCTTCACTACTTTTAACAAGAAGCTACATGTTAATCAGACTTATTCATTTTGTTCTTTATAACTTGTGGTGTCTTATTTTAAAAGTTTGCTCCTACTTCAATATTTTGAAGATATTTTTTGTATTATTTTCTCACAGTGTTGTAATATTGCCCTTCATATTTTGATCTTTAAGAAACCTATAACCAATTTGAGACACCAAACTTTTTTTTTTCCTAGAAAAATATCACTGTTCTAGAACAGTTTATTGAAAAGTAGTCCTTTCTCCATTTTAGTGCAGTACATCATTGCCATAAGTCAAGGCTCCATGTAATAAGAGGCTGTACTATCTTAATAACTAAAGTTATATTTTGACATCTGGTAGGGTAAGTCTTATTACATTGTTCTTAATACCAGATATAGGTGGTAGGGAGGAAGGCAGCAAATCACACTGCCATGTGTGTACCTATGCAACAATCTTGCATGTTCTTCACATGTACCCCAAAACCTAAAATGCAATTAAAAAAAGAAAATAATAAAAATAAATAAAAAATTTAAAAAAGAAGCAACTGGAGAAGAAAATTGAGGAGATGAATCAGTAAACATGACATAGCATTGGTGTGAGGCAAGTCAATTATCGTTCCTACTTTGCAGATGAAGAATCTAAGGTTAGAGAGATTAAACAACTTTTCCAAGGTCACAGAACTAACAATTGATCACAGCTGGGATTCAAGCCTTGTTCTGTCGGACCTCCAAAGTCCCTACCATTGCCTTCCTCCCAATGATAAGAAATCCAGTTGAAGGCCAGGTGAGGTGGCTCAAGCCTGTAACCCCGTAACTTTGGAAGGCCAAGGTGTGTGGATCACCTGAGGTCAGGAGTTCGAGACCAGCCTGGCCAACATGACGAAACCCAGCTAGCTATTTTTTGTATTATTAAAAATACACAAATTAGCCAGGTGTGGTGCAAATACCTGTATTTCCAGCTATTCGGAAGGCTGAGGCAAGAGAATCGCTTGAACATGGGAGATAGAGGTTGCAGTGAGCCGAGATTGCACCACTGCACTCCAACCTGAGTGACAGACTGTGAGACTCCATCTTAAAAATAAATAAATAAATAAATAAATAAAAAGATATCCACTTGTATCTGCATTCATTAACAGAATCACAAGGAGAGGATCATTGATTGCCTTAGAAGGACTTTGGGCCGAGGGCTCTGCTCAGAAGGGAGGAACATAAAAGATGCAGGATGTAGTAGGGCCTCAAAGTTCAGAAATGAGATTTTCTGAGGTTTTTCAAAAAGGGCAGAGAAGAACAGGAACTGCAAGGCAAGCAGCTTAAGTGAATATTATAAGCCCAATAACACACTGGCTTGACTGTTTTCTATATTCTTGGATTTATACCTGTTCCCCAGTTTCCAAGAAAATTCCTTGGGGAAAACAAATCCAATTGGTTCTGGCCATGCTGACATGCATTGCATTTTGATTTTAATTAAGCTGGGATATCAGAGGAGAGACAGCACTCAGGCCACAGAAATGATGGTAGGGAGGCAGGGCCTGACAGTTGCCCCTGCTGTTGGGCCCTGAGAGATTACAGCTTCGGGGCCTACACTGCCTCAAGGGGCAGGACCATGCCCAAGATGATGCCTGGCACATGCAAGCAGGAGGGCACTCCCATTAGTTCCTCATGTTCCTCAGCCATCAGAATGGTTGCTGACCATATTGATCCCCCTCTCAATCCATCTCAGCTGCCACTGATATAAGAACAAAGCTCCTTCATGTGGCCTCTGATGCCCTGCAGGGCCTGCTTGTTCTAGGCTCCTGGCACCTTCCTCTAGCTGGAGTAACCAAAAGCCTTTTTCAGTTCTTGACACTGGCCTTGCTTCCTCTTGCTGCAGGATTCTTGTAAATAAAAGTTCCTTGTGCTAGGAAAGCTCTTCCCACCCTTTTCTACCTAAATAACTCTTCCTTATCCTTCACTTCCAAGCTCAAGCTTCCTCTGACCAGGGGAAATCTGGCTGTCACACTCTCTCCTGATTCTATGTCCTTCCTTTGCAGTATTTGTACCAGCTGCAATTTTGCATTTGTAGGATTCATGCCTGACATGTACATATTTGACTGACTACTGATTTACCAAACACCATGCCACACATAGTAGGCACTATTTGTTTAATGAATAATGACAGAATTACTTCAAAAAAAATGCCTTGGTTATTCTTGGCCCTTTACAATTTCATATAAATTTTAAAATAAGCCTGTCAATTTTAAAAATTAAAACATTTAGAAATTAGATGAAGACTGCATTGAAACTACAGACCATTTGGAAACAAGATATTTACCATATTAAATCTTCTAATCCTTGACTGTGGAGTGCCACTTCATTTAAGACGTCTTTAGTGTCTTTAAGTAAAAAGTTTACAATTTCCTCCAGATAATTTTTAACATCTTTTCCTAAATTGGTTTCTAAGTATTTAATATTTGTTGATAAAATACTTAGAAAATTTCATGCTGGTTTTTGCTGCTACACCGGAATTCAATTGATAGCAATTTTCGCATCCAACAAACTTCTCTTATTCATCTGAATTTGTGGAAATTTGTGGAATCTTCTAGATTTTCTACATCTACAATTATATTATCTGGGACTATCAGTTTTGAATCCAGAAGAAATCACAAATATCCTTTTTCCCAGTCTTAAAGACAAAGCTTTCAACGATTCATATTTGCTGCTAATGTTCAGTATAAACCCTTTCACTGATAAAGTGCCCTTTATACCTGGTTTGTTAAAAGCATTTTTATCATGAATGGATACTGAATGTTCAGCAAATGCTTTTTCTCCATCTGAGATGATAATAATTAAATCTCCTTTAATTTATGTGGTTGATCATAGTAATTGGTTCTTTTAAATGTAAAAACAACTTTGGATTCCTGGCATAAACCCAACTAGTTCCTAATGAATCATCCTTTGCTGAATTTGTCTTGCTAATACTTAGTTTAGAATTTTGAATCTATGTTCCTAAGTGAAATTGGCCAGTAATTTTCCTTTCTCATACTTCATTTGCTTTCAGGTATTTGCTGGGCTCATATAGTTGAGTATCACTCTTTTCTAAAAGGCTTACGTTTGGAATTAGTTTTTGAATCCTTGTTAGAACTCACCAAATAAGTTGTTTAGGCATGGAATTTTCTTTCTGGGAATATTCTAAATTATGATTCAATTATTTTGATGGCTATAGAACTATTTTGTATATTTTGGTAAGCTATGATTTTATTAAAATTCATCAATTTTTTTCTACATGTTACAAATTTACTGGTTTTAAGTTATTCATAATATATTTAACATCATGACAGAAATATTTATGTCTTCTTCATTCTTGATACAGGATATGTGTGCCTTTTTTTCTTGATTAACTTTGCCAGAGGTTTATCACTATTATGAATCTTTTCCAAAAAAAAAACCTTAAAAAGAGATTTCTGTTCTAGTTTTTATTTCCTTCTATTTTCCTTTTGTTGTTGTTTTTTTGTGGTTGTTTTTTTGAGTCACTGTTGCCTAGGCTGGAGTGCAGTGGCGATCTCAGCTCACTACAACTTCCACCTTCCAGGTTCAGCGATTCTCCTGCCTCAGCTTCCCGAGTACAGGGACTACAGGTGCATACCATCACGCCTGGTTAAATTTTGTATTTTTAGTAGCGACAGGGTTTCACCATATTGGTCAGGCTGGTCTTGAACTCCTGACCTCGTGATCCACCCACCTCGACCTCCCAAAGTGCTGGGATCACAGGCGTGAGCCACCGCACCGGCTGCCTTCTATTTTCTTTCAGCTTATTGTGTGTTTTCTATAATAAGATATACGCGTCTTTCATTAATACTTAATCTTTCTTTTAGTTAAACACATTTAAATCTATCAATTTCTTCCAAGTGCTATTTTAGCTGCAATGCATACATTTTAAGTATTTTCACCACTGTCCAGTTCTACTTACATTCTAGTTTAGATGAGCATTTCTTTGACTCATGGGTTACCTTGAATTGTCTTAACATCCTCAAATATGGGGCTGCTTAATCATTTACTTGCCAGGTAACGCCATTTTTTTTTTAAATTGTACTTTGGGCTTTGGGGTACATGTGCACATCCTGCATCCTGCAGGATTGTTGCATAGGTACATACATGCCATGGTGGTTTGCTGTCTCCATCTCCATCATCCCCCTACCCTCCACCCCATTGCCTACATCAGGCATTTCTTCCGATGTCATCCTTCCCCCATCCTCCCTGCCTGCTGCTGGCCCTCCTCTCCCCTCCCCTCCACCCTCCCCACCTAGCCCAGTGAGTGTTGTTCCCTTCCCTGTGCCCATGGGTTCTCGTTGTTCATCACCCCCCTAAAAGTGAAAACATGTGGTGTTTGGTTTTCTATTCTTGTCAGTTTGCTGAGAATGATGGTCTCTAGATTGATCCATGTCTCTACAAGAGTCTCGCTCTGTCACCCAGGCTGGGATTACACGCTTGAGCCACTGCACCTGGCTGGTAATACCAATTTTGATTTATCTTCCTAGTGAAGTGAACTTTTCATTATGACTCTTCCCTAGCATTTCTTTTTCCAATACTAATATATCTACATCAGCTTCCTTTTGGTTTGTACAACTTTTCCCATCACCTTACTTTCCAATTGCTTGTATTTTATGGTTTAGGTGTTGTCTTTTATAACAGTATATAAGTGGTTTCGTTTTTTAATCAAGTTAACAATCTGCCTTTAACTGAATAACTCAGTCTATTTAATGTAATTACTGACATATTTCAGTTATGTCTACTAATGTTGTCTCATTTTGTTCTACTTATTCTGTTCTGTTTTTCTATTTCTTATAATTTTCCTATTTTCTACTCTACTAGCTTTGAAGTTACATATTCATTTCTATATAACAATCAGTTGTAGTGGTTACACTAGAAATCACATCTTTATTTACAATTGTTAATCAGTAAATTTTTTTCACTTCTCACACCATTTAAACTTAGAGCTATTCCTTAAATCATTACCATACACACACACACACACACACACACACACACACACACATATTATTCTTGTATGTTTTAAAATATCTCACTTTTAACCCCATGAAACATCATTATTCAATATAATAAAAGCTCCTTCAGGGTCATCCAGTTTTACAGTCTTCTTGGTCTTTTATTTCTTCTCATTACACAAAGCACATCCTTTTTTATTTAAAAAAAACAAAAACTTATTTTAAGTTCAGAGGTATATGTGCAGATTACACAAATAAACTTGTGTCATGGGGGTTTGTTGTACAGCCTATTTTGTCAGGTATTAAGCCTAGTACCCATTAGTTGTTTTTCCTGATCCCTCTCCCTCCTCCCACTTCCCACCCTCCAACAGGCCCCAGTGTCTGTGTCTGTTGTTCCCTTCTATCTGTCCATGTGTTCTCATCACTTAGCTCTCACTTATAAATGAGAACATGTGGCATTTGGTTTTGTTTGTGCATTAGTTTGCTAAGGATAATGGCCTCCAGCTCCATCAGCATTCCTGCAAAGGACATGATCTCATTCTTTTATGGCTGCATAGTATTCCATGTTGTATATGTACCAGATTTTTTTTATATTTCCACCAACAGTGTATAAGCATTTCTTTTTCTCCACAACCTCATCAGCATCTGTTATTTTTTGACTTTTTAATAGTAGTCCTTCTGACTGGTGTGAGATGGTATCTCATTGGGGTGTTGATTTGCATTTCTCCAATGATCCGTGATGTTAAGCTTTTCTTATGTGCTTGTTGGCTGCAAGTATGTCTTCTTTCGAAGAGTGTCTGTTTATGTCTTTTGCCCACACTTTAATGAGGTTTTTTTCTTGTAGATTTAGTTTCCTTACAGATGGTGGATAATAGAACTTTGTCACATACATAGTTTGCAAATACTTCCTCCCATTCTGTAGGCTTCCTGTTTATTCTGTGCAGCTCTTTAGTAGGAATTAGATCCCATTTGTAAATTTTTGCTTTTGTTGCAATTGTTCTTGGTGTCTTCGTCATGAAATATTTGTCTGTGCCTATGTCCTGAATAATATTGACTAGGTTGTTTTCCAGGGCTTTTATAGTTTTGGGTTTTACATTTAAGTCTTTAATCCATGAGTTGGTTTTTGTATATGGTATAAAGAAGGAGTCCAGTTTCAATCTTCTGCATATGGCTAGCCAGTTATCTGAGCACCATTTATTAATAGGGAGTCCTTTCTCCATTGCTCTTCTCTGTCACCTTTGTGGGAGATCAGATGGTTGTAACACTGTAGCTTAATTCCAGGCTCTCTATTCTGTTCCACTGGTCTATGTGTCTGTTTTTGTACCAGTACCATGCTGTTTTGCTTACTGTAGCCCTGTAGTATGGTTTGAAGTCGGGTAGTGTGATTCCTCCAGCTTTGTTCTTTTTGCATAGGAGTGCCTTGGCTACTTGGGCTCTTTTTTGGTTCTGTATTAATTTTAAAATAGTTTTTTTCTAGTTCTGTGAAGAATGTCATTGCCGGTTTAATAGGAATAGCATTGAATCTATAAACTGCTTTGGGCTGCCATAAAGTCATTTTAATAAAATTGTTTCTTCCTATCCATAAGCACGGAATGTTTTTCCATTTATTCGTATCATCTCTGATTTCTTTGAGCAGTGTTTTGCAGTTCTCCATGTGGAAATCTTTTACCTCCCTGGTTAATTGTATTCCTGGTATTTTATTCTTTTTGTGGCAATTGTAAATGGGATTGCATTCCTGATTTCACTCTTGGCTTGACTGTAGTTGGTATATAGGAATGCTACTGATTTTTGTATGTTGATTATATATCCTAAGATTTTGCTGAAGCTATTTCAGCTTAAGAAGCTTTTGGGCTGAGATTACGGGGTTTTCTAGATACAGAATCATGTCATCTGCAAACAGAAAAGACTTCCTCTCTTCCTATGTAGATGCCCTTTGTTTCTTTCTCTTGCCTGGTTGCTCTGGCGAGGACTCCCAATACTATGTTGAATAGGAGTAGAGAAACAGGGTATGCTTTTGTCCATTCAGTATGATATTGGCCGTAGACTTGTCATAGATGGCTCTTATAATTTTGAGGTACGTTCCTTCAATATCTAGTTTATTGAGAGTTTTTAACATGAAGAGGTGAATTTTATCAAAAGCCTTTTCAAAGCACTTCCTTTGGTGAGAATATGCAGGTGGCATCCTTGCTCATATTTTGTTGTCTGACAGTATCTTTATTCTACCATCATTCCTGAAATATACTTGCTAAGCATAGAATTTTAAAATGGAATTTATTTTTCTTTCAACACATTAGAGATAGTCATTCAGCTGAAGATTTAATTGTAAGAAAGATCACTGTGCACTGCTTACCACTTTAGCCCACTGCATCTTGCACTGCAATCTCTACTACTTCAAGAGTCTGGTGAGACAAGGTGTTGACACAAACAAGTTTCAAGAAGTCAACTTATTATAGGTAGGCAGTAAGAACAATAGCCCAGGATTCATGACAAGTAAGTCTCTGAAGGCTGAGGAAACCAGCATAGGGCAGATTTGGACTCATCTGTGCATACTCCACTTGCACTGTTGCTGAGAGCCCCTGGGGAAAGCAGTACCCGCTGGAGGGGTGACATGGTCTGTTGGGTTAAAGTGGTGAAGGCCATCCTGTTCCAGAAGAGACAGGAACAGAGCCTGGACTATTCTGGACAATTCTTTATTATCTTTGGATGTTGTATTCCTGGCACATTTTTACAAGAACCAGAAGCAAGAAAGTGGAGAACAGCTGGGTCACCAAAGCCATCCAGGGACTTGTCCTGTACTAGCTGAGGTTTCTCTGTTACTTTTGTTCTGGCTGCTTCTACAAGTTTTTGGCATTCTGTTGTTTCACTATGGTATGTCTAAGAGTGAGGATTTTATATTTATCCTGCTTAGGATAAATCTGTGTTTCATTCATTTGAAAAAATCTCAGGAATTATAGCTTCAAATATTACTTCTGCCTCAGTATCTATCTGAAACTATTAGACATACATTAGACTCTTGTGTTTTAATTACCTCTCATATTTTGAAGCTTGCTTTTTATGCTGAATTCTGGATAATTTCTTTTGGTTCTATATTGCAGTCATGAATTCTCATCATTTCAAGTCCATCGAGGTTTATTTTTAAATTTTGGCTATTCTGTTTTCCATTTCTAGAAGTTCTATTTGGTTTTTTTCAAATATGCCAGGTTAGTTTTTATAATGCCTTGTTTCTTGCAGATATTTGCGAGCAACTTTTAATTTTAAACACATAAACATGTTTTGTATTATACATGTGTTAATTCCAGTATCTGAGTTTTCTGGTGGTCTGTCTCTGCTGCCTCTTAACCATAGTGCTAGTTTTCCATGTGGAATCAGCTTGTTTACTGAAACTTAAGGATTCACTTTCCTTGGAAAATTATTTGTGACCCGAGTATCCTCCAAAACTTGTTTACATTTGTCAGACACTCATTCTGGGGCCATACATTTATAACTCAAGTTTTGTTTTAGCACACAGATGACTTAAATCCAGGATGGCCTGCAATTTTGCACAAGTACTGCAGCAAGTTTCTTCTGGCTCACTCTTACCCTGAGGGTATAGTCGTTAGGGTCCTGTCTTTCTGGAAAAAGTGTTTCTTACGACTCTCCAACTCGCATGGGTTCTGTGCTTTGTGTTCTGTCCACTGTGTCCCAAAGGACCATCAAAACCAAAGTTGAAATTCATCTTAGGGTAAAAGAGGCTTTATCCAGTTTCACTTGCAATATTGGCCTTATAATTAATCTCCTATGATATTGCCAGCTCCTAGCAGCTTCTCAAAAAATGCTTTTTCTATTCTACCTAAAAGTTTTTATTTTCAGCAGGAGAACTGGTAGATTAGCACTGTCTGCCACATTACTGAAAAAGAAATCTAACATTTTATTAAAAACCTCATATATTTCATAGCATCATTTTCTCATGTATCAATGTCAGGAAATTTTCCATGTCATTAAAAATTCTTCATAAACCTACATTTAAACTACTTCATTATACATGTCATCACAACTCACTTAACCTTTTAGGTATTTGGGAGAGTTCTGCTATTCCCAAATTTTCACTCAGATGATCATTTTTAGTAACATGATTATGTGAAAAACTTTGTCCACATTCATGTGTATCTTTTCCTTAGGATAGAATCTTAGAAATAAAATTTACACGTTCAAAAAGTACCACTGTTCTTAAAGTTCTTAATACATATTTCTAATTTATTTTCAATAAGCTGTATCAGATTCCTCTCATCCACCAAGACCAATGGTAAGAAGCAAATTGTGCCATGTATCACTACCATTAAGTACAATCCAATCAATCACCCTTCTCCACTCCAAATGTTAAGTAGGGAAATACGATCAGATTTGCATATCAGTAAGGTGACATCTACAGCCAAATGGCTGCAAACAACATACTAAAAAACGGGCCAGAGACAAGAAAGCCACATATAGATTGCTACAAAAAAAATCCTAAGTCTAAAGTATCAGGCTGATAGTTGGAAAAGGGGGAATGAGTGATTTTGAGACAGTAAAGCGGTAGTGTATCAGCTCTAACTACATAATAAACTATCGCAGAATGTACTAATTTAAAAGAACTACCATTAATATAGTTTGTAATGGCAATTTGGACTGGGATTCACTGTCATGGCTGAGCTCACTCATGTAAATGTGGTTGGCTAAGAGCCGGCTGGTCTAGGATGGTCTACCTCTGCTCCACATGATCTGATCCTCTGGTAGGCCAGCCCTAGTTTGCTCACATGGCAGTTGGACAGATGTTCAATAGTGCAGACAGAAGTATGAAAGGCTCTGAGGCCTAGAACCTAAGTTTGCATAATATTACCTCGTTCTTTTGAGCAAATCAAGTCAAAAGGCCAACAGATTTGAATAACTGAAAAACAGATGAACAGGAGACACTGCAAAGTTACCTTGCAAAAGATATAGGTACAAGGAGTGGTAGAGAACTATATTTTGTGATCCACCATATAGTGTTGCCACAATTGCTGAATAATGAGGAAGAGGCCTCTAGGGAAATGGTGAAGTCAAAGCAAAATTACAAAATTCTGAACTGGTAAACTGTGTATATGTTAATATTATTCATTCACTGAAAAGGGAAGAGAAGTGTATTTGATTTTAAAAATGAGTGGGAAATGTAAATTTCAAACACAGAAAATAAGTTAGAAATGAGGTTGAGACTCCATCAAAAACTGTAAGAACTGATAAAATCAATGACACTGCAAGATACAAAATCGGCTTATAAAAATTAGTAACATCTCTATATGCCAAAAATGAACAATCTGAAAATTTAAAAAAAAAAAAAATTTACAATAGCTACAAATAAAATACCTAAGAATTAATCCTTTAAAGATATTCCATGTTCATGGATTGGAAGGCTTAATATTGTTAAAATGTCCATATTCTCCAAATCATTCTCAGATTCAATGCAATACCTATCAATGACATTCTTCACAGAAATAGGGAAAATTCTAAAATTTATATGGAACCACAAAAGACCCAGAATAGCAGAAGCTATCATGAGCATCAAGAAGAAAACTGGAGAAATCACATTACTTGACTTCACATTATACTACAGAGCTATAGTAACCAAAACAGCATGGTACTGACATAAAAACAGACACATAGAACAATGGAAGGAGAATTCAGTAATAAACCCACACATCTACTGGCTGGGCAAAGTGGCTCACACCTATAATACCAGCATTTTGGGAGGCCTAGGCAGGCAGATCACTTGAAGCCAGAACTTTAGGACCAGCCTGATCAACATGGTAAAACCCCATCTCTACCAAAAATGCAAAAACTAGCCAGGCAAAGTGACACATGCCTGAAGTTCCAGCTACTCAGGAGGCTGAAGCATGAAAATCACTTGAACCTAGTTAGTGGAGGTTGCAGTGAGCTGAGATCATGCCACTGTATTCCACCCTGGGTGACAGAGTGAGACTCCTTTTTTTTTTAAGGAAAAAAAAAAGAGAAATCCACACATCTACAGTGAACTTATTGTTGACTAACATGCCAGAAACATATATAGGAGAAAAGAAAATATTCACTGGAGAAAAGACAGTCTTTTCAATAAATGGTAGTGGGGAAAACTGGATATCCATATGCAGAAGAATGAAACTTAACCCCTATTTCTTACCATATACAAAAATCAAAATGGAATAGAGACTTTAACACCAAATTATGAAACTACTGTAAGAAAACACTAAGGAAAATATCCAGGGCATTGGTCTGGACAGAAATTTCTTGAGTAATACCCCTTGAGCAAAGGCAACCAAAGCAAAAGTGAACAAATGGAATCATATTACATTAAAAAGCTTCTGCACAGCAAAGGCAATAATCAACAAAGTGAAGAAAAACAACCCAGGGAATGGGAGAAAATATTTGCAAACTACTCATCTGACAAGGGATTCATAACCGGAATACATAAAGAGTTCAAACAACTCTATAGGAAAAAATCTAATAGATTTAAAAATGGGGAAAAGATCTGGTAGACATTTCTCAAAAGAAGACATATAAATGGCAAACAGGCATATAAAAAGGTACTCAAAATCACTGATCATCAGAGAACTGCAAATCAAAACTGCAATGAGATATCATGTCACCCCAGTTAAAATAGCTTTTATCCAAAAGACAGGCAATAACAAATGCTGGCGAGAATGTGGAGAAAAGGGAACCCTTGTACAGTTTGGGTGGGAATGTAAATTAGTACAACCACTATGGAGAACAGTTTGGAGGTTCTTAAAAAAACTAAAAATAAAGCTAGCATACAATCCAGCAATCCCATTGCTGGATACAGACCAAAAATAAGAAAAGTGAGTCTACTAAAGAGATATCTGCACTCTCAAGTTTGTTGCAGCACTCTTCACAATAGCCAAGTTATGGAATCAGCCTAAGTGTCCATCAACAGATGAATGGATAAAGAGAATGTGGTATACAATAGAGTACTATTCAACTACAAAAAAAGAATGAGATCCTATCATTTGCAACAACACGGATGGAAGTGGAGGTCACTAGGTTAAGTGAAATAAGGAATGAGTAATACCTAGTATTTGATAGCACAAGGTGACTATAGGCAAAATAATTGTACATTTTAAAATAAGAGTATAACTGGATTGCTTATAACACAAAAGATGAATGAGGGGATAGCCCATTTTCCATGATGTGATTATTACATATCGCATGCCTATCTTAAAATATCTCATGTACCTCATAAATATATGCATCTATGTACCCACAAAAATTAAAAATCTAAAAATGAGATTTACGTTGGTGTTAGTTAAGGGTACAGCTAATATTTGAAGCAATAGATGTGTACTGTGAGTCCTGAAAATGAAAACCCAGAGAGCATCATCGTGTTTTTTAAAGTGGGGGGTGGGGGAGGAGAAAATTTATAATCCAAAGGAAAATTAGGCAGTATAAAAAGCACAATTGGTTTAAAAGCAGAAGAGAGTAATACTATCAAATCTTCATCATACCAATCTTATGATTAATACCTCACTGATTTTGGCAAGCAAGTGGTTACCCTGGCTACAGCAGCAGATGAAGTAAAAGAAAAAGAAGACATGGAAAGTACTGCTCAGTGGGCTGGCTGAGGTGAAGGATCACAGAAACTAGGCAGTCTGCAATGGAAATAAAAGCACTAGTAGAATGGCACTGAAGGCAGTAAGTTTACGGATCAGTTTGCTGTTAAAGACCACTCCCTATTTCGGCAGTTCCCAAACTTTTAGTTTACACACTTGGCGTCCACTATTTGCACAGCACATCTAGGCAAAAACAACAAACGAAACTTAGTTTTGTTTATTAAGTAGTCCAAACAACTAATTTATGCCATAGCAATTTAGCACCTGTTGGACTTGACACAACTTACACTGTAATCATACTGATCAACACTACCTACATTTTCTGTTACTCACTAATCTTCTGTGATGTTTGCCTTTTTATTACCGCAACCACTAAAAGCCCAGCTTCATAAAGATCTGGTCATTTAAAAAAATGTAGCCGTATGACTGTGAAACTGAAAAATCTTGCACTAGCAATGTGTGTGGTGTCTAGCAAATACAAACCTAGCTGTAATTTCCTCAAGGTTAAAATATCCTGCAGCACCCCTGAGTTCTCTGTGGTGCCCAGGGAATCTCAGTTTATAATTTGGGGACCACAGCCCTAGCCCCTATCCTCGCTTTTATTTTTCTCAATAGTACTTATCACCCTACATATTTCATTTCTCTCCTTTAGAATATGAGTTCCATGGGGGTAGTAGACTTTTTGTCTTTGGTAAATGCTGTATCCCCTCCCTGGTACCTAGAATGATATCTGGCAAATACAGGATTTTAGTAAGTATCTGTTGAATGAATTGTGCAGTGGGAGTAAGAAACTGATTCTATTATTAAGAGATAGTGGCAAAAGCACGGGATGTTGAAATAGTTCTGAACAGAGTGAAGGTTTAAGTGTAGCCATGGCATGAGTGGTTAGATGAATGAAAGTGAATAATGCCACATAACTCTTAGGCTACTGGATAAGTAAACAACATAAATACTAAGACACCAAAATAATGGCAAGATTTGAGGGAAGTCAAGTGCCAATGAACAGGAGGAAAGTATACACAAAAAGAAAAAAGCCACAAAGGAAAGAGTTCTTAAGCAAAGGTGGCATAGTGATGGGCTGAAAGGGACAACGGGATGGGTCTCATAAAGTGGGAGTTGTGGCCCACTTTACAAGAGTATGGAGAAGGATTGTCTTCATAAGTATTAGGTTTTTCTTAGGCAAGATGAAAAAGATAATGCTGTAAAGAGTTTGCAGTGGTATTTGTTCATGATGAAAGAAGGCTCCTGAATGTACCACTAGATTTTAAACTCCTTGAGGGCAGGAGCTTTATCTTATCCATTGTTGTATCCCTAAAGCCTGCTATAGACAGATTAATTATTGATTGACTGTCTTTCTCAATGAAAAAGACCAACAGATCAATGGACAGACTGACTCAAGAAAAGGAAGGAAGAATGGACTTAAGGGGGCCCTAGCAGCTATATACAGAGAAAACATAAATCAGTTTCTAAAGAGATGACATAAATTGCAAGTACCTCTAAAAAATGATCATTTCAGAATCTTGGAGTAAGCCTCCAAAACTGTCTTAATCTGTTTGGGATGCAATAACAAATTACCATAGACTGAGTGGCTTAAAAATAGAAATCTGTTTCTCCTAGTTTTGGAGGCTGCAAAGTCCAAGATCAGAGCACCAGCAGATTCAGTGTCTGATGAGGGACCACTTTCTGCTTCAACATCTTCTCACTGTATCCTCATATGGTACAAGGGGCAAGAGATCTCTCTGGGGCTTCTTTTATAAGGGTACTAATCCAATATGACAATCACCTCCTAAAGACTCTACCACCTAATACTATCACACTGGGAATCAGGTTTCAATATCTAAAGATACAAGTCATTTAGCATATTTTTTTAATTCATATTTTATGTTTTAAAGGGAGTTACCATTTTTTACATTTAAAAAGTTAAAGTTTCTTATACTTAAGTATAAGAAACTTTATACTTGATTTGTAATCTCCTCAAATATTAGGTAATAAATAAAAGTTTCAAGGTAGCTACACATTATGTCAGGGGTTATTATTAACAAATACTGTAGGAAATGTATTATACTTTGTATAGTCTGTTATACAAATGATTGATAGTAAGTGAATTTTAAAGCTTCTCCCTAACCTTTTATTGTGAATGAACAGTGATGCAGGGAGAAGAGATATTCAGAAGAAAAATCATGTATGTATTATTAAAGTAGAAGTGATGAAATGTTCAGAATGACAATGTATTTTAAAAAATAACCTTGCTGGAATTCTACATCTATCATTATCACAACACACTTCTTTGATGAAGCTAAAGAAAAGCCGGAAGGCTAATATTCTTGCATGAGAATAGCATTTTAAAATTTTTTCAGCAAAATTCTAGAAACTTGTCCATTTTAAATCCATTCTTTCCTGTTTAGTTCTAAAATTGAATTTCTAAAATCAAGTGCTATTATTCCAATGAAGTTTTTTCGATTGTCACTAGTGATCCTGTCCACATATTACATTTATAATATCCAAAAGTAAAATATTTCATTAGTAACAGGCATTTTCAAAGCTCAAAACCAATGATAATTAAAGTAAGGGTTCTAAATTTTTGCATGTCTTGTTAAGCTTTGTTGTATAGACTACAATTTTGGTTCCGCAGACTCAGAAACACTAAATTGCCTATTGGGTTTCGTGGCTTCTTGCATCAGCTCCTGCAACTGTCCAATTTGTTCATCACGAAAGTCATTAAGTTTTTCTTCTGGGAGGAAGATGCCAAAACATGCTCTTCCAGTTGAATTCTGTCTGTTTTCATTAGCTTGTTGCGATAACACTGTTGCATACACCTAAAAAGAGAAAAAATGAAGGTTACAGATGTAAAGTTTAACTAATATTTAACATTAGAAGACCTGAATTCTAATTCCAAGTCACCTATTTTTCCTCATCACTAAATGCAGAAGCATTTGGTTAGGAAGATATAAATATAGTTGTGAAGATACAATACAATTCATTGATAATTTCATGTATATGCACTATTTTTTAGCACTTTAAAAATTTCAATCTTTAGCAAAATTTTTAAGCTGGAAATAAGTAGGACGTGGTGAGTTCATGGATGGGTTTCAGGAGCATGCATAAACCACTTCAAAACATGTGCAAAACTGTATTTACAAAAGTATGGACGTCGTTTCTAGGGCCATAGATTTCAACAGATTCTCAAACAGGAACCATGGGTCTTTTCCCCCCCCCCAACTTTTATTTTAAACCTTCACATGTATCCCCTAGATACAAGGGGTACATGTGTAGGTTTGTCACATGGGAATAATTACATGATGCTCAAGTTTTGGGTAGGGATCCTGTCACCCAGGGGAGTAAGCATGGTAGTTTTTCAACTCACACCTCCCTCCAGTAGTCCATGCTGTCAATTGTTCCCTGTTTACATCCATGTGTGCTCCATGTTTAGCTCCCCCTTAACATTTTTTCTGTTCCTGTGTTAACTTGCTTAGAATTATGGCATCCATGCTGTTGTAAAAGGACATGATTTCATCCTTTTTATGGTTGCATAGTATTCAACAGTGACATGTAAATACATCTTTAAGTGAGTCTAAGTTTATTCCTATGTCTTCAATTACAATTTTAATTTAAAATACACTGGAGAAAAACTTCTTAAACCTTTAAGCTTTCAATATGTAACAACCATCTGTGTCAAAAAAAAAAAACAACTGTTTTTCATGTTCTAATTCATTAAGTACATTCAGCCTAACATTTCAACTATCCCCATCTGTACAAGTGCCACTGTTTTGAAACAGACTCTCACCCTACAATTAATTAATATTTTAATCAGACGAAGTACCAATGTATTTTAGTTCATAAAGTGAATGAACTGGCTAACTCTGGATAATGCTGCTACCCAATCTGGCTTGAGATATCTAAATTGCTTGTAATTGCTGGAATGGGAGCATTGCCAGAGCAACTTTAATTCCAAACATTCCAAACCTTATGGAGAAAATATTTTCTCCATGATTTACAGAAATCCACTTATTAAAACACTTCAAGTTTTCTCAATTCCACTTCTAAGTATATGCTTCAGAGCAGGGTTTTCCAACCTTGGCACTATTTTGTTGGCAGTGGGGAAGGTCAGTGGGAGTCTGCTCTTGCATTGTAGGATGTTTAGCAGCAACCCCCCTCTCCCAGTCTTGATAATCTAAAATGTCTCCAAACACTGCCAAAGGTTTCCTGGTAGGCAAAAATCACCCTGGTTGAGAACTACCAAACATCTGAACAAATATCATCCACAAGACGTTCAGTGCTAAAGCAAAAACTTGGTAACAACTGCACTTCAATAGGACAAAAGTCAAATACACTAAAACTTACTCAGATAATAAAGAAGTAGCAACAAATAAGCTAAAAGTCTATGTATCAACATGGATGAATCTCCAAAAAATAGTTACTCATTTGCAAAAATGGAAAAGATGAAAAATAGCAAAAACAATCTTGAATAAGAACAAAACTAGAGGACTAACAATTCCCAATTTCAAAATTTAACTAGAAAGCTACCTTAAACAAAACAGTATGGTCCTGGCATTAGAATAGATACATAACACCAACAGAATAGAGAGTCTAGAATTAAATCCTTACATATATAGCCAATAGATTTTTTTACAAAGATGTCAAATCCATTGAATGGAGGAAAGAATAGTCTGGTCGACAAATGGTGCTGGGGGGTCAAACTGAATTTCCACATGCAAATGATGTTAGACCCCCACCTTCCTCCATATACAAAAATTAACTCGAATATAATAGCTAAAATCATGAAAATCCTAGAAGAAAAACATACAAGCAAATCTTTATGACTATGTCCTTTGATTTGGCAATAGGTTCTTAGATACAACACCAAAAGCCCAAGCAGCAACAACAAAAATTGATAAATTGGACAGCATCAAAATTTAAAACTTCTGTGCATCAAAGGACATTTAATAGTGAAAAGACAAACTACAGAGTAAGAAAAAATTTGCAAATCATATCTGATAAGGGTTTACTATCCAGAATATATAAAGAACCACAACAAAAAGACACCCAATTTAAAAATGGGTAAAGTAGATATACAGATGGCCAAGTATATGAAAAGATGCTCAAAATCATTTAAAAAAATGTAAATCAAAACCACAATGGTATGCCACTTCACACCAAGATGTCCACTATAATAATTTTTTAAACTCCAGAAAATAACAGGTGTTGGCAAGGCTATGAATAATGGGAATATAAAATGGTATAGGCACTGCACAAAAGATTGGCAGTTCCTCAAACACATACTTGTATAACCCATGTTCACAGCAGCAATATTCAAAATAGACAATATTTGGAAAGTAACCTTAGATGTCCAGAAGCAAGCAGATAAACAAAATGTAGTATAGACATAAAAGAACCCCTTAAAATGGAATGAAGTTCTAATGCATATGACATGGATAAACCTTGAAAACATTACACTAAGTGAAGAAGCCAAACATAGAAAGACAAATATTGTATTATCCCACTTAAATGAAATATCTAGAATAGGCAAATTCATGGAAAGAAAGTAGAATAGAGAGTACTAAGAGCTGGGAGGAGGTAGGAAAGGCTGTTATTGCTTAATGGCCACAGAGTTTCTGTTTGGGTGAGGAAAAAATCTGGAATAATGTCTCTACAATGTATCATTTACAGTGTCTAGGAAAAATATTCAAAAGTATTACAAACATAGCCAAGAGAAAAGGCAATCAATGGAGACCAGTGCCTGAAATTATTCAGACATTAGAATTAGCAGAAAAAGATTTTACAGCAGCTACTATAAATGTTATGTAAAAGAAAATAAAGTCCTCATAAATGGGCAGATAAATTTCAGCAGAAAATGAAGAACTGTAAGAACCAATAAACTCTAGAACTCAAAAATGCAGTATCTGGAATTTTTAAAATGTCACTTAGTAGACTGGAGATGAAGGGAAGATACATTAACCTGAAAATATAGCAACAGAAATTATCCAGTTTTAAAGAGAAAAAAACTATTTAAAAATGAATAAAATATCATTGATCTGTGAAACAATGCCAAAAGATTTACTATACGTTTAAGTGGAATCCACATAAGTGCCTCAGCAGAAAAATAAATTTTAATGAAAAATAAACAAATTCAAGAAGCTTAGCAAGTTCTAAGCAAAATACAAAATACTGTACCTAAGCATATAAATTGTTGAAAAATAAAGCAAAAATCTTTTTTAAAAGCTTAAAAAAGAAAATATATCATTTACAAATATGTGCAAATATACAAAACATAAAAACAAGCATGGAAGCGACCAACATCAGGATCCTGATTACCTCTGAGGAGTAAGAAGGGGGAATGGAATTTTAGCCGTACCTTTAATATTTATTTACTTTCAAAAAGAGTTATCTAAAGTAAATGGTTCAAAATATCAGTATTTGTTAAATCTGAGTGGTAAATACGTAACTTCCATTTTTGAAAAATGTTATAACTTTGTAATTATGGCAATGATGCTTCTTATGGAAACTAGAAATATATTTCATGTGTGAGGAATGATCAGTGAATAAACATCTTCTTAGGTAGGAAGACTGTCACGAAAAGGAAACAAAAAAGACCCAACTTTCCCCCTGCAACACCACCCATTACCTACTACTCTTTGACTCCCTGTACTTGCAACAGCATTCCTTTTTTGACAAGATGCAAGAATGACCAAAATAAAAATGACTTCAGGACACAATTTGGAGGTGTCCAGATATAGAAGCAGCAGCAATAAAATGTGAATTTATGACTAGGGCACCCTGTCAAGCATATCTACCTGGAGGGAGGAGACTCAGAACAGAAAAAATACTATACTACACATTAACTAACAGCATCCTTTGGTTTCAAACTGTTATCATGCTGGCTTCTAAGAACAAAGCTATCCCGAAAGTTAGAAGACTCCTATGATTGCTCTCTTGAACCAAAGAGAATGTGCAGTGCTTCCTCAGAATAAGTTAAGCAGCTGCTTCGAGTAGCAGAAAGCCATTGGAGAGAGACACTTTCAGTATGGTGAGAGCAGGTGCAGTGGGCTGAATGGTGTCCCCAAAAGATGTCAAGTCCTAAGCTCGAACTGTTACTTATATGTATATTATAGGTTTTGCAGGTGAGATTAAATTAAGGATCTTGAGATGAGATTATCCTGATCAGTTGGAAAATACATTCACAAGTATTCTTAGAGGGGGATAAGAGAAATTAGGCATACGGAGAAGAACGTGATATGAAGACAAAATCATTTTGGAGTGATGTGGCCCTAAGTCAAGGGAACCCTGCATACACCAGAAGCTGAAAGATGTGGATTTCTTCCCTAGAGTCTCTCACTCTTTTAATTAGGCCTCTCTAGAATATGCTACCATTGTTTTAAGCCAACCTGTGGTAATTTATTACTGCAGACAGAGGAAATTAATACAGCAGTGAACTACAGAAACACAGTTTTAAAAACTAACCTTCATACTATGCTATTTCCCACCAGAGTTTTTGAAAAGGCAGAGAAGCTGTAGTACCAGTTTATTAGTGATAGAACAATCAGAAATATTTTAAGGCTAGCTGTGCCTTCACTGTACTAATTCTCTACCTGTATATTAAACTTGTCTATAATCTGAATCAAATTGATACTATTAAGTTAATGGTATGTCCAAGCACAGTGGCTCACACCTGTAATCACAAAGCTTTGGGAGGCCAAAAGCACTGCTTAGTTTTTAGTAAACCAAACACCACAAGTTCTCACTTATAAGTGGAAGCTAAATGATGAGAACACATGAACACAAAGAGGGGAACAGACACCTACATGTGGGTGGGAGAGAGAACTATTGGATACTGGGTTTAATGGCTGGGTGATGAACTCATCTGTACAACAAACCCTGTGACACAAGTTTACCTATGCAACAAACCTTCACATGTGCCCCTAAACCAAAAATTTTAAAACTCATTTATCTATTATACACATTTTTTTAAAGAATAAAAATGAACTATATATAAGATTTCTTCTTACCAGTATTTGGAATCGAACTAAATAAACCATTTCAAGGAATAGCATAAAAAGAGAAATAACCAGATATTATGTGCCTCCTGATAGAAGTACCTATTGCCTATACCAAACAACAACAAAAATCAACATGCACCTAATAAGCCTCTACATCTAATTGTCAATTTAAAGGAAACACAAGAGACCTAAGTGTTAAACATCACCACGGGACTGCAAACAGCATGATTCAGACTATGAAAAACTACATTAACAACCCCAGTCTCAGAAGTAATAAAGGAAAAATAGCAACTTTACAGTTAGGAAAGCTAAAAGATACCACTCAATGAAATGATCAAGGTAAACATCACCAGTAATAAGTCACACTGCCCTCATGTACCTCCCAATAATTATGCACTGAGAGATCTATCGCCTCTATGGTATTCTTCCTAATAACGCACAACCTCAGTCTAATCATAAGAAAACATCAGACAAACTTCAATTAAGGGACACTCTATACAATAACTGATCAGTACTCTTCAAAAGTTTTAAGGCCATCAATGACAAGGAAAAAGGAAAGAAAGAACTATCACATATTAGGGGGAAACTAAGGAGCTCTGATGACTACATGTGATGTCAGATCTCGGATTACGCCCTGCAACAGAAAAAAAAATAACATTCCTAAAAAAGCTAGTGAAACTGAATATACTCTATAGTTTAGTCAATATTGCATCAATGTTAACTTCTTAGTTTTTATAAACGTACTATGGTTATGTAGGCTATTAATAGGGGAAGTCACTGCAGAAAGGTACAGGACACCTGTACTATCTTTGCAACTCTCTTCTGTAAGTCTAAAATTAACTCAAGGAGGAAAAAAAAATTAAGATTTAACAGGTATATTAATTCATTTATTTATTTCTTATTTGAACAAAAATGCTAGCAGTGGCTCATGCCTTTAATCCCAGCACTTTGGGAGGTGCGTGGATCACTTGAGGCCAGGAGTTCAAGACCAGTCTGGCCAACATGGTGAAACCTCATCTCTACAAAAAATACAAAACTTAGCCAGGCATGGTGGCATGCGCCTGTAATCCCAGCTACTCAGAAGGCTGAAGCAGGAGAATTGCTTGAAACTAGGGGTAGGAGGTTGCAGTGAGCCACGATTGTGCCCCTGTATTCCAGCCTGGGTGATACAGTAAGATTGCCTTTAAACAAAAAGAGAATCCAGAAACTTTAAAAACTGACTGGATCTTTGGTATTATTTCTAATTTTGGAGGTGACATAATAGTACAGTCATGACTTTAAAGAGTCTCTTTTATGGACCTATTAAAATATCTGTACATTAAAATTTTATGTTTGTGATTTGATTTAAAAATAATCTGGAAGAAATAGGTGGGGGTACAGATCAACTCATGGCCAATCAGGTTTCATAACTGTTGAAGTCAAGTGATAGGTACAAAGTGGTTCATTATATTTTCTCTACATCTGTGTATGTTTGAGATTTCTCCCATTAATTAAAAAAAATGCATATACATATACATACACACACATTCATATATAACTTAAAATTAGAAACATTCAACTAAAACTATTATCAACAAAGCTTCCCAGGTACTGAAGAGCTACTCTTAGCCTAAGTCTAAACACAAGCCTGTAACTCTGGAGAGAGAATGTTCTCATATTGTTTTATCAACCCAAAAATCACAGCTCTCAATTCTTTTTGTTTCAATGACTAAAGGATAGTAAGTGTCTTCAAAGCCCAATTTAAATTTTTGAAAATCAGCAAAGAAAGACCGTGTTTTACTCAGATTCAAATACTGGTTTTTGCCATCACAAGATTTTTTTCTTGTGAATGTATCAAGGTTGAGGAAGAAAAAAAACTAGTTATCTTTTCTCAATCCCGAGAGCTTAATATTTCAATGAAATCATAACATGGCTAACAAACTTTTATACTTCTTGCTGTTAATTTGTTAGATTCTCATTCTGCTGTCAATTAACCATTTTACTGTCATTCCTTCCTCTCTACTAAGTGTTCATTAGAGCAGCGGTCCCCAACCTCTAGGCCAGAGACTGGTGCAGTCCATGGCCTGTTAGGAACCAGGCAAGCATTACCTCCTGTCAGGTCAGCAGTGGCATTAGATTCTTATGGGAGCATGAACCCTATTGGGAATTGCTTATGCAAAGGATCTAGGTTGTGTGCTCCTTAGGAGAATCTGATGCCTGATGATCTGAGGTGGAGCTGGTTCATCACAAAACGATCTTCCACAACCAGTGGAAAAATTGTCTTCCACAAAACCAATCCCAAAAAGGTTGGGGACCACCTAAAGTTCTTTGATGAAGAAAGCCTTGATTTACCAGTAGTTATTCTTCTGTTTCCAGAAATAGTAAACATATTACAATAATTTTTTACAATATACATTTTTTAAATCCAATAAGACATACCAAAATCATTTTTAAATAGGTTTCACAGTAATTTCCTCACCAAAACAATGGGATTTCAGAATTGTCACTTTAGCACACAGCTGGTGAACCTTTATTTAATTTACTTTGTGTACCATTACTATTTACATTTATAATGTGAAACATTGAATTTCCCCACTGGCTAGCATCAAAGTGGTATACAATTCCTTACATAACTGACATACAAAAATTGAGACTGACTGGTTCAATAAACTAATCTGGGCCACAATTTAAGATTCCAATAAAGAACAGTGTTGGAAGAAGAGAATGGGATTTGAATATGAAATGGTGATAGAGTCACAGAAAGACAAGAACCAAGAAAACAATGGATTTCAGAGAGTTGAGGACTCTGTAACAGGACTATGAAGGCAGAAAAGCTACTGGATCCATTCATACCTTAAAATATACGTACATATAGAAAGAGTTACAAGGATTGGTGAAATTAACTAGTTAATCTAGGCTACAGAAAAGCATGCAATCAGTTAAAAATCAGCTCAAACATGTACTGACATGAAAAGCTTCCCAAGTAAAATAATCAACCAGCAAAAATATGCCATTTGTATATGCTTTAAAATATGTACAAATTTATATATGTGAAGATTTATATATTTGTATACAAAAACAGAGGCTGAAAGGATACCCAGAAATTTTTGAAGAATGTTTTTCATTTTGTTCTGAACACCTCAGCTCTGTACTATTTTGATATTTTATAATAAATATTATTTAAGTAATTAAATGAAAGGGAAAGAAAGTAGGGAGAAATAGCTATAGGAAAAATTTGGGGATAAATCACATATCTAGTATTTGCTCATCTGTGTTCTTTAAAAAAAAATCCACATAAATGGCCCAAAACTAATAATGATACATGAAAATCCAAACTGTCAAGCTCTGTAAATAAAGATAATTAGTTGCCTCACAAAAGGCTATTTGTATTTAGAAAAGAATGTATCATAGGCCTCCTTTAATACTAAAACGAAGTGATTTAGAACATTTTATGAAAACGGCATTTTTAAGGTACTCATTGACTATACAGAGTTCAAGAAAATACCAAACTATATAACATCTGTCCCATTGAAAACGACTTTTAAAATATTTTATATACAAAGAATTTCCTCAATAGCATAAAAGATTTTAGGTTAAATCATAAAGATACTGCCACAATTTGTTTTGCATACTACAATCAGAATTAGTCTAATGCCTTTCTTTTGAATTACATAAATTATAAATTCCCTTTTAAAATAGGCATACATGGTGTTACCATTGTCACAACTTCCTGGATAGCTAAAATGACAATAATTTTTTATGGTTTTGAAAAATTATTTGTATGCTTCAGTGTAAACAACCAAAGAGAAAGCCAACTATTAGATCTGGGGGAAGAAAAAGGTAACTTTTGCCCCAAATTTATTCAATTATTCTAAGATTCTATTTAGCAACACTGAACCAATAAACCTAAGTTAGGAGCATTTGGTCAAGCTTTCCCCAGAGAACTTATTAAAAATATCATGCCTCCTACAGGAGCAAAAGCAAAAACACCCCTTTCTGCATGAAGCCTAAAAGTTACCTGAATTAGTATAACTACATTCAAAGCCACTTTGGGGATTTGAATCACATCTGCCTAAGTCATTAATACAGAATATATTATAGAAAAAAAGAACCTACATTGGCAGTGACAATAAATGTGGTTTCTTGAACTCATTCTAATGAAGTTTTATGATTTTCAAGTCAAAGATTATACATGCTATTTCTTAGCCCACAAACACTTGTAATATATAACACTTTGATGAACATAATGCAAAGAACAGAAAGTCACTTGTTGGTGACACTAGTGTTAATTTCTCAGGTGGCTAAGAAGCTTACCCTCTGTGAAGTCAAATTCCCCAGGTTCCTCTGTAAACCCAACTCAAGATTCACCTGTGACTCCCAGAGATGAGCAGAAAAGGTGTTAGTTGCGACATAGCACAGTAAAGAAAAAAAAAAGAATAAAAGCAAAAACATAAAGGTTATTGGCTAAGGAAGCAGTAAGGAAATGTTATAGAAAACCTAGTTCACAAATACTCTTTATATTTGTCTACTATAAATTCTGTATGTCCGTGATACTGGACACTTACAAATCAAATGTCATAATGTCAGAAATGAGAAGTCAACACAAAAAATAAGTACATTCTTGTTTATGAAATTCATCCAAAAGTTCCTAGAAACAATAATAGCATTGTACTTAAGGTAATATTACATAACTTATTTTACTTCACCATCTAAAAATATATTCATAAAAGTTATTTTAAAAATACACTTTCCTAGAGACTCGATCCAAGATGGCCGATTAGGAGGAGCTGAGCATTGCAGCTCCCCAGGGAAAGCATGGAGGGTGAGTGGATGCCGCATTTCCAGACGGATTTTTATTGCCCACAGACCAGGAGCCCCAGGGGTCACCAGCATGGCTGTTTCAGCCGGTGCAGCTGTTTTGGCTGGTGCCCCAGCGTGGTGGTTTTCAGTACCAAATACACAGGTCTGGGCACCATTTTAGCTGGCGATTGGAGCTCTGGGAAGACAGTCGCCCATTCAACTGATAGAAAAGGGACTGAAACAGGGAGCCAGGCCAGGAGATTCCCAGGCAAAAAGCGCCACGAATCTCAGTGTGGCTGTTTCAGCTGGTGCAGTGGGTCGCCGCACAGGAAATCACACAGATCCCAGCGCCTTTTCAACAGGCGACTGGAACACCTGGGAGACAGTCGACCGTTCAACTAAGAAAAAAAAAAGCTCTAAGGCAGGGAGCCAGGTCATCAGGCTCGGCTGGTCCCACCACCACAAAAAAACAGCAATCTGAAATGCTCTGGATTGAAAGTTTTACAGCAAGCACAGCTGAACCCGGGATGGTCCAGCTCTGTGGGGGGAGGGGCATCCACCATTACGGAGGCACTCCACCACTATGGAGGTAGTCTGCCATTGCTGAGGCAGCCCGCCATCACAGAGGTGGGCCGCCATTGCTGAGGCAGTTCTAACTATACCCATATAAACAGGACTGCAGGGAAGTTCACACAGCTACTGGGCGGAGCCCACAGCAGCTCAGCAAAGCCTCTGCAGGCAGACAGTGACAAGGCTGCCTCCTCACTGGGCAGGGCAGCCCTGAAAAAAGGCAGTAGCACAACAGAAACTCATAAATATAGCCCTAACTCCCCAGACAGAGCACCTGGGAAAAAAAAAAAGGAGGGGGAGGTTTATGAGTTCTGCTGCAGACTTAAACGTACCTGCCCAGCAGCTCTGAATGAATAATGGAGCTCACAGCTCAGCACCTGAGCTCCTATAAAGGACAGACTGTCTCCTCAAGCAGCTCCCTGGCCCCTGTATATCCAAAGAGTCACCTCATAAAGGAGAGCTCAGACTGATATCAGGCAGGTATCCTTCAGGGACAGATAGCAGAAGAAGAAACTGGCAGCAACACTTACTGTTCTGCAGCTGCTGCAGGTGATCCCCCAGGCAAGCAGGGCCTGGAGAGGACTTCAGCAGTCCTACAGCAGAGGGGCCTGACTGGTAGAAGGAAAACTAAGAAACAGAAAGAAATAACTTCATCATCAACAAACTGGACGTCCACTCAGAGTCCCAATCTGAAAGTCAACAACTACAAAGATGACAGGTGGATAAATACACAAAGATGGGAAGAAACCAGCACAAAAAGGATAAAAACACCCGAAACCAGAACGCCTCTCCTCCTACAAGGGATCACAACTCCTCACCAGCAAGGGAACAAGGCTGGATGGAGAATGAGTGTGAGGAATTGACAGAATCAGGCTTCAGAAGGTGGGTAATAAGAAACTACTATCAGCTAAAAGAACATGTTCTAACCCAATGCAAAGAAACAAAGAACCTTGAAAAAAGATTCGACAAAATGCTAACAAGAAAAAACAACTTAGACAGGAATATGAGTGAATTGATGCAGCTGAAAAACACAACACAAGAACTTCACTAAGCATACACAAGTTTCAACAGCTGAATTCACCAAGCAGAGGAAAGGATACCAGAGGTCGAAGAGCAACTCAATGAAATAAAACAAAAAGGCAAGATTAGAGAAAAAAGGGTAAAAAGGAATGAACAAAGTCTCCAAGAAATATGGGACTATGTGAAAAGACCTAATCTATGTTTGATAGGTGTACCTGAATGTGAAGGAGAGAATGAATCCAAGCTGGAAAATACTCTTCAGGATATTATCCAGGAAAACTTCCCCAACCTAGCAAGGCAGGCCAATATTCAAGTCCAGGAAATACAGAGAACACCACAAGGATATTCCTCAAGAAGAGCAACCCCAAGGCACATAATCGTCAGATTCACCAGGGTTGAAATGAAGGAGAAAATGCTAAAGGCAGCCAGAGAGAAAGGTCAGGTTACCCACAAAGGGAAGCCCATCAGACTCACAGCAGATCTCTCAGCAGAAACCCTACAAGCCAGAAGAGAGTGGGGGCCAATATTCAACATCCTTAAAAAAAAGAAATTTCAACCCAGAATTTCATATCCAGCCAAACTAGGCTTCACAAGTGAAGGAAAAATAAAATCCTTTGCGAACAAGCAAGTACTCAGAGATTTCATCACCACTAGGTCTGCTTTACAAGAGCTCCTGAAAGAGGCACTAAACATAGAAAGGAACAACCAGTACCAGCCACTCCAAAAACATACCAAATGGTAAAGAGCATCAACACAATGAAGAAACTGCATCAACTAATGGGCAAAACAGCCAGCTAGCATCAAAATGGCAGAATCAAATTCACACATAACAATATTAACCCTAAATGTAAATAGGCTAAATGCCCCAATCAAAAGACACAGACTGGCAAATTGGACAAAAAGCCAAAACCCGTCAGTGTGCTGTATCCAGAAAGCCCATCTTACATGCAAGGATACACAAAGGCTCAAAATAAAGGGATGGAGGAAGATTTACCAAGCAAATGGAGAGCAAAAAAAAAGCAGGAGTTACAATTCTCATCTCAGATAAAATAGACTTTAAACCAACAAAGATGAAAAGAGACAAAGAAGGGCATTACATAATGGTAAAAGGATCAATGCAACAAGAAGAGCTAACAATCCTAAATATATACACACCCAATACAGGAGCACCCAGATACATAAAGCAAGTTCTTAATGACTTACAAAGAGACTTAGACTCCCACACAATAATAATGGGAGACTTTAACACTCCACTGTCAATATTAGACAGATCAAGGAGACAGAAAATTAACAAGGATATCCAGGACTTGAACTCAGACCTGGACCAAGCAAACCTAACAGACATTTACAGAACTCTCCACCCCAAATCCACAGAATATACATTCTTCTCAGCACCACATTGCACCTACTCTAAAACTGACCACATAATTGGAAGTAAATCACTCCTCAGCAAGTGCAAAAGAATGGAAATCATAAAACAGTCTCTCAAACCACAGTGCAATCAAGTTAGAATGCAGAATTGAGAAACTAACTCAGAACTGCACAGCCTCATGGAAACTGAACAACTGGCTCTTGAATGTTGACTGGATAAACAATGAAATGAAGGCAGAAATAAAGATGTTCTTCGAAACCAACAAGAACGAAGACACAACACACCAGAATCTCTGGGACAAATTTAAAGCAGTCTCTAGAGGAAAACATATAGCAATAAATGCCCACATGAGAAGCTAGGAGAGATCTAAAATTGACACCCTATCATCAAAATTGAAAGAGCTAGAGGAGCAAGACCAAAAAAACTCAAAACCTAGCAGAAGACAAGAAATAACTAAGATCAGAGCAAAACTGAAGGAGATAAACACATAAAAAACCCTTCAAAAAATCAATAAATCCAGGAGCTAGTTTTTCAAAAAGATCAACAAAATAGGCCACTAGCCAGATTAATAAAGAAAAGAGAGAATAATCAAATAGATGCAATAAAAAATGATAAAGGGGATATCACCACAGATTCCACAGAAATACAAACCATCATCAGAGATTATTACAAACAACTCTATGCACATAAACTAGTAAACCTGGAAGAAATGGATAAATTCCTGGACACTTGCATCCTCCCAAGCCTAAACCAGGAAGATATCAAAACCCTGAATGGACCAATAACAAGGTCTGAAATTGAGGCAGCAATTAAGAGCCTACCACCCAACAAAAGCTCAGGTCCAGATGGGTTCACAGCCGAATTCTACCACACGTACAAAGAGGAGCGAAAACCTCAGGCCAATATCCATGATGAACACAGATGCAAAAATCTTCAATAAAATACTGGCATACCGATTGCAACAGCACATCAAAAAGCTTATCCACCATGATCAAGCAGGATTCATCCTGGGGATGCAAGGCTGGTTCAACATAGGCAAATCTATAAACGTAACTCACCACATAACCAGAACCAAAGACAAAAACCACATGATAATCTCAATTGATGCAGAGAAGGCCTTTCACAAAATTCAACAGCCCTTTATGCTAAAAACCCTCAATAAACTAGGTATTGACAGAACATATCTCAAAATAATAAAAGCTATTTACAACAAACCAACAGCCAATATCATACTGAATGGGCAAAAACTGGAAGCATTCCCTTTGAAATCTGGCACTAGACAAGGATGTCCTCTCTCACCACTCCTATTCAATATAGTATTGGAAGTTCTAGCCAGAACAATCAGGCAAGAAAAAGAAATAAAGGGTATTCAAATAGGAAAGGAGGAAGTCAAATTGTCTCTATTTGCAGACGACATGATTGTATATCTACAAGACCCCATCGTCTCAGCCCAAAATCTCCTGAAACTGATAAGCAACTTCAGCAAAGTCTGAGGATACAAAATCAATGTCCAAAAATCACAAGCATTCCTATCACCAATAACAGACTTAAAGAGAGCCACATCAAGAACCAACTGCCATTCACAATTGCTACAAAGAGAATAAAATACCTAGGAATACAACTAACAAGGAACGTAAAGGACCCTTTCAAGGAGAACTACAAACCACTGCTCAACAAAGTAAGAGAGGACACAGATGGAGAAACATTCCATGTTCATGGTTAGGAAGAATCAATATCATGAAAATGGCCATACTGCCCAAAGTAATTTACAGATTCAATGCTATCCCCATCAAGTTACCAATGACCTTCTTCACAGAACTGGAGAAAACCACTTTAAACTTCATATGGAACCAAAAAGAGAGCCCGCATAGCCAAAACCATCCTAAGCAAAAACAACAAAGCTAAAGGCATCACACTACTGGACTCTGAACTATACTACAAGGCTACAATAATCAAAACAGCATGGTACTGGTACCAAAACAGAGATATAGACCAATGGAACAGAACAGAGGCCTCACAGGCAACACCACACATCTACAACTATCTGATCTTTGACAAGCCTGACAAAAACAAGCAATGGGGAAAGGAGTCCCTGTTTAATAAATGGTGTTGGGAGAACTGGCTAGCCATGTGCAGAAAGCAGAAACTGGACCCCTTCCTGACACCTTACACTAAAATTAACTCCAGATGGATTAAAGACTTAAACATAAGACCTAACACCATAAAAACCCTAGAAGAAAACCTAGGCAAAACCCCTCAGGACATAGGCGTAGGCAAGGACTTCATGACCAAAACACCAAAAGCATTGGCAACAAAAGCCAAAATAGACAAATGGGACCTAATCAAACTCCACAGCTTCTGCATGGCAAAAGAAACAGTCATTAGAGTGAATCAGCAACCAACAGAATGGGAAAAATTTTTCCTATCTACCCATCTGACAAAGGGCTGATATCCAGAATCTACAAAGAACTAAAACAGATTTACAAGAAAAAAACAAACAAGCCCATTCAAAGTGGGCAAAGGACATGAACAGACACTTTACAAAAGAAGACATACGTGAGGCCAACAAACATGTGAAAAAATGCTCATCATCACTGGTCATTAGAGAAATGCAAATCAAAACTACATTGAGATACCATCTCATGCCAGTTAGAATGGTGATCATTAAAAAATCTGGAGACAACAGATGCTGGACAGGATGTGGAGAAATAGGAACACTTTTACACTGTTGCTGGGAGTGTAAATTAGCTCAGCCACTGTGGAACACAGTGTGGCGAATCCTCAAGGACCTAGAAATAGAAATTCCATTTGACCCAGCACTTCCATTACTGGGTATATATGCAAAGCATTATAAATCATTCTACTATAAGGACACATGCACACGAATGTTCATTGCAGCATAGTTTACACTAGCAGAGACCTGGAACCAACCCAAATGCCCATCGATGATAGACTAGACAGGGAAAATGTGGCACATATATACCATGGAATACTATGCAGCCATCAAAAACGATGAGTTTGTGTCCTTTGTAGGGACATGGATGAACCTGGAAACCATCATTCTCAGCAATCTGACACAAGAATAGAAAATCAAACACCACATGTTCTCACTCATAGGTCGGTGTTGAACAATGAGAACACATGGACACAGAGAGGGGAGCATCACACACTGGGGTCTGTTGGGGGGGGGGGAGAAAAGGGGAGGGATAGTGGGGGGGGGTGGGAAGTTGGGGGAGAGATAGCATGGGGGGAGAAATGCCAGATATAGGTGATGGAGAGGAAGGCAGCACATCACAGTGCTGTGTGTGTACCTATGCAACAATCTTGCATGTTCTTCACACATACCCCAAAACCTAAAATGCAATTAAAAAACAAAAATACATTTTCCTGATTATTTCGGTAAATGGACTATTTGTACATTTTATGTTTGTTTGTTTTTTTTTTGATAGTGGTTTATTTAGAGAGAGAGAGAGAAACAGGAGAAGGAGAGAGAAATAGCTAACTCTCACACTGAGTGAAAGAAAAGCTCATTTTATGTTTTATATACAAACTTAAATTTATTTTTTAGTAATATAATTTGCCTAGGTGAAAAGGAAGAGAGAGTGTAATAGCAAGGAGTAGAACACAGTGAGGCACAGGAAATTTTCTGGAGTGATAGATTTTTCTGTTACTTTGATTGTGATGATAGTTTCATGGGTGGATACATATTTCAAAACTCACCAAAGTGTACACATTAATATGTGTGGTTCACTGTGGATCAATGATGTCACAGTAAAGCTGTTATGTTTAAAAAGAGAAAAAAAAAGGAACTAGCCAACTCCTTCTTACCTTATTCACTTATATTCCAATGCCATTTTTGGAGGTTAGGATGGGTTCTAGGGAATTAGCAAGAAAATAAGCTTAACAATAATACCTAAGGATGACAATAATCCAGTTAGATAAGAATGCCTGGACGCTGATTTAAAAATGAATGGGGAAAAAAAACAGCTTATGACACTGATATATAAAACTCAATAAAGGCTTTTGAAAAAAATTCTTTTCCTCCAAATACTTTACTATCAATATTAATCATCAAAAACTAGCTAAATTGTAATAGTTAAGAAAATAGAACAAAAAGTTCACTCCTAGACATTAAAACATACAGAGTTCAAAACTATAATTTGATTTTTCTTTTTTTTACATTTTTATAATCAGGCTTTTTAACTCTACAGAAAAAAATGCATTTAGCAATAGATTTTTAACTATCTGTTAATCTGTAATGCAGGTTAATTCTATATTTAAAATATATATATATATATATAAACCAACTTAAGAACATGATGCATTCAAATTCTATTATGATGTAATCTGTTTAGAAAATACTCAACTCATTGATAAAATGAGTATGTTTTATAACAATTTAGATTGTAGCTGTCATCAAAAAAATATATAGCAATCTCCATAATTCTTACTCTCCAAAGGTATCTATTATTAAGTGAGTTACTACATCAAATCAAGTAACATTTTTTAAAATCACACGTGGAATTGACAGTATCTTTACAGTTCAATTTGGGGTAATACTGATCCAAAGCAGACTATTATGATATTAATACTTTGTTTCTGAAAGGCAAATTTTAACAGAACATTTAAATATACTATAATGTCTTACAAGTTATCTTCTGCATTTAAATGTTATTCTAATTAACCAAATGAAAGAGAGTAGCATTATCACAATCACATTCACCCATAATCTACACATCTGTAATCAAACTAAAATACCAAACAAATAAGAGAGTGCACTCACTAAAGGAGAATATAAGAGAATAAGTATATAAGAAATTAACAGGATATTTATTTATATGCTTAAAAAGTGGGATAAAGAAAAGGGAACAAAAATCAGTTAATGAAGTAACATCATAAAGAATGTAAAAGGCATGAGGAAAACACAGAAGCCAAGTGTATGAAACCTCCCACTCTGGGGTCAACATCTATCCCAATTACACCCCCGGTTACCAGCAAGAAGTTAGAGCAGTTGTCTCACTTTTTTCATTTCATTAGCCCGTATCTTAAGATTAAGGTGTTATAAAACCCAAAGGGAGGGATTGAAACCACCACTGCAAAACTATAACTGAGACAGTGAAAGAGATCTGACCAACTCCATCTTGCTTCTAACTTCCAAGCTGTCCTTATTCATTCCTGGGCACAGGCTAAATTAACTTTGGGAGAAATTAGTTTACAGTTTGAAATAAAGATAATAGACTTTTCCCAAAACAAACCTCCTTCTTGTCTAGGGACTAGACTGCTGTTTGTAGGATTAACAAATTAGCTAAAAGATTATGATTTAAGAGTCATGCAGCTGAAGGCTACAACATTTTGATCCTCCCCAAATTGCTCCTGGGAATAATATCACCATTGTGAAACTTAAGATTGATGTGGGATTTTTTTTCTCTAAGTTTAGTTCAGCTAAATCCAGGTTCTTGTCTCATAACCAGGAAAAACTGGGCATCTGAACACACTGAAGGGTGAGGAGGGCAAAATTTATTAAGCAAAAAGAAAGCCCTCAGCAAAAAGAGGGAGTCCTATCAGCAGGTTCCCACCTCACAAACTGAATACCAGGGCTCCCACACATGAGCTGAAGAGAACAGGCTCCTCCCCTGCATAAGGCACAAAATCCTGGTGGCTCCACCCCATTCCCCCAGTGCATGTGGGCCTCCAGTTCATTGTGGGCATGCCCAGGCAAGACCCTGTGCAGGTATTCCCTTACCTGCACAAAAACATCCAGTGCAAACACTTGCGGGGCGGGTTGGAGATTCTCCAGAGACCCTTCCTTTTCTGCCTAGGCATTTGTCCACCTCCTGCCTCTATCAAGTCAGTTCTTATTTTGCAGACCCTGCACTTGGTTGAGCTGGCATCACCCACCAGATCAATAAACTGACTCATCTGATCTTGTGGCCCCCAACCCAGGAACCAACTGAGTGCAAGAGGATATCTTCAACTATGTATGATTTCATCTCTGACGCAATCAATCAGCACTCCAGACTCACTGTTCCCCACCCAGCAAATTATCCTTAATAACCCAAATCCCAAATGCTCAGTGAGACTGATTTGAATAATAATAAACTTGCCTCCTGGACAGCTGACTGTGTGAATTACTCTTTCTCTATTGCAATTCCCCTGTCTTGATAAACTGGCTCTGTCTAGGGAGTGGGCATGGTGAACACATTGGGTAGTGCATTAGTCTGTTCTCATACTTCTATAAAAAAAACTACCTGAGACTGGGTAATTTTTTAAGAAAAGATGTTTAATTGACTCACAGTTCCAAAGCCTTAACAGGAAACATGACTGGGAGGCCTCAGGAAACGTACAATCATAGCAGAAGATGAAAGGAAGGCAAACACCTTTTTCACATGACAGCAGGAGAGAGAGTGTGCCAAGGGGGAAATGCTACACATCATCAGATCTCGTGAGAACTCACTATCATGAGAACAGCAAGGCGGAAATCTGCCCCTATGATCCAATCACATCCCACCAGGCCCCCTCCTCCAACTCGGCATGAGATCTGGGAGGGGACACAAATCCAAACCATATCAGGTGGTTACATGTAAATCCATCCTGAACACACTCCTCTTTAACTGCCTTGGCATGAAAAGAAAAAATCATTGAAAGCCATAAAATTTTATCAAGCATTGTGAAGAAAGAAAGTGCCTAGATCAAATTAGTATTTTGATGCCCTGAGCAAGACACTATAATGGATAAAGTACATACAATCCATTAGGCATTGTTGACTATGCTGAATGAATAACTTTCAGACGGCAATTATTTTTACTATTCTATAAGATCCTTCGTTTTACACCTTATTTCACCAGCATCATTACAAACTATCTATAGTTCCTGTAAACCCTAAATAAAATTCTAAGCACACCCCCCCACCCACCAATTAACTGAATAGTCCCTTCTCTTGGTCAAGGGCATTCTAAAGTAAGCCCAAAATATTAGTTCTGGCCATGATGGGAAAGGGTTGTCTGGCATGCCTCATCATACCTTCTTCCCTTTGGAATTCAGGCACAGCTGACCAGCATTAACATCAAAACAGAAAACTTAAAACTAACAGAATAGACTGTAAGTCTGACAGAAACATTTACAATCTAGTCTCTCTGAAGGCTGCTATCAGGAGGCCTCATCTCCTTCATCTCCACAACCCCTTATCTTAACCCAGTAACTCCCTATTATTGATTCCAGGTCTTTAGATAAACTCTTTCAACCAACTGCCAATCAGAAAATCTTTTAATCTACCTGTGACCTGGAACTCCCACCCTCCCCAATTTGAGTTGTCCCCACTTTCCAGACTGAACCAATGTCCATCTTACATGTATTTACTGATGTCTTATGTTCCCTAAAATGTATAAAGCCAACCTGTAGACCAACCACCTTGGGCATATGAAGTCAGGACCTCCTGAGGCTGTGTCACGGGTATGTCCTTAATTTTGACAAAATACTCCAAACTGATTGGTTGAGACTTGTCTCAGATACTTTCTGGTTTATATTGCCAAATATTCTATATCCGTGCATCAGCAGCCATATATTCCCTCTATTTGGCATGTCTTTATTTACTTCATGGAATAAGATTTCAAGACTCAGTTCAAGTGTCATTTTGTTTCCCTGCCCCAGGTTTGCCTCTATACTCCCTTGGCACTCTACACATAGTTTTTTATAGCAGACTTCTTACTGCTGATGTTGACAACAAAGTCCTCAAAACACAGGATCCTGCCAAGACACCCACATGCCTTCAATGTCTAGCAATACCAGGCACTGACATACATTTATTAAAGAAAAAGGGGGCATTGCTGGCAAGATGGCCGAATAGGAACAGCTCCTGTGTGCAGCTCCCAGCAATATCGACGCAGAAGGTGGGTGATTTCTGCATTTCCAACTGAGGTACCTGGTTCATCTCACTGGGACAGGTTGGACAGTGGGTGCAGCCCAAGGAGGGTGAGCTGAAGCAGGGTGGGGCTCGCCTCACCCAGGAAGCTCAAGGGGTTGGGGAACTCCCTCTCCTAGCCAAGGGAAGCCATTAGGGTCTGTCCCCTCCACTCTGGCCCAGACACTGCACTCTTCTCACAGTCTTCACAACCCATAGACCAAGAGATTCTCTCTGGTACCTGTACCACCACCTGGGTTTCCAGGGCCCTGGGTTTCCAGCACAAAACTGGGCGGCCATTTGGGCAGACATAGAGCTAGCAGCAGAAAATTTTTTTCATACCCTAGTGGCACCTGGGAACGCCAGTGAGACAAACGTTCATCCCCTGGAAGGGGGCTGAAGCCAGGGAGCCAAGTGGTCTGGCTTGGTGGGTCCATGCCCCCAGGAGACCAGCAAGCTAAGATCCACTGGCTTGAAATTCTTGCAGCCAGCAGAGCAGTCTGAGCTCGACCTCGGACGCACAAAGTTGATGGAGGAAGGGGTGTCTGCCATTGCTGAGGTTCGAGTAGGCAGTTTTAACCTTACAGTGTAAACAAAGCTGGTGGGAAGCTCAAACTGGGCAGAGCCCACCACTATTCAGCAAGGCCATTGCAGGCAGACTGTCACGCTAGATTCTCTCCTCGCTGGGCAGGACATCGCTGAAAAAGTCAGCAGCCCATCAGGGTCTTATAAATAAAGCCCCCACCTTCCTGGAACAGAGCACCTAGGAAAAGGGGCAGTTGTGGGTACAGCTTCAGTAGACTTAAACGTCCCTGCCTGGCAGCCGTGAAGGGAGCAAGGAATCCCCCAAGCACAGCCTTCGCACTCTGATAAGGGACAGACAGCTTAAAGTGGATACCTGACCCCTGTGTATCCTGACTGGGAGACATCTACCAGAAGGGGCTGACAGACACCACACACAGGAGAGCTCTGGCTGGCATCTGGCAGTTACCCCACTGAAACAAAGCTACCAGAGGAACAGGCAGCAATATTTGCTGTTCTGCAGCCTCTAATGGTGATACCCAGGCAAGCAGGGTCTGGAATGGACCTCCAGCAAACTCCAGCCAACCTACAGCAGAGGGCCCTGACTGTTGAAAGGAAAACTAACAAAAGAAAAAGTTTCAAAATCAAAAAGTACAAGAGATCCCATACAAAGGTCACCGACTTCAGAGACCAAAGGTAGATAAATCCACGAAGATGGGGAGAAACCAGCACAAAAAGGCTGAAAACTCCAAAATCAAGAACACCTCTTCTCCAAAGGATCACAATCCCTCACCAGCAAGGGAACAAACCAGATGGAGAATGAGTTTGACATACTGACAAAAGCAGGCTTCAGAAGGTGGGTAATAACAAACTCCTCTAAGCTAAAGAGGCATGTTCTAACCCAATGCAAGAAAACTAAGAACATTGAAAAAAAGGTTAGATGAATTGCAAATTAGAAAAAACCACTTTAGAGAAGAACATAAACAACATGATGGAGCTGGAAAACACAGCATAAGAACTTTGTGAAGCATACGTAAGTTTCAATAGCTGAATTGATCAAGTGGAAGAAAGGATATCAGAGAAAAAAGATCAATTCAGTGAAATAAAGCAAGATGACAAGATTAGAGAAAAAAGAGTAAAAGAAATGAATGAAGCCTCCAAGAAGTATGGGATTACCTGAAAAGACCAAATCTACATTTGATCAGTGTACCTGAAGGTGACGGGGAAGAATGAAACCATGTTGTAAAACACTCTTCAGGCCATTATCCAGGAGAACTTCCTCAAGCTAGCAAGGCAGGCCAACATTCAAATTCAGGAAATGCAGAAAACACTAGAAAGATACTCCTTGAGAAGAGCAACCCGTAGACACATAATCCTCAGATTCATCAAGGTTGAAATGAAGGAAAAAAAATGCTAAGGGCAGCCAGAGAGAAAGGTCAGGTTACCCACAAAGGGAAGCCCATCAGACTCACAGTGGATCTCTCTACAGAAACCCTACAAGCCAGAAGATGCTGGGGGGCCAATATTCAACATCCTTAAAAAAAAGAACTTTCAACCCAGAATTTCATATCCAGCCAAACTAAGCTTCCTAAGTGAAGGAGAAATAAAATCCTTCACGGACAAGCAAATGCTGAGAGATTTTGTCACCACCAGGACTATCTTACAAGAACTCCTGGCAGAAGCACTAAACATGGAAAAGAACAGCTGGTACCAGCCACTGCAAAAACATACCAAATTGTAAAGACCATCAATATTATGAAGAAACTGCAGCAACCAATAAGCAAAATAACCAGCTAGCATCAAAATGGCAGGATCAAATTCACACATAATAATATTAATCTTAAATGTAAATGAGCTAAATGCCCCAATTAAAAGACACAGACTGGCAAGCTGGATAAAGAGTCGAGACCCACAGTGTGCTGTATTCAGGAGACCCATCTCACGCACAAAGACACACATAGGCTCAAAATAAAGGGATGGAGGAATACTTACCAAGCAAATGGAAAGCAAAAAAAAAAAAAAAAAAGCAGGGGTTGCAATCTTAGTCTCTGATAAAACAGACTTTAAACTATCAAAGATCAAAAGAGACAAAGAAGGGCATTACATAACAGTAAAGGGATCCATGCAACAAGAAGGGCTAACTATCCTAAATATATATATGCACCCCTTACAGGTTCACCCAGATTCATAAAGCAAGTTCTTACTGACCTACAAAGAGACTTAGACTCCCACACAATAATAGTGGGGAAACTTTAACACCCATTGTCAATATTAGACAGAACAGCAAGACAGAAAATTAACAAGGGTATCCCAGACTTGAACTCAGTACTACACCAAGTAGACCTAATAGATATGTACATAATTCTCCACCCCAAATCAACAGAATATGCATTCTTCTCAGCACCACATAACACTTATCTAAAATAGACCACATAATTGGAAGTAAAACACTCCTCAGCAAATGCAAAAGAATGGAAATCATAACAAACAGTCTCTCAGACCACAGTGCAATCAAATTAGAACTCAGGATTAAGAAACTCAAAATTGCACAGCTACATGGAAACTGAACAACCAGCTCCTGAATGACTACTGGATAAATAACAAAACGAAGGCAGAAATAAAGATGTTCTTTGAAACCAATGAGAATGAAGACACAATGTACCAGAATCTCTGGGACACATTTAAAGCACTGTGTAGAGGGAAATTTATAGCACTGAATGCCCACCAGAGAAAGCAGGAAACATCTAAAGTCAACACCCTAACATCACAATTAAAAGAACTAGAGAAGCACAAGCAAACAAATAAAAAGTTAGCAGAAGACAAAAAATAACTAAGATCAGAGCAGAACTGAAGGAAATAGAGACATGAAAAACTCTTCAAAAAATCAATGAATCCAGGAGCTGGTTTTTTGAAAAGATCAACAAAATAGATAGACCACTAGCCAGACTAATAAAGAAGAAAAGAGAGAAGATTCAAATAGATGCAATAAAAAATGATAACGGGGGATATCACCATGAATCCCACAGAAATACAAACTATCATCACAGAATACTAAAAACACTTCTATGCAAATAAACCAGAAAATCTAGAAGAAATTGATAAATTCCTGGACACTTATACCCTCCCAAGACTAAACCAGAAAGAAGTCGAATCCCTGAATAGACCAATAAGAAGGTCTGAAATTGAGGCAGCAATTAATAGCCAACCAACCAAAAAATGTCCAGGACCAAATAGTTTCACAGCCAAATTCTACCAGAGGTACAAAGAGGAGCTGGTACCATTCCTTCTGAAACTATTCCAAACAACAGAAAAAGAGGGAATCCTCCCTAACTCATTATTTGAAGCCAAAATCATCCTGATACCAAAACCTGGCAGAAACACAACTAAAAAAGAAAATTTCAGGCCAATATCCCAGATGAACATCAATGCAAAAATCTTCAATAAAATACTGGCAAACCGAATCCTGCAGCACATCAAAAAGCTTATCCACCACATCAAGTCAGCTTCATCCCTGGGATACAAGGCTGGTTCAACATATACAAATCAATAAACATAATCCATCACATAAACAGAACCAAAGACAAAAACCATACGACTATCTTAACAGATGCAGAGAAGGCCTTTGACAAAATTCAACAGCCCTTCATGCTAATAACTCTCAATAAACTAGGTACTGATGGAATGTACCTCAAAATAATAAGAGCTATTTATGACAAACCCACAGCCAATATCAAACTGAAGGGGCAAAAACTGGAAGCATTCCCTTTGAAAACCAGCACAAGACAAGGATGCCCTCTCTCACCACTCCTATTCAACATAGTATTGGAAGTTCTGGCCAGGGCAATCAGGCAAGAAAAAGAAAAAAAAGGTATTCAAATAGGAAGAGAGGAAGTCAAATCGTCTCTATTTGCAGATAACATGGTTGTATATTTAGAAGACCCCATCATCTCAGCCTAAAATCTCCTTAAGCTGATAAACAACTACAGCAAAGTCTCAGAATACAAAATCAATGTGTGAAAATCACAAGCATTCCTATACACCAATAGTAGACAAACGAGAGCCAAATAATGAGGGAACTCCCATTCACAATTGCTACAAAGAGAATAAAATGCTTAGGAATACAACTTACAAGGGGCACAAAGAACTTCTTCAAGGAGTACTATAAACCACTGCTCAAGGAAATAAGAGAGGACATAAACAAATGAAAAAACATTCCATGCTCATGGATAGGAAGAATTAATATTGTGAAAATGGCCATACTGTCCAAAGTAATTTATAGATTCAAAGCTATCCAATCAAGCTACCATTGACTTTCTTCAAAGAACTACAAAAAAACTACTTTAAATTTCACACAGAACAAAAAAAAAAGCCCATATAGACAAGACAATCCTAACCAAAAAGATCAAAGCTGGAGGCTTCACACTTCCCAACTTCAAACTGTACTACAAGGCTACAGTAACCAAAATAGCATGGTACTAGTACCAAAGCAGATATATAGACCAATGGAAAAGAACAGGCCTCAGAAATAATGCCACGTATCTGCAACCAACTGATCTTTGACAAACCTGACAAAAACAAGCAATGGGGAAAGGATTCCCTATTTAATAAATAGTGTAGGGAAAACTGGCTAGCCATATGCAGAAAACTGAAACTGGACCCCTTCCTTACATCTTAGACAAAAATTGACTCAAGATGAATTAGACTTAAACATAAGACCTAAAACCACAAAAAAACCCTGGAAGAATATAATGTGATCTCCTGGATGGAATCCTGGTACAGAAAAAGGTCATTAGGCTCATGAGCTAAGCTAATGTGAATAAAGACCAAGCTAAATGAGAATAAGAATGGATTTTAGTAATAATGTATCAGTATTATTTCATTAGTTGTAACAAACATACCATACTTTCTTTTTTATTGGCAAAAAGTTTAATGCTGTTAGCTTTATATCAGTGATATTAGATGCTTCAAATGGAAAACCAGTTAAATTAAATCTAGGAGCAGGCTGAATTCTTTATCAAATTCATGGAGTCAAAGTAAAACAAAAGTAAAACATCAACTATTTGTTTTTTTTTTAAAAGGAGACAGGATCCTGCTCTGTCACCGAGGCTGGAGTACACAGTAGGACAATCATAGCTGGCTGCAGCCTCAAACTCCTGGGCTCATGCAATCCTCCAGCCCTGGCATCCTGGGCAGCTGGGCCTACAGGAAGGAGCTGTCATGCCTGGGTAATTTTTAAAATATTTTTGTAGAGACAAGGTCTCACTTTATTGTCCAAACTGGTCTCCATCTCGTGGCTTCAAGTGGTCCTCCTGCTTTAGCCTCCTGAAGTGCTGGGATTATAGGTGCAAGCCACTGTGCCAGGCTGGAAATTCATTCTTAAAGGTGAAACATCTGGTGTTATTTCAGTTCAGTGCTATTGTAAACTCAGTTTTTAAAAAGTTCACCATTGGCTGAGAGCAGTGGCTCATACCTGTAATCCCAGCACTTTGGGAGGCTGAGGTGGATGGATCACTTGCAGTCCAGAGTTTGAGACCAACTTGGTGACAGAGTGAAACACTGTCTCTACAAAATTATCTGGGCATGGTGACATGCACCTGTAATCCCAGCCACTTGGGAGGCTGAGGCAAGAGAATTACTTGAACTTGGGAGGGAGAGGTTGCCGTGACCTGAGATCACACCACTGCACTCCAGCCTGGGAGACACCGCAAGACTCTGTCTCAAAAAAAGATAAAAATAAAAATAAATAAAAAGTTCAGCACTGAACATAAAATTATTTTTTACAGTGATAACACAAATACACATTTTGGTGGAGCAGAGTGCCAAGGTAAGAAACAATGTTCTTATTAGAGTCTTTGAGAGGAATATACATGCAATTAGTGGTGTGTACACAATTTATAACCATGCCCCAAACTGTGACATTCTAATAATCAAAACAGAATCTGCTGTCAAATTGATACTTAGCTAAAAATCTGTTTATACAGTAAGAGTAATATATACAATTTTTGTAACAAGACTGTTATTGAGCACAAGCACTTCCCCATGGCAGCATGAACTGTCCTTTTGGGCTGTCTATCATCTACAGATTTTAGAAATACTGGAGCTGTTTCAGAGCTAATTTGCAAATCAATAGTATCCTACAATAATGATGAAATTTCTTATTAACTAATTCCCTAAATTTTGGTTGCATTTTGTTCAAATCAGCAGGAATTATTTAATCAAAGTACTGGACAAAGAAACAAAAAGCTTAAGCTTTTAACAAATGGTGTTTTTGAAAACAAAGCTTATAACTAGAAGACAAATTTACTAAAAGAAGAAAGAATGGAACAATGTATTATGAGAGCACAAATAATGTTTAAGATCTAATTTTGAAATTCTATAATTGCATATCTATCTCAGCTTCTGAAAACAATCTTTAGAAGGAACTCCTAGTTACAACTGGGTATACTTATATTAATACCCAAATAGAAGAAAATTGAAAAGGCCTATGATTTTGAAGCAAGTGAATTTGGCAAACCATTTAAAATAATCTTAAATACAGATAATTTATCTGACAACTTTTGTCTTACAGAAATATCTGTCAAAGAAAACTAATCTAAAGGGAGACAAAAAAGAGTACCTATTAAAATCTTTGGGCTTAAATATTTATAATTTAAATGCAAAAAAAATATTGATTTGAGAATATCCTCCACTGGGCAGAATTTGCCCTGAGTTTCTTTGGTATCCCAACATCTATAGCAGAATAGTTTTCTCTATTAATCATAAAATGTAACTTCAAAAAAGGTATTGGGCAATTTAAAAAGTGTTTTTTTTCCCCCCCCCACAGCCCCGGAGTCAAAGCCGGTTCCCGGCCCGGTCCCATCCTGCAGCAGCCTGCCTCCTCTTTCCTTTCAACATGACAGATGCCGCTGTGTCCTTCGCCAAGGACTTCCTGGCAGGTGGAGTGGCCGCAGCCATCTCCAAGACGGCAGTAGTGCCCATCGAGCGGGTCAAGCTGCTGCTGCAGGTACAGCATGCCAGCATGCAGATCACCGCAGATAAGCAATACAAGGGCATTATAGACTGCGTGGTCCGTATTCCCAAGGAGGAGGGAGTCCTGTCCTTCTGGCGCGGTAACCTGGCCAATGTCATCAGATACTTCCCCACCCAGGCTCTTAACTTCGCCTTCAAAGATAAATACAAGCAGATCTTCCTGGGTGGTGTGGACAAGAGGACCCAGTTTTGGCGCTACTTTGCAGGGAATCTGGCATCAGGCGGTGCTGCTGGGGCCACATCCTTGTGTTTTGTGTACTCTCTTGATTTTGCCCATACCCGTCTAGCAGCAGATGTGGGTAAAGCTGGAGCTGAAAGGGAATTCCGAGGCCTCGGTGACTGCCTGGTTAAGATCTACAAATCTGATGGGATTAAGGGCCTGTACCAAGGCTTTAACGTGTCTGTGCAGGGTATTATCATCTACCGATCTGCCTACTTCGGTATCTATGACACTGCAAAGGGAATGCTTCCGGATCCCAAGAACACTCACATCGTTATCAGCTGGATGATCGCACAGACTGTCACTGCTGTTGCTGGGTTGACTTCCTATCCATTTGACACTGTTCGCCGCCGCATGATAATGCAGTTGGGGCGCAAAGGAACTGACATCATGTACACAGGCACAGTTGACTGCTGGAGGAAGATTGCTTGTGATGAAGGAGGCAAAGCTTTCTTCAAGGGTGCATGGTCCAATGTTCTCAGAGGCATGGGTGGTGCTTTTGTACTTGTCTTGTATGATGAAATCAAGAAGTACACATAAGTTATTTCCTGGGAATCCCCCCCCTGTGAACAGGCATGTTGTATTATATAATGTATCTTGAGCATTCTCGACAGACTCCTGGCTGTCAATTTATCAGTGGCAACTATTTACTGGTTGAAAATGGGAAGCAATAATATTCATCTGACTAGTTTTCTCTTAAAGCCATTTCCATGATGATGATGATGGGACTCAATTATATTTTTTATTTCAGTCACTCCTGATAAATAACAAATTTGGAGAAATAAAAATATCTAAAATAAAAAAACAAACAAAAAAATAAAAAGTGTTTTTTTGCCTTGAAGTATACAAATGTTTTATATTTTGAAAATTTTTGAGAAGTTATAAAGAACTGTTTTATAGTTCCAACATAATAAATCCAATTTATATGTCAATAAATACACATTTCAAAAAAGGTATGTATGATTTGATTATAGTGCTTCTTTCACTCCCAGAAGTGTCCAGTTTGACAACAAATTATACAATCAAACTAACAGGACAAAACATCGGCACATTTAAAAAGGAAAGAATATTACCAGCCAAAAATAAAAAATGCCATATGTTATCTCTGTTTTGTTTGTTTTTTGAGACAGAGTCTCGCTCTGTGGCCCAGGCTGGAGTGCAGTGGCACGATCTTGGCTCACTGCAACCTCTGCCTCCCAGGTTCAAGTGATTCTCCTGCCTCAGCCTCCTAAGTACCTGGGATTACAGGTGGGTGCCACCACACCTGGCTGATTTTTGTATTTTTAGTAGAGACAGGGTTTCACCATTTTGGTCAGGCTGGTCTCAAACTCCTGACCTCGTGATCCACCCACCGCGGCCTCCCAAAGTGCTGGGATTACAGGCGTGAGCCACCGCGCCTGGCCCAAATCTCTTCACTTTTTAAACTACATTATCTACCATCTAGTGTTCAAAAGCAGGAAAAAAATGGCCTATTAAGTTTTCAGAAAATTTCCAAATCTCTATTTTTATCTTTTTCAGGTCATCATTGATATAATTCATAATTTCACAATTAACTTGCTAACTATGTATAAAGCTGCATTTTCCTTACAATTTTTATTAGAAACATATTATTTTAATAAGAATCACAGAAATTTACTCAAAAACAATTATGTGTTTGATGGCTATCTGCCTTCAAAGACTGGGAAATCCCGAAACAAAGATTTTATCTGTTGGGGTTTTGAACTACTATAAATCATCAGGGTATGGAGCATGCTCTGAAACATGGAAGGCATTTAATAAATGTTTACTGAATGAAATAATTTTTTCAACTAAGACAAAGAAAATTTAAGAGAACACTTGACAGCGACAGGGAAAGGAAGCAAGAATCAAAATGGTAATGAGACCATGAAGTGGTCATTCAAAATTCTAGGTAAGTTAACACAAAAGAATGTATGTTGAACCAATTCCTTATTTTCTAAAATGGAGCCAAATAAAATTTCACATGTTAAGTTTCATATATTCATCTATAACTGGTAAATAAATGCCCTCAACATCCCCTAAACTTACTAACAACACTGACTTTTACCAAACCAATTTTTTAAACACTATTCAGTGAATACCCGTAAAGCCTTCAAAAATGGATTAACATTGTATATAGTAGAAAAATATTTACTCTCTTTTAAAATTAGTTAAAATATATAAAAGATATTTAAGGTGGTAACAAATCTATATTAGACAATCCAAACATAAAAAGTACTAGTTTCGAATGTGAAAAGACAAACACTACTTAAGATAAAATTGAAATATAAGGTTTCATTTGGTTAAGTCTTCCCAGACATAAGTATCTTCTGCCACCATGTGCAAATTTCTGAAATTACATGTACACACACACAAAAAAATGTTATCAACCTCCTAGAACTGATCAAAGAATTCAGCAAAGTTTCTGAATACTAGATTAATGTACACAAATCAGTAGCTCTTCAATACACCAACAATGACCAAGCAGAGAATTAAATCAAGAACTCAACCCCTTTTACAATAACTGCAAAAAAAAAAAAAAAACCTTTAGGAATATACCTAACCAAGGAGTTGAAAGACCTCTTACAAGGAAAACTGTAAAACACTGCTGAAAGAAGTCACAGATGACACAAACAAATGAAAACATATCCCATGCACATGGATGGGTAGAATCAACATGCCAAAAGCAATCTACAAATTCAGTGTAATCCACATCAAAATATCACCATCATTCTTCATAGCATTAGAAAGAACAATTCTAAAATGTATATGGAATCAAAGAAGAGCCCATATAGCCAAAGCAAGACTAAACAAAAAGAACAAATCTGGAGGTATCACACTACCTGATTTCAAACTGTAAGACTATAGTCACCAAAACAGCATGCTACTGGTATAAAAATAGGCACATAGACCACTGGAACAGAATAGGGAACCCAGAAATAAACCCAAATACTTACATCCAACTGATCTTCAACCAAGCAAATAAACAAAAAAAACCATAAAGTAGGGAAAGAATACCCTTTTCAACAAATGGTGCTGGAATAACTGGCAGCCACATGTAGGAGAATGAAACTGGAACCTCATCTCTCACCTTATACATAAATCAACTCAAGATAAATCAAGGACTTAAACCTAAGACCTGAAACTATAAAAATTCTAGAAGATAACATTGGAAAAACCTTTCTAGACATTGGCTTTGGCAAGGATTTCATGACCAAGAACCCAAAAGCAAATGCAATGAAAACAAGATAAATAGCTTGGACCTAATTAAACTGAAGAGCTTTTGCACAGCAAAAGAACAGTGGCAGAGTAAACAGACAATCCACAGAATGGGAGAAAATCTTCCCAATCTATACATCTGACAAAGGACTAATAACCAGAATCTACAATGAACTCAAACAAATCAGTAAGAATAAAACAAACGATCCCATCAAAAAGTAAGCTAAGGACATAAATAGACAATTCTCAAAAGAAGATATACAAAAGGCCAACAAACATATGAAAAAATGCTCAACATCACTAATGATCAGAGAAATGCAAATCAAAACCACAATGTGATACCAACTTACTTCTGCAGGAATGACCATAATTAAAAAATCAAAAAACAGTAGATGTTGGCGTGCATGCAGTGATCAGAGAACACTTCTGCACTGCTGGTGAAAATGTAAACCAGTACAGCCACTATGGAAAACAGTGTGGAGATTCCTTAAAGAAGTAAAAGTAGAACTACCATTTGATCCAGCAATCCCCACTACTGGGTATCTACCCAGAGGAAAAGATAATCTTTTACATTATTTGTAAAAGATACTTACACACGCATGTTTATAGCCACACAATTCACAACTGCAAAATCATGGAACCAACCCAAATGCCCATCAATCAATGAATGGATACAGAAATTGTGGTATATATACACAATGGAACACTACTCAGCCATAAAAAGGAATGAATTAAAGCATTTGCAGGACCCGGATGAGGCTGGAGACTGTTATTCCAAGTGACGTAACTCAAGAATGGAAAACCAAACATTGCATGTTCTCACTGATATGTGGGAGCTAAGCTATGAGGAGGCAAAGGCATAAGAATGATACAATGGACTTCGGGTACTTGGGGGAAAGAGTAGGAGGGAAGTGAGGGATAAAAGACTACAAATATGGTGCAGTGTAAACTGCTCGGGGTGATTGGTAGACCAAAATCTGACAAATTACCACTAAACAATTTACTCATGTAACCAAATGCCACTGTACATCAATAACTTATGGAAAAAAAATAACAATGTATCAGACTAGGGTATTAATTTACTCTAATAGGCTCTACTATATTAAAAGATTAATCCAGTTTTTAAACAAAGTGAATATTCTAAGAAGAATTTAAGAAGGGGCCAGGTGCAGTGGCTCACACCTGTAATCCCAGCACTTTGGGAGGCCAAGGTGGGTGAATCACTTGAGGCCAGGAATTCAAGACCAGCCTGGCCAACATGGTGAAACCCCCTCTCTACTAAAAATACAAAAATTAGCCAGGCATGATGGGGTGCGCCTGTACTCCCAGCTACTCAGGAGCCTGAAGGGAGAGAATTGCTTGAACCCGGGAGGCGGAGGTTGCAGTGAGCCAAGATCGCACCAACGCACTCCAGCCTAGGTGATAGAGCGAGACCCAGTCTCAAAAAAAAAAAAAAAAAGAATGTAAGAAGAAAATGATCCTGAAAAGTTGCTCCTTCTTCCTGAGAGAAGATGGTGGTGTTCATTGGTACCTTAAGAAAATTGCATGCAGACACTCAATTTCATTTTCTTTCCAAGACTCAGCAATTATGGCTCTTCTAGGTCTTTTCCACTTCAAAATCTTAAATTCCTTACATACCCTCTCCTTTTCTCTCCCCCCACTTTTGGCACTTAAAATACTACGTTAAATGGGAAAAGAAACGAGTATTAAGCTACTTTAACTTGTACTGAATAATTAGTAACCAGAGATGCTTGATACTAGTTTTATAAGGACAAAAACCTTATTAATAGCCACATAGCAAAAAAACAAAAATAATTAAAAACTGAACCAGCTATGCATACTATCATATGCCTAGTAACTTGACAGTATTATCTAAAGACATGAATTAAAAGTGCTTAGAATAAGCCTAATGCCCTAAATTCTCATATATTTATAAAATACAATTTAAGAATTTAAAACTTTGTTTAAATTGTTAATCTTTATATAAACTACAATTCACACATTTGATTACTCAACGTTTTATCCAGCTGTGGTAATTAGCATGTTTGGTCTTTGTCAAAAAATAACCACGTATTTTTCTTTTGGGGAAAAAGGATTTACTGAACATCTATATAAACATACTACTGTCCCAGTAATTTTACAAAAATAAGTAGAACATTGTTTTTGTCCTCAATGAACTTACCATCTACTAGTAGCAAAAAGGTGTATGTAAGTAACTATAATATAATGTAGAAAACATTAAGTATCAAAAGATAAAAAATACAATTTCAAGGAAATTAAAAGACACAGATTTCTCTCCCACTTGAAGAATTAATCAGTTAAGAACCAACAGCACAGTATGAAGGTTGTTTTGAAAGACATTTTAGGGTTTGGCCATGCAGCAAAAGACAGAAAAACATTTAAGCCCAATGAATAGTGGGAGTCAAAACAACTTGAGGCCACTTTTAGAGAGCAATGCTCAGTTAAATGACTAGAACATAGAATTCATGACAGAGAACACTGAGATAAAGGTAGGAAAAATACATTCAGGCCAGATTTTGCAGTTTTGAACATCAAGTTAAAGAGAGATCAATGGGAAAACAGTGATGGATTTTGACAACGGTAATAAAATGATCAAAGTTGTACTTTATAAGGTGACAGTTAAAAAAGACTAAAGGTAAGATTATTTATGAAATTACTATAAACATCCAGAGGTACTGACAATTGGAATGGAGATAATAGGTCAGAGTTCTGATACTGTAAAAGAAAACAGAATCAACAGGGTTTGGCAACTAATAGCATACAGAATATAAGAAAGAAGAAAGACTTAGGAATCAAAAAATTATAAAATTTGTTTTCGGAGCACTCCTACCTGGAATTCTTGCCTCCTTCCTATCTACCTACTTCCTGCCTCACACTGATAGCAGCAGGAAGCAGACAAATGCCTAGGCAGATAGGGACAGGTCCACAGTCAAACCCTGTAGGGTCCAGCCCTACAGGGTCCTTTGAGCCCCTCTCTGCTGGTGTGGAGACGAGAAACTGTAGAAATAAAAGACACAAGACACAGAGATAGAGAAAGAGAGTTTGGGCCCAGGGGTCCACTGCCAACCAAAGCGTGGAGTCCGGCAATGGCCCTGAGTGCCTGGACGCTCTGACTTTTATTGAGTACAAAGCTGGAGGCAGGGTAGGTAGGGCATGGCACTGGTGGTCAGTGGTAAGGTCAAGTACATCACGTGTCATATAGGTAGGGGCCCAAGACTTTCTAGTAGCCAAGATGAGGTAAGGAACATAATATGTCAGCACTTTTCCATACTTGTCAAGAAAGAACAAAGACATTAAGATTTATATTACTTTTAATGATTATCTCTTCTAAGAAAAAAGGAACCAGGTGCTGAAGCGGAACATGAGAGTGGACATGGAATGTATCCACTGAAGCACAGCATCACATAGAGACAATTAAGCCCCCAAATGTCTGTGAGCTTACCTGACAGCCATCAGGCCTACTGCAAGAGCTTAGAGGACCAGAATTTTCTTCTGACTCCCCCAGAGGAAGGAGATGTCTCAACCATCTTGGACGTGTCCTTCCCTAGATGGCTAAACAGTGTGTGCTTTCCCAGTGCTGGCACTGCTGCACAGCCGAAGCGCCCTCCAGCAGCCCTTACATGAGCATGACAGAAGGCTTAAAGCATCTTGCCTTAGGGTAATTCCTTTCACAATGTCACCCCAGGTTCACACTTCACGACCTGAAGGCATTAGTAAAAGAACTATGATCACCTATGAATAACAAGATTACCTATTAATAACTACTATGGTTATATCTCTAGTTATTTTCTTCTTCATTATTTACATGGAAATAGGCTGAGGCTTCTAACACCTGCCTTGGCACTTATGGGGACTACCCCTGACAAAACCCCACCTTCACACCAAAGACAGTTTAAAGCCTGAAAGCCAAGGTACAAGTCTCAGATAAATCTACAGACCAGATTCAGAACCTCTTTTCCCATTTGGCACTCTTTCTCTGATTGATCCCCATTCTTCACCTACTTTACATACACCTACCCTTCCCTAATTGGCTTTTTACACCATCATGCCTACCTTTGAGTGGTGCGTTTGTTTTAGCCTTTTTTGCATTCTCACAAACCAATCAGCATGCACTCCCTGATTCTGAGCCCATAAAAGCCCCAGACTCAGTCATATTTTGGAATTGCCAGTCTCTTGGTGTGTGAGACTACCCACCTTCAGGTGGGGGAACACCCACTTTGAGTCCCCTTTCCACTGAGAACTGTTCTGTCACTCAATAAAACTCTTCTCTGCCCTCTCACCCTTCAGTTGTCAGTGCAACCTCATTCTCTTGGGCACAGGACAAGAACTCAGGAACCACCAAACAGGTAGGAAAAAGGCTGTAACACTGTGGCCCTCTGCCCTCTGCCAGCACCAGGCAGCCACCCCAGGCAATAGGATGCAGCAACAGGGCTGGTCAGCCCTGGAGGCACTGGCTGGAGCAGGGCAGCAGGATCGAACAAGCTATAACACAGGCAGGCTGGGGAACACCTGGCCCAGCCACAGGCTGAGTGTGGATCCTGTGGCAAGCACAGGATCTGGGCCAGAGTGCAAGCCAGGTGTGACCCCATGGGCCTAGTGGGTAGGTGCCTCCTGCAGTGAGCCTGGGCACAAGCGAGGCCCTGGTGGGGGTGTTGCTGGCCACATAGCTCTCCAGCTGGCAAAGGAGCAGCAAAAAAATACTGCATCAACATTAAAGCTAAAGATCTCACAGTTATTGAGCACTTACTATGTGTAAGGCACTGGGCAACTATTATCCATATACCATCTTATTTAATCCTTAACCTTAGACGTAAGTACTGTTACTGTGCCCATTTTACTGATGAGGAAACCAAGGCTCAGAATGGTTAACCAAATTACCCAAGTTCACACAGTAAGTGCTTAGATGTTAACCAATGTCAGATAATCATTAAAAGTGTTAGTCATAATACATTTAAAATGTAATCTCTCACATAGGTATGCATATTTTTAAAATAAACTCAAAGATGCAATGATCTTCAAAAGCCAATAAGGGTGGGCAGCAGTGGCTCAAGCCTGTAATCCTAGCACTTTGGGAGGCCAAGGTTAGCAGATCGCTTGAGGTCAGGAGTTCGAAACCAGCCAGGCCAACATGGTAAAACCCCGTCTCTACTAAAAACACAAAAAAAATTAGCCAGGCATGGTGGCAGGCACCTGTAATTCCAGCTACTTGAGAAGCTGAGGCAGGAGAATTGCTTAAACCTGGAAGGCAGAGGCTGCAGTGAGCTAAGATTGTGTTACTGCACTCCAGCCTGGGAAACAAAGACTACATTTAAAAAAAAAAAGCCAATGGGGCTTGGTGCAGTGGCTGACACCCGTAATCCAGCACTTTGCAAAGCCAAGATGGGTGAATCACTTGAGGTCAGGAGTTCGAGGCTAGCCTGGCCAATGCGGTGAAACCTACTAAAAATAAAAAATTAGCTGGGTGTGGTGCCACGCGCCTGTAATCCCAGCTACTCGGGAGGCTGGGATATCTATCCTAATAATCATGAACCTACCAAATTTTTCTTTAAAAATATATGCCGGACTAGCAAATTACACAATCAATATGACTAAAGGTGACCCCAAGAAACCAATGGGCTAAGAGCTACTATGCCTTCTTTGTACAGGCCAGAAGCACAAAAAGAAAAATCCAGAAATCCCCCATTAGTGTGGCAGTTTCTTAAGAAGTGCTCTCACCGGTCAAAGACAATGTCTAAGAAAGGAAATCTAAATTTGACGATCTGGAAATAAAGCATTTTGGAGCTGCTAAGAGAAGCAGGAAGAAGGATCCGAATGTCCATAAACTGTCACTGCCAGCTAGCTTCTTGCTCTGTTTAGAGTTGCATCCTAAGAACAAATCCACAAACACTGGCATCTTAACTGAAGACCAAAATGTTAGGTATGATGTAGGATAATCTTAGTGGTATCAAAAAGCAGCCTTACAATAATAAGGGGGTAAAGCTGAATGAGAAATATGACAAGGATGTGGCCACTTCAGGAAAATCTGACGGTCCAAAGGAGAAAGCTAAGGTTCCTAAAAATTACAAAGGGGACTAGGATGAAGAGGATGACAGATAGGAAACAGAGAGGATTAAGGAAGGGGGTATGAAGAAGAAATAAAACTGAACATCTCTTTCCATGTCAATTCCAGAGTAGGGAAAGCACCATAAGGAGAATGTGTCTCTGCCCTTAGTAGATTTAATTACAAAATTAGAATATGATCACATTTTTTCTAAGTGTTCTGAAAATTTTAAGTATGTGCATTCAACAAAGGTGTTATGAGCACCCAGAAACTGTATCAAAGTTGCAAAAATTTCCAAACATTTTAAAGAAGCTCTTCTCAGCTGGTTAAGGTGGCTCACACCTATAATCCCAGCACTTTGAAAGGCCTAGGCGGGCAGGTCACCTGAGGTCAGGAGTTCAAGTCCAGCATGGTCCACACAGTGAAACCCTGTCTCTACTAAAAATACAAAAATTAGGCATGGTGGCAGGAGCTTATAATACCAGCTACTTGGAAGGCTGAGGCAGCAGAATCCCATGAAACTGGCAGGCAGAGGTTTCAGTGAGCCAAGATCATGACACTACACTCCAGCCTGGGCAACAGAGCAGACTCCTTCTCAAAAACAAAAGAAGTTCTTTCACTCTGTGCATCTTTTTCTCAGCCTTATAAAGGCATTTAATGATATTCACAGCATTTTTCTTTTAAAGTGGTGTTCACTCTGGTTATTCACCAGAAATCCAGAGTTATCAATTGTATATATCTATAGCTTACAAAATAAATAAATCACATAGACAAACTCTTGAGGCCCATGCTTGGAAGTGTGAGGCAATAAACGTGACTTTTTGGAAGGGCCACATTCAAGGTATGTGCTGTGAAGCCAGATCGACTGAGGCTACAGCTGGCAGCCATCTCACCCAGGTGGTTGCTGTAGCTGTTTTTGCAGTTATGTGTTTGCTATATATCATCTGCTGCCATTCTGAGCTTTGGAAAGGCAGGGAGGGAGTCAGCTGCATGAAAAGTGTATGGATTTATTTTTAAGTGGGATAGTTTTTAAACAAACTACAGACCTCTTCAGCCATAAAGAGTCATTGTATCAAAGTCCAGAAACCGTTCCTACTTAACCTATGATATGAACAGTAATAATCTGCTTTTGGCTTTGGGTTGTTTGTTTGTTTTTTGGTATGTTTACAACAATGAAATGTCTTTTAAAGGAAAATAAACCATATTATAATTTTAAAATCTAGTCAAAGCATAAATATTTTAGTGTTTTAGAGCTCAGAAAGCAAAATGCAATTTACTTTAGAAATGCTTTGAGTTACACTGATTTAGGAGTAAAGAAGAGCAAAAACTTGTAAATGAGGCAAATATGATTCTCCCTCCTCTGGAGTTAAGCTAATTAACTTTACATGCAAAGAGAAGAATCTGAAAATTTTCAGGCCTAGGTAAACTAAGTAAGAAGTAGTTTAATCTATTAACATGTATAAGAATAATAATGATACCTCAACAGAAAGAAGGTGGTTAACATAAAAATAAAGGGGTGAGGGCAAACTTCTAATATGCATTCAGTACTATTCAGGAAAAAAGAGCAATGAAACTGTAGAACCAACCCACAGAAATAATCACTAAAGGGATGCTTTCTACTGCAGACACAGTGAGGCCCTATTAAAAAAGGCTCTCATGCCTACCTGCTTCCTGTCATTTTAATTCTATGTTTACCAGGCAACCATCTAAACACTAATTCAGTTTCCCAGAAAGCTTAATAGAGGTCCACAATCCCCTAAAGTCATAAAGTTCTTAAAAACAAAAGCTCTTTGAGAACTTATCTGGCAGCAAATCCTGATATAAATGTACATAAAGTCTTTATTTACTCCATTTACTGTGAATACTCAAATTTTTTTCTGAAGATATATTGATGTATTCAATTACAGTATTATCCTAGATCCCACTGGATGTTAAAATTCACTAAATACTACTTACTCACTTTCTAAAATCTAAAAAACAATACATGATTCTGAGACATATCTGAAAAGGTGTCCCCTGGAAGTAAATATAAATATTCTAACTACTAGAAAATGAGAGCCCTCTTTACCAGTCCCCCTCCTTACCTAGCAGCAGAAAAAATAAATCAGTATTCTCATTTATATTTCAATGTTATATAAATTTAAGTAATGTGAGTCTGCTGCCAAGAATCTTATCATTTCTGGCTATGTTGGTAAAGTCCAACTCCAGGCTACAAGATTACCAGACCCTATAACCACAATCCAGGTGGCACATACCTACTTAGAATATCTTTCCGATTTTTGGCCTTCAGAAGATGGCCGATTAGGAGCAGCTGAAGATTGCAGCTCCCAGTGAAAGCGCGGAGGGTGAGTGGACGCCGCATTGCCAGATGATTTTTACTGCCCACAGACCAGGAGATTCCCAGGGGAAGGAGCCCCACGGGTCGCCAGCGCGGCTGGTTTGGCCGGCACAGCTGTTTTTGCCGGCGCAGCTGTTTTCACCAGCGCTGCTGTTTTGGGCGGCGTCCCGGCGCAGCGGTTCCCCATACAAATACGTGGGTCCGGGTGCCGTTTTAGCTGGCAATTGGAGCTCCGGGAAGGCAGAGCCGCCCATTCATCTGATTAAAAAAGGGGACTGAAACAGACAGCCAGGACAGGAGATTTCCCGGGCAAAAACGCCACGAATCTCAGTGCCCACATTTTCAGCCAGCGCAGTGGGTCGCCACACAGGAAATCACACAGATCCCGGCGCCTTTTCAACAGGCGGCTGGAACACCTGGGAGACTCTGAGGCAGGGAGCCAGGTGATCAGGCTCGGCTGGTCCCCACCCCCACAAAAAAACAGCCCTCGGAAACGCTCTGGATCGAGAGTTTCACAGCAAGCACAGCTGAGCCCGGGACAGCCCAGCTCTGTGGGGGGAGAGGCGTCCGCCATTACTGAGGCAGTCTGCCGCTACAGAGGTAGTTTGCCATTGCCGAGGCAGTTCTCACTACACCGGTATAAACAGGAATACAGGGAAGTTCATACGGCAGCTGGGTGGAGCCCACAGCAGCTCAGCAAAGCCTCTGTAGGCACAGTGACTAGGCTGCCTCATCGCTGGCAAGACAGCCCTGAGAAAAAGGCAGCAGCACAAGGGAAACTCATAAATAAAGCCCTAACTCCCTGGGACAGAGCACCTGGGGAAAAAAGGGGTTTATGAGTTCTGTTGCAGCAGACTTAAACGTACCTGCCCAGCAACTCTGAATGAACAACGGAGATCACAGCTCAGCACTTGAGCTCCTATAAAGGACACTCTGTCTCCTCAAGCAGCTCTCTGACCCCCGTATATCCAACGAGTCACCTCACAAAGGAGTGCTCCGATGGACATCTGGTGGGTATTCTTCTGGGACAAAGATAGCAGAAGAGGAGACTGGCAGCAACCCTTACTGTTCTGCAGCTGCTGCAGGTGATCCCCTAGGCAAGCAGGGCCGGGAGTGGACCTCAGCAGTCCTACAGCAGAGGGGCCAGACTGTTAGAAGGAAAACTAGGAAACAGAAATAAATAACTTCATCATCAACAAACGGGACATCCACTTAGAGACCCCATCTGAAAATCACCAACCACAAAGACCACACATAGATAAATCCACAAAGATGGGAAGAAACCAGCGCAAAAAGGAGGAAAACACCCAAAACCAGAATGCCTCTCCTCCTACAAGGGATCACAACTCCTCACCAGCAAGGGAACAAGGCTGGATGGACAATGAGTGTGATGAAATGACTGAATCAGCCTTCAGAAGGTGGGTAATAAGAAACTTCTGTGAGCTAAAAGAACATGTTCTAACCCAAAGCAAAGAAACTAAGAACCTGGAAAAAAAATTTGACAAAATGCTAATGAGAATAACCAACTTAGAGAGGAATGTAAGTGAATTGATGGAGCTGAAAAACAACACAAGAACTTTGCAAAGCATACACAAGTTTCAACAGCCGAATCGACCAAGCAGAAGAAAGGATATCAGAGGTCGAAGATCAACTCAATGAAATAAAACGAGAAGGAAAGAGTAGAGAAAAAAGGGTAAAAAGGAATGAACAAAGTCTCCAAGAAATATGGGACTATGTGAAAGACCTAATCTACGTTTGATAGGTGTACCTGAATGTGAAGGAGAGAATGAATCCAAGCTGGAAAATACTCTTCAGGATATTATCCAGGAGAACTTCCCCAACATAGGAAGGCAGGCCAATATTCAAGTCCAGGAAATACAGAGAACACCACAAAGATATTCCTCAAGAAGAGCAACCCCAAGGCACATAATTGTCAGATTCACCAGGGTTGAAATGAAGGAGAAAATGCTAAGGGCAGCCAGAGAGAAAGGTCGGGTTACACACAAAGGGAAGCCCATCAGACTCACAGCAGATCTCTCAGCAGAAACCCTACAAGCCAGAAGAGAGTGGGGGCCAATATTCAACATCCTTAAAGAAAAGAACTTTCAACCCAGAATTTCATATCCAGCCAAACTGAGCTTCATAAGTGAAGGAAAAATAAAATCCTTTGCGAACAAGCAAGTACTCAGAGATTTCATCACCACCAGGCCTGCCTTACAAGAGCTCCTGAAAGAGGTACTAAACATAGAAAAGGAACAACCAGTACCAGCCACTCCAAAAACATACCAAACAGTAAAGACCATCAACACAATGAAGAAACTGCATCAACTAACGGGCAAAACAGCCAGCTAGCATCAAAATGGCAGGATCAAATTCACACATAACAATATTAACCTTAAATGTAAATGGCTAAATGCCCCAATTAAAAGACATAGACTGGCAAACTGGATAAAAAGCCAAAACCCATCAGTGTGCTGTATCCAGGAAACCCATCTCCCATGCAGAGATACACAAAGGCTCAAAATAAAGCGATGGAGGAAGATTTACCAAGAAAATGGAGAGCAAAAAAAAGCAGGAGTTGCAATTCTCATCTCTGATAAAATAGACTTTAAACCAACAAAGATCAAAAGAGACAAAGAAGGACATTACATAATGGTAAAAGGATCAATGCAACAAGAAGAGTTAACAATTCTAAATATATACGCACCCAATACAGGAGCACCCAGATACATAAGGCAAGTTCTTAATGACTTACAAAGAGACTTAGACTCCCACACAATAATAGTGGGAGACTTGAACACCCCATTGTCAATGTTAGACAGATCAACAAGACAGAAAATTAATAAGGATATCCAGGACTTGAACTCAGACCTGGATCAAGCAAACCTAATAGACATTTACAGAACTCTCCACCCCAAATCCACAGAATATACATTCTTCTCAGCACCACATCGCACCTACTCTAAAATTGACCACATAATTGGAAGTAAATCACTCCTCAGCAAATGCAAAAGAACGGAAATCATAACAAACAGTCTCTCAGACCACAGTGCAATCAAGTTAGAATGCAGAATTCAGAAACTAACTCAGAACTGCACAGCTTCATGGAAACTGAACAACTGGCTCTTGAATGTTGACTGGATAAACAATGAAATGAAGGCAGAAATAAAGATGTTCTTTGAAACCAACGAGAACGAAGACACAACATACCAGAATCTCTGGGACACATTTAAAGCAGTCTCTAGAGGAAAGTATATAGCAATAAATGCCCACATGAGAAGCAAGGAGAGATCTAAAATTGACACCCTATCATCAAAATTGAAAGAGCTAGAGGAGCAAGATCAAAAAAACTCAAAACCTAGCAGAAGACAAGAAATAACTAAGATCAGAGCAGAACTGAAGGAGATAGAGACACGAAAAACTCTTCAAAAAATCAATAAATCCAGGAGCTGGTTTTTTGAAAAGGTCAACAAAATAACAGACCACTAGCCAGATTAATAAAAAAAAAAGAGAAAATAATCAAATAAATGCAATAAAAACGATAAAGGGGATATCACCACAGATTCCACAGAAATTCAAACCATCATCAGAGATTATTACAAACAACTCTATGCACATAAACTAGTAAACCTGGAAGAAATGGATAAATTCCTGGACACATGCATCCTCCCAAGCCTAAACCAGGAAGAAGTTGAAACCCTGAATAGACCAATAACAAGGTCTGAAGTTGAGGCAGCAATTAAGAGCCTACCACCCAAAAAAAGCCCAGGTCCAGATGGGTTCACAGCCGAATTCTACCAGACATACAAAGAGGAGCTGATACCATTCCTTCTGAAACTATTCCAAACAATCCAAAGAGAGGGAATCCTTCCTAAATCATTTTATGAGACCAACATCATCCTGATACCAAAACCTGGCAGAGACTCAGCAAGAAAAGAAAACTTCAGGCCAATATCCATGATGAACATAGATGCAAAAATCTTCAATAAAATACTGGCAAACCGATTGCAACAGCACATCAAAAAGCTTATCCACCATGATCAAGTAGGCTTCATCCCGGGGATGCAAGGCTGGTTCAACATACACAAATCTATAAACATAATCCACCACATAAACAGAACCAAAGACAAAAACCACATGATAATCTCAATTGATGCAGAGAAGGCCTTTGACAAAATTCAACAGCGCTTTATGCTAAAAACTCTCAATAAACTAGGTATTGATGGAACGTATCTCAAAATGATAAAAGCTATTTACGACAAACCAACAGCCAATATCATACTGATTGGGCAAAAACTAGAAGCATTCCCTTTGAAATGTGGCACTAGACAAGGATGTCCTCTCTCACCACTCCTATTCAATATAGTACTGGAAGTTCTAGCCAGAGCAATCAGGCAAGAAAAAGAAATAAAGGGTATTCAAATAGGAAAGGAGGAAGTCAAATTGTCTCTATTTGCAGACGACATGATTGTATATCTAGAAGACCCCATCGTCTCAGCCCAAAATCTCCTGAAACTGATAAGCAACTTCAGCAAAGTCTCAGCATATAAAATCAATGTGCAAAAATCACAAGCATTCCTATACACCAATAACAGACTTAAAGACAGCCAAATCAAGAACCAACTGCCATTCACAATCACTACAAAGAGAATAAAATACCTAGGAATACAACTAACAAGGAATGTAAAGGACCTCTTCAAGGAGAACTACAAACCACTGCTCAATGAAATAAGAGAGGACACAAACAGATGGAGAAATATTCCATGTTCATGGCTAGGAAGAATCAATATTGTCAAAATGGCCATACTGCCCAAAGTAATTTACAGATTCAATGCTATCCCTATCAAGCTACCAATGACCTTCTTTGAAGAACTGGAAAAAACCACCTTAAACTTCATATGGAACCAAAAGAGAGCCCACATAGCCAAGTCAATTCTAAGCAAAAAGAACAAAGCTGGAGGCATCACACTCCCAGACTTCAAACTATACTACAAAGCTACAGTAATCAAAACAGCATGGTACTGGTACCAAAACAGAGATATAGACCAATGGAACAGACAGAGGCCTCCAATGCAACACAACACATCTACAACCACCCGATCTTTGACAAACCTGACAAAAACAAACAATGTGGAAGCGAGTCCCTGTTTAATAAATGGTGTTGGGAAAACTGGCTAGCCATGTGCAGAAAGCAGAAACTGGACCCCTTCCTGACACCTTACACTAAAATTAACTCCAGATGGATTAAAGACTTAAACATAAGACCCAACACCATAAAAACCCTAGAAGAAAATCTAGGCAAAACCATTCAGGACATAGGCGTAGGCAAGGACTTCATGACCAAAACACCAAAAGCAGTGGCAACAAAAGCCAAAATAGACAAATGGGACCTAATCAAACTCCACAGCTTCTGCACAGCAAAAGAAACAGTCATTAGAGTGAATCAGCAACCAACAGAATGGGAAAAAATTTTTGCAGTCTACCCATCTGACAAAGGGCTGATAACCAGAATCTACAAAGAACTGAAACACATTTACAAGAAAAAAACAAACAAGCCCATTCAAAAGTGGGCGAAGGATATGAACAGACACTTTACAAAAGAAGACATACATGAAGCCAACAAACATATGAAAAAATGCTCATCATCACTGGTCATTAGAGAAATGCAAATCAAAACTACATTGAGATACCATCTCACGCCAGTTAGAATGGCGATCATTAAAAAATCTGGAGACAACAGATGCTGGAGAGGATGTGGAGAAATAGGGACGCTTTTACACTGTTGGTGGGAGTGTAAATTAGTTCGACCATTGTGGAAGACGGTGTGGCGATTCCTCAAGGACCTAGAAATAGAAATTCCATTTGATCCAGCAATCCCATTACTGGGTATATATCCAAAAGACTATAAATCGTTCTACTATAAGGACACATGCACACGAATGTTCATTGCAGCACAGTTTACAATAGCAAAGACCTGGAACCAACGCAAATGCCCATCGATGATAGACTGCACAGGGAAAATGTGGCACATATACACCATGGAATATTATGCAGCCATCAAAAACGATGAGTTCGTGTCCTTTGTAGGGACATGGATGAACCTGGAAACCATCATTCTCAGCAAACTGACACAAGAACAGAAAATCAAACACCGCATGTTCTCACTCATAGGCGGGTGTTGAACAATGAGAACACATGGACACAGGGAGGGGAGTATCACACACTGGGGTCTGTCGGGGGGAAAAAGGGGAGGGATAGTGGGGGGTGGGGAGTTGGGGAGGGATAGCATGGGGAGAAATGTCAGATATAGGTGATGGGGAGGAAGGCAGCAAATCACAGTGCCATGTGTGTACCTATGCAACAATCTTGCATGTTCTTCACATGTACCCCCAAACCTAAAATGCAATAAAAAAAAAAAAATTACAATTTTGAAAAAAAAAAAAAAAAAAGAATATCTTTCCGAAACGTACTAGTTTCTAAGCCAAGGAAAGCCTGTTTACTTTTCTTCCATCCTCCCTGATTGACATATCAGAAGACAAACCAACAGTTAACCTATATCCCCTCCCAATTCTACCTCACTATCAGCCTTCATTCACCTTCTACAAAACCTAGGGGGAAAAGGTAAAAAATTAAAATAGAATACAGTTACTACGTGGTAACTTAATTTTTATCAAATTAAGTTAATGGAAAATCATTTAAGTATGATCTCTAAGAAATTAAACATGAGAAGATTTTTCATGTTGCTTACCAAGACATAATACTAGACCAGATAGATGACAGCAATGATACCAAATGATGATTTTCTGATCTCAGCTTTGAGCCCTAAAGATTCCAAGTATCTTTTCTAATGGTTAAAAATATTTACATAAGGTTTAATTTTGAATCTACACGTTTAGATTTTATTTCATTTACAAAACTCAACAAGAAATCATACAAAATATACAGCTGACATTAACATTTATGAAACATGAAAAAGTCTAAGTTGAACCTATAAAATGTAAAAGGTAAAATTAAGAAATGTACACATAAGGAGCTAGTAGGTGACTCACTGAATGTGTCTGCCTCAAGTCCTTTGTGAAATAAGATGGGTAAAAATATTAAGTATATCCAGTCCATTTTAAAAGATATTCTTAATAACCTCCTTATAATTACTAAAGTAACACCTGATATTTGCAGAGAATGAGGAAAATCTCAGGTACATAGAACAAAATTACAATCATTCTTAATCTTATCATCAAAGATAAACAGTTTATATGTAATTATGTTAGTTTTTCCATGTTATTAGTTCTTCTGAAACACCATTTCTAATAACTGCATACTAACCCATCTATCATGTGACTATAATTTCATTATTCTATCATTGATATCTACGGTAATTTAAATTTCTCATTTTACTATAGACTTGCAACGCACCAATTAACATCTTTGTACATAAATCACAGAATGATTTATTAGAGTCCCTTTTGCCCATTCTTTTTAGTAAAGCTTTAAGTTTTTTCCTATTAAACTAAATAAGCTGTTTTCATATTAATGCGGTCAATCACATACTAATCCCAAACATTCCATTTGCCTTTATATTTTAACCAAACCATTTGATTCAATAGTTTAACTCACCTCATAATATAATCACATCTTACAGGTAAAAAGGAACCTTTTGGTCCATCCTTAATTCAGGGACAAAATATTATTTTCCCTCTTGAGACAATTAAGGCCCAAATAAACCTTTCAAAAAATTACACAGAAAACAAATATGTGTCTGATTATTAACAAAGCTGAACAGTTATAGCCCAGCAATTTCCATTCTCACCTCATTACTGAAAACAATCTTTCAAATAAAAATATCAGGTAATTAGCACTTCAGGCTAATAAACATAAAAATAAATTACTATTCAAATAATATTTAGACACTGGTTTGCAAGACATTGTGCTAGGGGTGTAGAAGATAAAAAGATGATTAAGAAGTTTTCTTTTCCCTCAGGAAAAATATAAAAACTGAAGAATCAAATAGACAAATTGTAACAAGCAAACAAGCAAGATTCAAAGAAAAAAATCTATAATCATTTTACAGTATACAGAAGTGTAATAGTTTTTTGGAAACATTATATTTAAATCTTGTAAGAACACGACATGTTTGTCCTATCTAGCTATATGATACTGATAGTGGCAGGAGACAGACAAATTCCTAGGCAGACAAGAGTGGGTCCCAGTGAAACCTGACTTTCAAGCCAAAAACAGCCTGGAGCCTGAAAACAAGCTACCAGTTACCGATGAAGTCCATGACCAGATAGAGAACTTCCTCAATGCCTTTTTAGCCAATCAAATGGTGTTTTTTCCAGGCCTCATGGAGCAATCAGCATACACTCCTCCATTCAGAGCCCATAAAACCCCTGGACTCAGTCACAGGTGGAGACTACTCCCTTTCAGGTAGGGACTACCCACTTCAGGTCTCCTCTTGTGTGGAGAGTGGAATAAAACTTTTCTGCCTTATTCACTCACTCTCTGGTTGTCCCCATAACCTTATTCTTCTTAGATGTGGGACAAGAACCTGGGACCCAACAAATGGTGGGTGTAAAAGCAGCTACTGTAAGTCCATAGCCTTCCCAACCTCTGCCATCACAGAGCTGCTGCCCCACATGACAGGAAGCACTGGAGGGGTGGGGCCAGCCCAGGAGATGCAGACCAGAGTGAGGCAGTGGGACTGAACAAGCTATAACATGAACAAGCTGGCCAGCTTGCTGAGCTGCAGGTGGTGACACACTCCCACTAGCTGGTCTATGAAAGAAGAGCTAGGACCCTTCTGAGGTCCCAGACCCAAGGACTCCCAGAGCCAGAGCTATGACATGCCCCAGTTTGCTGGGCTGCAGACAGCAGAAACAAGCTGTGACATGCTGAAACACCACCTTTGGGGCTCCACAGTTGCTGGCATCTCTGAGTTTTCTGGTACTACTACATTCCCCCTCATCCAGATTCTGGCACCCAAGGTGGAAGCCACTGTGGTATGCCTGATCCAGCCACAGCCTCACACAAAGCCAGTGCCTGGAGCTGCTTAACCTGCTGCAGACCCACCACAGCAGCCAGTGCACCTGGCTGTGGACCATGGCTGGATCCTACACTCACTTGCTCACATATCCCTTGCTGCTCTGTGCCTGGCTCACCCTCAGCAGACATGGGATCCAGGCTGGTAGTGTGAGCCAAGCACAGCCTGCCAGGCTGAGTGGGCAGAGCAAGCCTAGCGGCCAGCTCAGAGCTAAGTGAGGCCCAGGCAGGGGTGCTGCCAGCCAGAGAAGATTTCTGGATGGCAAAGTGGCACTGAAAAAATCCTGTATCAATATCAAACAGGTCATTTTACTTCTACAGGCTTTAATTTCTTCATCTTTAAAATGAAAAGATTTCCAAGTAAAGATGACAGACTGAAGATATTATAAGAGCTTATTTTTTATCCTCTCCATTCCAAAACCATACTAAACTATTAGTAAAGCAATTTTTATAAGAAATAATCCATAACGACTAAGAGAACAAGAATGGAGCCATTAGTGGCTAAACAATTTCAACAGATTTCTGAAGATGGAAAGCAGGAGAACAGTGTAAATAATGAAACAGAGCAGACAGAGGAGGCCACAGCTCAGAATACAAACAGAGGGGAATACAGCTAAAGAGACAGCCAAGCTGCCAAAATCAAGTGAACTCAAACACCAGGTAGGGAGGACATCAGGAGCAGGAAGCAAATACAGGCAAGATTAACTGAAACACTAACCCTAAAAGAAATTTCCCCCAGCCTGTCTATCTGAATAGTTCTTGGTCAGTTCTTACTGCTTTATTCATAAATATGGACAGATAACCAAAATTCCCAAGACATTTGAAACATGAAAGAAACCAAAATAAAACAAAAAATGTCCCCAGAAGAGATAAACAGGAAAGAATACATTGCTTCTTATTATAAGCCCTTCTACACTAATTAATTTTTCTAAGCCATAAGTAACTATTCCATCAATTTAAGAAAAAAGTTAATCTCCACTACTAGGGAGGCTGAGGCAGGAGGATCGCTTGAGCCTAGGGGTTCAAGAGCAGACTGGGCAACAGAGCAAAATCCTGTCCCAAAGGAAAAAAAAAGTGTACCAACTGAAAAAAGGGGGATTATTTAACAAAACAATTGGAAGCTCTCTTTCAGTTAATTCTACTCCCTATGTAAAACTTCACTTGTATACAGTGTTCTTATTAAGCAACCATAAACTACAATTTAATAAAATAGTAAGTAGAACAAGTAAAATTAATATTACGCATATATTCTTTCCCATATTTTTCATGAATTTTAATTTTTCTTTTCCTTTCAATGCATATATAATTTTTATCACCTTAAATTCTGTACAAAAACTTCAAATTTTAAGATTGTATACTACCTATACACATACCCCTACACACACATACAATGTTTCAGAACTATGATCACTAGCATATTAACATTATCATGCATTACCATTATTTTAAATCTGAAAATTTAAATAAATTTTCAATCATTTAAATAAAAAGAAACATACACCGTTCTTCCAGTAACATACCATAAAGTCAATAATACATGCAATATTGACCAAATTATGGTTTTAAATACTTTTACTTTATCATGAGCATTGTTATAACACATCTTATAACACTAATAACCATTAAATATTCTTAAGTAGTATCTTAAAAGCTTCACTAAGTGTTTCAGACATTAAAAACTAGAAAACATTTTATGTTGCAAGGATAAACTATTTTATATTTTCTCTTGTACTCCTTTTCAAGCCATTAGTTAAGTATCACAATTTGCCTAAAATTTTTTAAAAGTTAAAACTTGATGTAGAAAACATATATATGTGACACATCACCATTCAATAAACCATCACAAAAACACCAACAATGAGTAAAATGTAGAATTAACAATCTGACTGAGACCTAACTGACCCACTCATACTTGGGAGATGTATCCCTGACACATACAATCCATTCACTAAAGAGAAGCAATTCATTCCTTTTCTCCTGCAAGCTAAAATAAAACTATAAATCAAGATGTTAAAAAGCAACAAAATGAGGTCCTCAAATTAGGTAAGAGAAGCATACGTTTATAAAAACTAGCAAAACACCCATCCAATCCTAATTATACTAAGTTAAGAAAACTCTACATATAGGTGACATGCCACTTAATCATGCATATCTGATGATCCACTTCAAAATCATACATAAGAAAAAAAACCCCATGGTAGTTACAAAGGGATGCCTACCTGAAATCTGAAGCATTTCCTTCTCTCAAACAAATGCAAAAAAATAAAATGAGAAAATGTTATGATATCTAGATTATCATACAAGTATAAAGAATTGAACATATTCAAGAAGTAGGAGCAGTTACAAATGGTCAGTCCATGATAGCGAGATTGTTGCCTTTACTTGAAGGGACGAAAAAGAAAATGGATTATCTTGGATGTGGCAAGATGGCCAAACAGGAACAGCTCCAGTCTGCAGCTCCCAGCGAGACCAACGCAGAAGGCGGGTGATTTCTTTATTTCCACTAGAGGTACACTGCTCATCTCACTGGGACTGGTCAGGCAGCGGGTGCAGCCCTCGGAGGGCAAGGAGAAGCAGAGTGGGGTGTCACCTCACCAGAGAAGTGCAAGGAGTCACGGGTCTCCCCTTTCCCAGCCAAGGGAAGCCATGAGGGACTGTGCTATCTGGCCCAGATACTACTCTTCTCACACAGATTTTGCAATCTGAAGACCAGGAGATGTGCCTATACCACCAGGGCCCTGGGTTTCAAGCACAAAAGTGGGCAGCTCTTCAGACAGACATCAAGCTAGCTGCAGTTTTTTTTTTCGTACCCCAGTGGTGCCTGAAACCCCTATGAAACAGAACAAATGGTTCACTCCCCCTGGAAAGGGGGCTGAAGCCAGGGAACCAAGTGGTCTCGCTCAGCAGGTTCCACTCCCATGAAGGCCAGCAAAAGCTAAGAACCACTGGCTTGAAATTCTCACTGTCAGCACTGCAGTTTGAAGTTGACCTGGGACGATCCAGCCTGAGTGAGGAGGGGGTGTCTGCCATTACTGAGGCTTGAATAGGTGGTTTTCCCCTGACTGTCAGGGGAAAGTTCCTCTAAGGACTTGGAGGAACTCAACACAACACAGCAAAGCGGCTGTGGCCAGACTACCTCCATAGATTCCTCCTCACTGGGCAGGGCATCTCTGAAAGAAAGGCAGCAGCCCCATTCAGGGGCTTATAGATAAAACTCCCATCTCCCTGGGACAGAGCACCTGGGACAAGGGGCAGCTGAGGGTGCAACTTCAGCAGACTTAATCATTCCTGCTGGCCGGCTACAAAGACAGCAGTGGATCCTGACAAGGCAGGTTCTCCCCAGAACAGTGCTTGAGCTCTGCTAAGGGACAGACTGCCTCCTCAAGTGGGTCCCTGACCCCTATGCCTCCTGACTAGAAGAGACCTCCCAACAGGGGTTGACAGACACCTCATACTGTTGCAGAATATTCAGGAGACCAGAGAGACCAGTGGGTGAAACAGGAGGATTTTATTAAGTTGGCCACAGGCTCAGCGGATTAGCATCCCAAGGATGAGCAAAGGAGACAGAAATGGGGTACTTTTTATACATCCAGGATGATATAGCAGCTAACAGGTTTACAGAAGCCAGGAAAAAGAACACTTAATTAATTTGTAACATGTCTTATGATGTACATTACCTTTGAAAAATAGCATTTTTAGAAACACACTGTACATCCTTTGGGTGTTACCTTGCCCTGTGACCTTGCAGCTGATCAGCAAAAAAAAAAAAAAACAGGAGTCTTGAGATGCCTGGGAACTTTGCTGAGAATGTGTGGAGAATACATAAGGGTAGGTTTCACGGGGAGTTAGTTAATTTTAAGCAGAGCTAAGGGTTAGGTTGTATATTGAACACAATACAGTAAACTTTATTTATTATGCAGCAATTACAGACTGCCAATGTTATAATTTAATTTCCCTCTTCAATACAGGAGAGCTCCGGCTGGCATCAGGCTGGTGCCCCTCTGGGACGAAGCTTCCAGAGGAAGGAGCAGGCAGCAATCTTTGCTGTTCTGCAGCCTCCACTAGTGATACCCAGGAAAACAGGGTCTGGAGTAGACCTCCAGAAAACCACAGCAGACCCGCAGAAGAGGGGCCTGACTGTTAGAAGAAAAACTAACAAACAGAAAGCAGTAACATCAACATCAACAAAAAGGACCCCACACAAAACCCCATCCAAAGTAAATCCACGAAGATGAGCAAAACCCAGCACAAAAAGGCTGAAAATTCCAAAAACCAGAATGCCTCTTCTCCTCCACAATTCCTCTCCAGCAAGGACACAAAACTGGATGGAGAAAGAGTTTGATGAATTAACAGAAGTAGGCTTCAGAAGGTGGGTAATAACAAACTCCTCCGAGTTAAAAAAGCATGTTCTAACCCAATGCAAGGAACTTAAGAACCTTGAAAAAAGGTTAGACAAATTGCTAACTAGAATAACCAGTTTAGAGAAGAACATAAATGACTTGATGGAGCTGAAAAATACAGCATGAGACTTTGTGAAGCATACACAACTATCAATAGCCAAATCAATCAAGCGGAAAAAGGATATCAGAGACTGAAGATCAACTTAATGAAATAAATCGTGAAAACAAGATTAGAGAAAAAAGATTAAAAAGGAACAAACGAAGTTTCCAAGAAATATGGGACTATGTGAAAAGACCAAACCTACAATTGATTGGGGTCCCTGAAAGTGGTTTCTTTGAAACCAAAGAGAACAAAGAGACAACATACCAGAATCTGTGGAACACAGCTAATGTGGTAGAGAGAAATTTATAGCACTAAATGCCCACATAAGAAAATGGGAAAAATCTAAAATCAACACCCTAACATCACAATTAAAAACTAGAGAAGAGGGAGAGAGATCAAATGGCCGATTAGCAGCAGCTCAGGATTGTAGCTCCCATTGAAAGCGCAGAGAGTGAGTGGATGCCACACTTTCAGACGAATTTTCATTGCCTACGGACCAAGAGATTCTTGGCGGAGGAGCCCCACGGGTCGCCAGCGCAACTCTTTTGGCCGGCACGGCCGTTTTGCAGGCGCCCCAGTGCGGCGGTTCTAGTCCAAGAGTATATGGGACTAGTGCCCTTTTGGTTGGCGTTTGGAGCTCCGGGAAGACAATCTCCCATTAGCTGATTGAAAACGGACTAAGTGGGGAAGCAGACCCGGAGATTCCCGGGCAGAAAAGCGCCACGAATCTTAACGCCGCTGTTTAGCCGGTGTAGTGGGGTCGCCGCAGGGGGAAGGCTGGTCCCCCCCACACACAAAAAAACAGCAGTTGGCACTGCTGAGGATTGAGAGTTTCACAGCAATACAGCTGAACCCGGGAAGGTCCAGCTCTGTGGGGGGGGGGCGTCCACCGAAGGAAAACTAAGAAACAGAAAAAACTTTACCACCACCAAGCTGGATGTCCACTCAGAGACCTAATCTAAAGCCAGCAATTGCACAGACGACAGGTGGATAAATCCACAAAGATGGGAAGAAACCAGCGCAAAAAGGCTGAAAACACCCGAAATACAATGCCTTTCCTCCTACAGAGGATTGCAGTGCCTCATCACCAATTAAAAGGCCTGATTGAGAATGAATGTGAGGAATCAATAGAATAGGCTTCAGAAGGTGGATAATGAGAACTTCTGTGAGTTAAAGAACATGTTCTAGCCCAATGCAAGGAGACTAAGAACCTTGAAAAAAGGTTTGATGAAATGTTAACGAGAATGGACAATTTAGAAAGGAATATAAGTGAACTAATGGAGCTGAAAAACACAATACCAGAACTTCGCGAAGTATGCACAAGTTTTAACAGTCGAATTGATCAAGCAGAAGAAAGGATTTCAGAGGTCGAAGACCAACTTAACGAAATAAAACAAGAAGAAAGATTAGAGAAAAAAGGGTAAAAAGGAATGAGCAAAGTCTCCAAGAATATGGGACTATGTGAAAAGACCTAATCTACGTTTGATAGGTGTGCCTGAATGTGACGAAGAGAATGAATCCAAGTTGGAAAATATTTTTAGGATATTATCCAGGAAAACTTTCCTAACCTAGCAAGGCAAGACAATACACAACTCCAGGTAATACAGAGAACACCACAAAGATATTCCTCAAAAAGAGCAACCCCAAGGCACATAATCATTAGATTCATCAGGGTTAAACAAAGGAGAAAATACTACGGGCAGCCAGAGAGAAAGGTAGGTTACCCACAAGGGGAAGCCTATCAGACTCACAGCAGATCTCTCAGCAGAAACCCTACAAGCCAGAAAAGTGGGGGCCAATATTCAACATCCTTAAAGGAAAGAACTTTCAACCCAGAATTTCATATCCAGCCAAACTAAGTTTCATAAGTGAAGGAAAAATACAATTTTTTAAACAAACAAGTACTTAGAGATTTCATTACCACCAGGCCTGCTTTACAAGAGCTTCTAAAAGGCACTATATACAGAAAGGAACAACCAGTATCAGCCATTCCAAAAAACCCATCGGTAAGCTCATCCAGACCCATCTCACATGCAAGGATATACAGAGACTCAAAACAAAGGGATGGAGGAAGATTTGCCAACCAAATGGAGAGCAAAAAAAAAAAAAAAAAAAAAAAAAAGCAGGAGTTGCAATTCTCATCTCTGATAAAATAGACTTTAAAGTAATAGAAACCAAAAGAGAAAGAAGAATTGTATAATGGTAGAGGGATCAATGTAACGGGAAGAGCTAACGATCCTAAGTCTATGTGCACCCAATATAGGAGCACCCAAAGTAGGGCATTTCTTGGTGACTTACAAAGAGACTTGGACTCCCACACAATAATAGTGGGAGGCTTTAACATTACATTGTAATATGGACAGATTAATAAGACAGAAGGTTAACAAGGATACCCGGGACTTGAACTTAGACCTTAACAAGTAAACTTAATAAACATTTACAGACTCTCTACTCCATATCCACAAAAATAATTTTTTGTCAGTAAACATTACATTTATTCTAAAAGTGACCACATGGTTGGGATAAATCACTCCCCAGCAATTGCATAGCATTTATAGGTTTAAATAAATATTGGTTGGCTGTTTGTTTGTTATTTTCCTCCCTTATTCCTTCCTGTCTCCATTGTGTAACACAATTATTAGCATAAAAGAGCTTTTTAATATCCATTTCTAATGCATTCTAGCCTGGGCAATAGAGCAAGATTCCCGTTCTCTCTCCCTCTTTCTTCTTTTCTTTCATTCTCTTTTTATTCCTTCTTTCTCTTCTCTCTTTTCTTTAAAAAAAAAAAACTAGAGAAGAAAAAAAAAAACTAGAGAAGAAAGAGCAAAGTCAAAAGCTAGCAGAAGACAAGAAATACCTAATATCAAAGCAGAACTGAAGGAGACAGAGACATGAAAAACCCTTCAAAAAACAAATCAATGAATCCAGGAGCTGTTTTTTGAAAAGATTAACAAAGTAGACAGACTGGTAGCCAGATTAATAAAGAAGGAAAGAAAGAAGGCTCAAATAGACACAAAAATGATAAAAGCATTCCCTTTGAAAACCGGCTCAAGACAACAATACCCTCTCTCACCACTCCTATTCAATATAGTATTGGAAGTTCTGGCCAGAGCAATCAGGCAAGAGAAAGAAATAAAGGATACTCAAATAGGAAGAGAGGAAGTCAAATTGTTTGCAGATGACATGATTGTATACTTCTCCTTAAGCTGATAAACAACTTCAGCAAAGTCTCAGGATACAAAATCAGTGTGCAAAAATCACGAGCATTCCTATACACCAGTAATAGGCAAGCAGAGCATCAAATGAGGGAACTCCCATTCACAATTGCTACAAAGAAAATACCTAGGAATACAACTTAAAAGGGACACAAAGGACCTCTTCAAGGAGAACTACAAACCACTGCTCAAGGAAATAAGAGAGGACACAAACAAATGAAAAAAACCTTCCATGCTTATGGATAGGAAGAATCAATATTGTGAAAATGGCCATACTGCCCAAAGTAATTTATAGATTCAATGCTATCCCCACCAAGCTACCATTGACTTTCTTCAAAAAACTAGAAAAAACTACTTTAAATTTCATACAGAATGAAAAAAGAGCCCCTATAGCGAAGAGAATCCTAACCAAAAACAACAAAGCTGGAAGCATCAGGCTACCTGACTTCATACTATACTACAAGGCGACAATAACCAAAACAGCGTGGTACTGGTACCAAAACAGACATATAGACCAATGGAACAGTATAGAGATCTCAGAAATAACACCACACATCTATAGCCATCTGATCTGCAATAAACCTGACAAAAACAAGCAATGGGGAAAGGATTCCTTATTAAATAAATGGTGTAGGGAAAACTGGCTAGCCATATGCAGAAAACTGAAACTGGACCCCTTCCTTATACCTTATACAAAAATTAACTCAAGATGGATTAAAACTTAAACGTAAAACCTTAAACCATAAAAACTCTAGAAGAAAACCTAGGCAATACCATTCAGGACATAAACATGGGCAAAGACTTCATGACTAAAACACCAAAAGCAATGGCAACAAAAGCCAAAATTGACAAATGGGATCTAATTAAACTCAAGAGCTTCTGCACAGCAAAAGAAATTATCATCAGAGTGAACAGGCAACCTCCAGAATGGGAGAAAATTTTTGCAATCTATCCATCTGACAAAGGGCTGATAACCAGAATCCACAAATAACTTAAAACAAATTTACAAGAAAAAAACAAACTACCTCATCAAATAGTGTGCAAAGGGTATGAACAGACACTTTTCAAAAGAAGACATTAAGAAGACATTTATGTGGCCAACAAACATATGACAAAAAACTCATCATCACTGGTCATCAGAGAAATGCAAATCAAAACCACAACGAGATATCACCTCACTCGGTTAGAACGGCGATCATTAAAAAGTCAGGAAACAACAGATGCTGAAGAGGATGCAGAGAAACAGGACTGCTTTTACACTGCTGGTGGGAGTGTAAATTAGTTCAACCATCGTAGAAGACAGTGAGGTGATTCCACAAGGATCTGGAACCAGAAATATTTGACCCAGCAATCCCACTACTAGGTATGTAACCAAAGGATAATAAATCATTCTATTATAAAGACACATGTGCACACATGTTTACTGCAGCACTATTTACAATAGCAAAAACATAGAACTAACCCAAATGCCCATCAATGATAGATAGGATAAAGAAAACGTGGCACATATATACCATGGAATACTATGCAGCCACAAAAAAGGATGAATTCATGTCCTTTGCAGGGACATGGATGAAGCTGGAAACTATCATCCTCAGCACATTAATATAGGAACAGAAAACCAAACACTGCATGTTCTCACTCGTAAGTGGGAGTTGAACAATGAGAACATATGGACACAGGGAGAGGAACATCACACACTGAGGTCTGTCGGGGCAGGGGGGCGGGGGAAGAAAGAGGAGAGAGAGCATCAGGACAAATACCAAATGCACACAGGGCTTAAAACCTAGATGATGGGTTGATAGGTACAACAAACCACCATGGCACATGTGGCTTATGTAACAAACTTGCAGGTTCAGCACATGTATCCCAAAACTTAAAATTTAAAAAAAGTTAAAAAGTACATTCCTTTGCAGCAGTAGCTAGGAACAACTAAATACAAACGGAAAAAATAAACCAATTCCAGCACTATACTACTACTTTCAATCTCTTAACTCCTAAATGTTAATGTTCTATCTTTGACCAAGTTCCCCTATACTATATCCAAAAGGGGCATTTCCACCCACATCTTTGGTCCACCAACTACAGGTAATAAATTCCAAATCTCTATCTCCAGCCACAATCTGTCTCCTGAGCATCAGCCCAACACTTATCTCTCTGAACATCTTCACTTAACTGTTCCATCAGAATTTTTAGCGCAAAGCACACCAAACTGAACTCATTCCCAATCTGTTCCTCCTACATAACTATTCTGGTTATTGGTAACATGCTCCAAATCCAGGAGTTATCCATTCTGTTTTCTTTTCCTTCACTAATACTATATTAGTCAACAAGTCAAGTTCCATTCTACTTTAAAAGAAAAAAAAACTCAAAAATCCATATTCTCCATTTTCAAGGCCTCTTAGTTTAGGTATATACCTATTTGGCTTGGGATTACTACCATCAATCTACTAACAGTTCTCCCTACTTTCAATCTGGCTCTTACTTCAATTATTCCTCTATATTGCTGCTAACATGATCTTTTTAGAATATTATTTAAATCATTTTTACTATTTAAAAAGCTTTCAATGATTCAAAATAAAAACTTAAAAACCTTAGCAAAATATCCTGTCTCCTGCCACCTCTTTAGCTTTATTTCTTCCTCTTCTGTATAAAACACTAAATTCCAAACACAACACTGCAGTTCTTAGAAAAAAGTCATACTGTTTCTTACCTCAATGCCTCTGCATATGTTATTCCCTCGTTCTAGAAAGTTCTTTTTGACACAGCAAATTTGACTTACTCAAGACAACTATCTTGTGTAGCTTTCAACTTCCTCCATTCCTTCTTGATCCCCACAGCATTTAGTAGACACTCTTTCATACTACATTACAATTGTCCTTTTCTACTAAACTTTGAACACCGTGAAAGTAAAATATATTTATTATTCATTTTTGCATCCTAAATGCCTAGCACATTGTCTGGCAATAGTAAGTGATCAAAACTATCTGCAAAATGTTTATGCTTTTGTTTTCTAGAAACAAAACTAACACTTAAAAAACATTCCCCAACAGACACAGAACAAAGCAGCTCCGTAAGAAAAACAACAGAAACCAGGCAAGGGGCAACTGAGGAAAAATAAATGGGACAAAGAAAAATTAAACACATGAAGTCTATTCAGGTAGGTCCTGAGAGCACACTCTTCTTGCTCTTTGTCTCATATTCTCTCACCAACATGTTTTATCTATTTAATCTTCAATGCTTATTCTGATTTCCTACAAAATAAGTGGTAGGCAAAGAGAGAAAAATAGAAAGCCTTACTTAAATCAACTATTCCCCAAAAATGATCATAGTCAGAAGATTTAAAATGCCGTAGTAAGAGTTGAGAGATTACAATGCAGTTTACAAACCAGTTATCGTACATCTTCCTTAATAGATTCCCAAAAACGCTTTCTGAACTTATATTTTTTCTTCTGGTAAGAAATTAATAAATTCACTATTTACTCTGTAAACACGCTTTTTACATTTCTATACTTAAAATACTTTCCTTCCACCCTGTCCCAAGTGGCCCTTGAACAAAAACTTCCCCCAGCTGAATTCTATTATGATATTGACAGTTTTCCAGGATCACAAAGGGAATTAGAGAACTCTCTTCCAAACACGGGGCCTCTAGCATTCTTGATCACGTTCTATCAAGTGGTAACTATACCCAACGTTGCCCACTGATGTAAAACAAATTCAGAATCCATTCAAGTCCATAATTAAGTTTAGATGTGTGTGAGGGATTGGGATTGTGTAGACCAGACTCTACATAACACATTAAGTTAGAAGTCCACAACAGTTACTTAGTTTGATGTAAGCGTAACCATTAAATAAGATTCAAACAACAGGTGCCAAGTTTGTAATCAGCACTAACTGAAAAACAACAAAGACATAAAAATCCATATCATATCTAGTAATATCTAGTAAAGCATCACAAATTACATGTTTTGAAGAACAAGTTGGGGGGGAAGACTTGGAAGTCTTAAGTATATTACTCTCTGGTGATAAAACTTCTCTAGCCAGGTTTTTCTCCCCTCCAAATCATTAGCATCTTCTCTAGTCCTACCCTTCTAAAAAGACCAGTTCTTCAAGTATCTTTCTCAGTAGGATCCAATCTACCACTTCTTACTCTCAGGCTTAGATTAAGCTGCCTTGCAACTGTGAGAATTACATTATCCAAAGAGATAACTAGGTTTAAATGTATCTTTACCCAGCTGCCAATTCATTAACTCCACTAGGTCAACAATGCGGAAGATAGGAAAACTGTTCTCTACAGACATATGTCAACTAATAAATTCAGAAAGAATAAGGGAAACCAAAAAAGCACCATTGGAACACAATGCCAAAATCCATCAATGAATGCTAAGATTAGCATTCATCTGCAAAGGCTGAGAGTACCTACCTCCAACTATGTATTAATTTCAAAGGGGAAAACAGTAAGTCTACAGTGGAGACACCAGGCGGATTACCAAGTGATCACCGTTATCATCACCAGCAAGAAGCCATGTTAATATCATGTACTCTCTGACATTAAGTGTTGAGAACAGTTCGCCCCTGTGCTGTTCTCAGTAATGTATAACATCAATTTAACCACGAGAAAACATCAAACTCAAATTGAGAAACATTCCACAAAATAACAGACCAGTACTTTCCAAAACAGTATCAAAGTCATGAAAGATAAGAAGACTGAGGAACTGTCACAGAAAGGAGATTAAGGAAAAAGAATGACTAAACACATTGCAGAATCCCCATGGGATCCTGGAACAGAATAAGGACATTAGTGAAAGTACTGGCAAAATGTAAATAAAGCCTGTAGTTAATAGTATTGTAGCAATGTTAATTTCTTGCTTTTGATCACTGTACCCTGATTATGTAAAATGCTAACATAAGGGAACACAGGATGTAGAGGAACTCTGTAGTCTTTCTACTCTTCCCTATGTCTATGAGTTTTAAAACGCCCCATACCTGTTACCAAGCCTACTAGGTCAACTAACACATTTTTATTTATGCAGTTCTTTTATATATCCTCTCTCTCTCCTACAACCTATTATCATTTTTTTCTGAGTTGCTATTCTTTCCTACTTTTTCCCTAAAAGGCTTCCAAGTTCTTACACTTTAAGACTTCTCAAAATAAACTTATTTCCTCCCAACAGAGGACTACTCTCCTCCGTGTACAGCCACAAAATGACGTACCTTAAAAGATGTAAAATACTTTAATACAGTATCTTATAGCTTCATAACAATTAACAAAATACAAGTGCTTGTAAATACATTTACATACATAAATTTTGAGATGCATATATAAACACTATTTTACAGATGAGAAAGACTAGGAAAATTATCTGACACTTAATAAATATCAGAGACTCAATCGGACTCCAGTTCTTCAGGCTCCAAGAGCAAATTACCTTATTAAAAGTGCTCTGTACCTGAAAAGCTTCAACTTCCCTGGCTTCAGGCAAGCGAATTACACCAAATACACCATGATTTTTCAAGAAAGTTCTAAATTTCCCCATTGTTCTAAATGTCACTCTTAAAAGCTTCAGTAATTCTACAAATAAGAATTCCGGAAGTCAGTGAAAATTTTGTATTCACCCTAACCATTCTTTTATGATTTTTTTTTAAAAAAAGCAGACTTCAGTCATCTCCTCTTCAACTGTTTAGGCTGAGGAATCACTTACCTCTATTTTCATACCGGCTCCAACTCATGCTTTCAAATATCTGAGCTGTCATTCTAATCTCTAATTCCATTCATTTCTTGATATTTGCAAATGAAAACTAGGGGCAATTCTGCAGGGCCCCGAGTCCCACGAAATATTCTGAAATACTTTTTCTTCACTCAAAAAAAAAAAGTCAAACGACTTACTGCTAGTGCATGTGTCTCTTTAATATTTAGAGCAATGGTGCATGGCGATGTAACACTGACTTGAGACCCCGGAAGAAACAACTTTCGCCTGACTTAACTGCCACCAGCATTTTTCTCCTTCACCGTTTGTAATCTCCAGTCTATTTTAACCTATAGTCTTTTTCACGTTATGTGATTTCTGTAACGGTCAAGTGAGAAAATTATCTAAACCCACCAAGAGAGATGAGATTAAAGAAATAACAGGGAAATAAGCCTTTAAATTTGAAAACTAATAAGACAGCCATTAATTTATTAATGGGCGCTTACTACGTGCAAAGGCACTTAAAGGGACAAAAAGCTCCTGAGGTCTTTGGGCACTTAACGACGACCTGCTCATTTCTGTGACCTATCCTCACCCTTCCAGCACCTGATAGCTGCAGGAGCTCAAAAGTTAAACTAAATTGGAGAAGCTGAAGTAATAGGATCTGCTCCACTGAGAAACCCCTGGGAGAAACTTTGGAAAGTGTCGTCTGAACAGCATCACGCTGTTTAATTCAAACAGAACAGGTTGCTGCATTAATACTGCAGGGGGCCATGGAACAAGAAACCGCGACACCGAAGGACCCCAAAGGTCTTGGGCAAAGAAACGAGGGCGCCACTTGCCTCCCATTCCTGCAAGAAACGCTGGGCCTCGTCAGAACCAACGGTCTTATGTCTCCTAAATTCGTCCTTCACATACTGGTCGCCTAGGGCTTTGAGGTCCGGGGGCAGAACACGATGCAGCTGCAGGACGCGCTTATATAAGGCCCGGACTCGAGAAACGTGCCGTCCCGGCATTGCGCCGCGCGCCAACCGCGCCTGCGCAGAGGGACAGCGTGTTCACGCCCATCTGAGAAATCGCGTATTAGTGAACCGGAAGGCCGACGGAAGAGGGCGTGCGACCTCTATCCGGTTTGGTCCCTTCCAGAATCAGGTCCTTCCGGAAACTCAAGCTCTCCTCCTGGCGGTAAACGGCTTGGTCCTTCTCTAGGAAGGGCGTGGCCTTCGTGGAGCCGCGCCTGCGCCTCGTTGTGGCTTCTCCTGGCTGCGATCTGACGACAGAGGCCTTGAAAAGAGAGGTCTGTCGAGGACCGTTGTCACTTCTGAGTCCCACTGCACTGTCTTTTTCATTCAACTTCGTTTCTGTCCTCCTACCAAAGGCCTGAGAAATGCTTCCTTAAAATCAGGCTCCTCCAGGAATCCTTCCATGGTTCCCAACCCACTTGAGGCATCTTAGAGTAACTGCATCCAGCGACAGGGATCAGAGATTAATCTCGCCATCCAGTAGCTCAACAACCCACACACTTTGCACAGCGCTGTACCCCCAATTTATACTTTGGGCATGAGCTCTTCCGTGTAAACAACACAAGTGAGCCCTGAGCCAGCTGACTCTGTAGTTTAAGTAAAATTGGCTGCAGAAGAATTCTTGGGAAACGTTTTAAATGTATTGTTTCCAGGGCCATGATCCTGGAGATTCTGGTTAAATAGTCTGGGATAAGAATGATGAATCTAGAAATTCACAAAGTTCTATCTTTTGCAAAGGTAATATTGAGAGTTGAACTAGTTTCCAAAGCTGGCAACTCCTTGTGTTGTCCTTTCCTGTCTCAAGTTTGGTTCTTCAGCAAATCATGATGGTGTCACCAACAAAAATGCAGGAATCAACCATTTCGCCCCATGTACTCTACCACAATCTCTCACTACTGGATATTGTGTTAGCTTCCATATCTGTGTTCAGCTTCTGGCCATGACCGACTGTGGTCATGCTCCAGCTTAATTTAAATTAAATTTGGCCTAAAGCTCCTCCATACTCTGAGTTGCTATGTAGGGAACTGCAACCTAACTTAGTATGTAAATGAACTGCAGCTGAGAGTATATTCTTGTGACAAGTAGCTGAGCTTCAGCCCATTACGGACTGCCAACTCGTTAGACTATGTCCATAGTAGACAAATACTTCATAATGTCCTGCCGAAACAAGCCCAACTATAACCAATCAAGCTGTTTCTGTGGGACACTTTCTTTTTTTGTCTACAAATACTACCTTCCCACAGTGCTGGGTAGAGCTCTCTGAACCTCTCCCTGTTTTAAGTGCTGCTGCCTGATGAATGCTTCATAAATCGTGTGTGTGTGTGTGTGTGTGTGTGTGTGTGTGTCTGTGCAAATAAACTCTACTAGATTTAACTTGTCTAAAGTTTTTCTTTTAACAGCCTAAACTGTAAATCCGATCCTATCACTCCTCTGCTCAACAAAAGCCATTTTGTTTTTCTCCTCTTCACTAAGGATTGTATGTCTATCAATTTTCAGTAACAGTAAGAAGTAGAGAGAGACAATGTGCCACTAGGATATCTTCCCAGTTCGAGTATCTTAGTGGGTATCTTAGTCTTGCACTTGTGGAAATTCCTATCCTCTGTGTGCCCTTGTAAGCAACTTAAGGGCACGTTCTCATCTCTTTGACCCAATCTCCCATACCCATTCCCTTCACCTGGAGGCAGCCCCCTGGCCACTCCTGCTGTGGCACCCTAACTAATCACCCTGTTCGTTGCCCTCCCTGCTCATAGTGTTTATCTCTTCCAGGTGTGGTACATTCTGGGAATCACCTCACCTGCTTCTAGCAGTACTCATGTACTCACCTTTTGGGCTGAGTTTTCTTTTTCAATAAAATCTTTTCTCCATCACTCAGGGATTCTTCACAGTTTCTGAAGTTTCTATACTTACAGTACTGTTTTTTCTAGTAAGATTATGAATGTAGTTCCCAATTTTGAACAATATATCTTTTACATGTAAAAAGGTATTTTACATTACTTGTTTAAAAACTGTTGAAAACAGAATTTATATTACTACTAAATTGTTAATATTAAATTCCTCTTTTCCAATCTAATTACAGCTTTTTAAAATATACGTTATCTCATTTCTAAAGATTAGTAAGAATAGGAGGTTGGGGTGTATTTCCAGTCTATTATTTTAACATTTGAAGAATGATGTATTATTTATAGTTGTAAAACAAAGAATCAAATCTAAACATCCAAAACCAAGGAATTAAGTAAATTAAGATATAGCCATATAATAGAATAGTAAATATGCTTTTAACAATGATGTTAATTATATTTTAATGAAAAACACATCAAATTATTGTTAACCAAGAGCAGGATACAAATATATATATATGGATTTTAGTCATTTTTTTAAATAGAAAATCTAGAAGCAAATATATTAAAATACTTACTGGTAATATTATAAATTTAGTTCCCAGTTTTGAACAATAAGCTATATCTCTTTTACATGCAAAAAGATTATTTTACATTACTGGCTTAAAAACTGTTAAAAACAGATAATTCATATTACTTTTAAGTTTCCATAAATATCTTTACAAAAGCTGATCAAAAATTAGATCATAAGGAAAAATTGAAATGAATTTTTAAAAAACCAGGAATTTTACAAATCTTATTCTCTGAACACAATGCACACAATTAGAAAATCATAATAGATACTATGTAGTCACAAAAATTAAAACTTAAAAGAAAAGTACTACCACTCAGAAATTCTAAAGCATTCTTCTACATAAATGTTAGAACAGGCCGGGCACCGTGGCTCAAGCCTGTAATCCCAGCACTTTGGGAGGCCGAGGAGGGCAGATCACAAGGTCAGTAAATCGAGACCATCCTGGCCAACATGGTGAAATCCCCATCTCTACTAATATACAAAAAATTAGCTGGGCGTGGTGGCACATACCTGTAGTTCTAGCTACTCGGGAGGCTGAGGCAGGGGAATTGCTTGAACCTGGGAGTCGGAGGTTGCAGTAAGCTGAGATTGCACCATTGCACTCCAACCTGGTGACAGAGCAAGACTCTGTCTCAAAAAAAAAAAAAAAAAGTTAGAACAAAGAAAAGGAACATAAAAACAGAATATTTAAAAAATATTTTTAAAAAGATACTTAAGGGCTGGGAACAACACAAAACAAAATGGATTTTATTTCAAATTGTGTAATCATGTACTCAGGCACTCATCTAGGAAGACGTTATAGATGAGTGGAATCTAAGCTGTGCCTTGAATGATGATATATAGGCAGGTTAAGAAAAGACCTGACAGTTTTTCAAAAGAAAAACAACACAAAAGGCAACATTGAGCTTGTGTCATAAAAACAGTGAAGAAACCAAACTGATTAAAATAATGAATAGCCTATTGCAGGTAGAGTAGAAAACAGTCCTTTAAAAAATAGGAATGCTTGTTTCGATCTAAAAAGAATTATACATGTATAATATATAGTATGACATAATTATATATCTTTATATATTTATTAATCTATAATTTTACAGTTGGTAAAATGGGCCAGAGAAGTTAAGCGACATCCCTGAGTGGGTGTAGATTATGAAACTGGCCCAACTGGCCCATAAAACTGATGTTTATTGTTTCTTTTGAATAAACATAAAAATTGATCCTCCCAAGACTTTTTGGGTTATTCCCTATACTGTTTAAGGAATAATGGCAAGAAAAAATGTCTGGGAGGGTCTTAAGACTTAAGAAAATTACATTTTTCTTATCTGAGTTACTTTCTCAGGAAACCAAACATCAGGTCTTCCACACAGTATCAAGGAATTGGAACTTACTGAAATCACTGCATCTGGACAATGCGATGCCTGATCCCTTTCCCATTATTATTACCTAACTGACCACCTGCTTCCTGTTGACCAATCCTCTTTCTTACCTCTCCCTGATTCCTGTTTTCCCACACGTGGTTACTTTTCTTTCCTGTGTAAAACTTCCAATTTTAGTTGGTCAGGGAGATGGATTTGGGATTGATCTCCGATCACCTCAGCTATAGTACCTAAATAAAACCCTCTTCCCTGACAATGCTCTGTCTCAGTGATTGGATTTCTGTGTGGCGAGCAGCAGGACCTAGACTGAATCCCTGGAGTTTCAGTGTCAATTATACAAAGCCTTAAAAGGCACACAAAGCAGTTCACCATTTACAGAGTAGGAAATGAGGAGTTACTGGGAGATGTGAGCCAAGAGAATTGGTGAAAGTAGTCTTTTAAAAACAATCTGGCAGTCGTGTGCAAAATAGACTATTGAATGAATAAATACCTTTATTTAAACGGAGGGCCTTGCATGAATCCACGACAACAATATGCTGAAGAACATTATTAACTCAACTGTCTGCACTTGAGCCAAAGAAGACAGCAAGAGATTGCCAGGAGTTCATAACGTGGAGGCAGGCAGAGCTCTGGAAGCATGCACATGAAACTATGAAGGACATTGGATTTAAGGACTAACCGGATATGAGGAAATGGAAAAAAGGCTGAATCTAAGAGGTCTTCATGTTTTCCTTTGTGGAGATACAACTGAAGACAGAAAGTCAGGAGAGAAAACTGCTTGTGGAAATGCATTTTATTTTAATCATACTGAGTTTGAATGGGGCAGCCTACCCTAAATGATGCACTGAAAATTTTCCTAACAGTGTCAGTGCAAGTCCTTAATGGTCTAAGTCAGTGGCTCTCAACTTCTGCTGTGTATTACATTCACCTGTGAAACTGGTAAAAAATACTTGTGCTTAGTCCTCATTCCAAACCACTTGAATAGGCTTCAATTCAAACCTCCAAGGGTGGGCTGAGATATTGATATTGCTTAGAAGCTCCCCACAAGGCGATTCTAATGTGCAGCCAGGATTCAGAACCAGTGATCTAAATTCCCGTCTTAGAGACAACTGAGTTCTGGGAAACCACACAAGATATTAAGACACCGTGTTAGAGGTGAGATTGGCCCCGCCTTCCCAATGGCCTCTCTCCCAGAGCTGGATCTTCCTGGTTGGGGTCAAGCTGGTGTGTTTGCTGCCAAACTCTCTAGCAAGGGCTTCAGTTTGAGTTCTGTGGAGGTGCGGCCTGCCAGGCCTTCTGGTCTGTTGCCCTGCTTTCAGCACTACCTCCCTCTGTGGGACGGTCCATCCTGCTGGCATTAGTCCAAACTCCCACCCAGGTCCCTGTGACAACTTTTGGAGCCAGAGGTAGGGGCTGCTCATATTTGCATTGGCTATCCATGGTGCCCCACCATCTGGCAGGGCTCTTGTGGATCGTGGGTTGCAGGAGGGATGAAGCAAGCACAGAATCTGAAACGGAGCACCAAGGAGGGCTAGAATGCAGCGGTGCCATCATATTGCCCAGGCTGGTCTTGAATTCCTGAGGCCCCAGCAAATAGCATCCATTGAAGAGATCCACCTGCCTCAGCCTCCCAAAGTGCCGGCATTACAGATGACATGATTGTATATTTAGAAGACCCTATCATCTCAGCCCAAAATCTCCTTAAACTGATAAGCAACTTCAGCAAAGTCTCAGGATACAAATCCAATGTGCAAAAATTACAAGCATTCCTATACACAAATAACAGACTAACAGAGAGCCAAATCAAGTGCGAACTCCCATTCACAATTGCTACAAAGAGAATAAAATACCTAGGAATACAACTAACAAAGGATGTAAAGGACCTCTTAAAGGAGAACTACAAACCACTGCTCAAGGAAATCAGAGAGGGCACAAACAAATGGAGAAACATTCCATGCTCATGGTTAGGAATAATCAATATCATGAAAATGGCCATACTGCCCAAAGTAATTTATATATTCAATGCTATCCCATTCAAGCTACCAATGACCTTCTTCACAGAACCAGAAAAAAACCACCTTAAACTTCATATGGAACCAAAAGAGAGCCCGCACAGCCAAGACAATCCTAAGAAAAAAGAACAAAGCCAGAGGCATCACACTACCTGATTTCAAACTATACTACAAAGCTACAGTAATCAAAACAGCATTGTACTGGTACCAAAACAGAGATATAAACCAATGGAACAGAACAGAAGCCCTGGAGGCAATGCCACACATCTACAACCATCTGATCTTTGACAAACCTCACAAAAACAAGAAATGGGGAAAGGATTCCCTATTTAATAAATGGTGTTGGGAAAACTGGCTAGCAGTATGCAGAAAGCAGAAACTGGACCCCTTCCTGTCCTGACACCTTACACTAAAATTAACTCCAGATGGATTAAAGACTTAAACACAAGACCTAACACCATAAAAACCCTAGAAGAAAACCTAGGCAAAACCATTCAGGACATAGGCATAGGCAAGGACTTCATGACTAAAACATCAAAAGCATTGGCAACAAAAGCCAAAATAGACAAAATGGGACCTAATTAAACTCCAGAGCTTCTGTATAACAAAAGAAACAATCATTAGAGTGAGCTGGCAACCAACAGAATGGGAAAAAAAATTTTGCAATCTACCCATCTGACAAAGGACTAATAACCAGAATCTACAAAGAACTAAAACAGATTTACAAGAAAAAAACAAACAAACCCATCCAAAAGTGGGCAAAGGATATGAACAGACACTTTTCAAAAGAAGACATATATGAGGCCAACAAACATATGAAAAAATGCTCATCATCACTGATTATTAGAGAAATGCAAATCAAAACTACATTGAGATACCATCTCATGCCAGTTAGAATGGCGATCATTAAAAAATCTGTAGACAACAGATGCTGGAGAGAATGTGGAGAAATAGGTACACTTTTACACTGTTGGTGGGAGTGTAAACTAGTTCAACCATTGTGGAAGACAGTGTGGCGCTTCCTCGGGGACCTAGAAATAGAAATTCCATTTGACCCAGCAATCCCATTACTGGGTATATACCCAAAGGATTACAAATCTTTCTGTTATAAAGACACACGCACATGTATGTTCATAGCAGCACTATTTACAATAGCAAAGACCTGGAACCAACCCAAATGCCCATCAATAATAGACTGGACAAGGAAAATGTGGCACATATACTCCATGGAATACTATGCAGCCATAAAAAATGATGAGTTTGTGTCCTTTGTAGGGACATGGATGAATCTGGAAACTATAATTCTTAGCAAATGACCCAAGAACAGAAAATCAAACACTGCATGTTCTCACTCATAGGCGGGTGTTGAACAGTAAGAACACATGGACACAGGGAGGGGAGCATCACACACTGGGGTCTGTTGGGGGGTCCAAGGGAAGGACATTGGCAGGGGTGGAGAGTTTGGGGAGGGGTAACATGGGGGAGAAATGCCAGATGTAGGTGACGGGGGGGATGGAGGCAGCAAACTACGTTGCCATTTGTGTACCTATGCAACAATCCTGCATGATTTGCACATGTACCCCAGAACCTAAAGTACAATAAACAATAAATAAATAAAATAAAGTTTTAAAAAATCAAAAAAAAGAAAAAAGACACTGTGTTAAAAACTAATTACTACATGTTCAGCCTATTCAGTACTAAAGAGTCCCTGCAACAGTGGGACAAAACATTGTTATATAGTTAACAATATTTTAAACCATAAAGGTGAAACTTCTCTCTGAGGAAGAGAATGTTAAAGTGAAAACAGCAAAAACATACCTTTGAGTCATATCCGTATTTATAAAGTAGGGGGGTGATTATTATGTCTCAGTCTGAGAGCTCACCCCAGAATCTTTCCACATGCCACATCCGCAACACCACATGTTTCTCTGGGAAAACAATTTAAGCTTTCCAGATAACTAATGAACATTTGGAATACAGCTTCCTTATACAATCATCTCTTGATATACATGGGGAATCGGTTCTAGTGCTTCTCTCTGCTCCCCAGGTACCAAAATCTGCAGATGCTCAAGTCCATGACATAAAATGGCATAGTTATTTACATATAACCTATACACATCCTCCTGTATACCTTAAGTAATCTCTAGATTACTTATAATACCTAACACAATGTAAATGCTATGTAAATAGTTGTTATACTATATTTTTTAGGGAACAATGACAAAAAAAAAAGTCTGTATATGTCACTAGAGATGCAATTGTTTTTCTGAATATTTTCAATCCTCAGTTGGTTAAATCCATGATGCAGAATGCACGGATATGAAGCGCTGACTGTACAATGTTGCCACACGTAATAAAGATCCATAAAATCTCTATTATCTATATCTTCTTCCTTCCTACTCTTCTTTAACCCAAACCTTCCACCAGAACTCTTGATTATATCCCAACTCTTCTGAGAAGTGTCTTCATAATTATCCCCTTGTTCTTTCTCTCACAGGTATTTTCAGTTATTTTCTTCATGATATTATTTCACCGAGCTTACAAACACTGATGAAAATACTTAAGGTTAAAAGAAAATCGATCCACCTATTCTGCCTCCCCTATAAACAACCAGCCTGTTACTCTGCTTTTTTTTTTCTTGATAAACTTGAAAATATGCATTCCTATCTCCCACTTTCTCCATCTCCATACCTGTTCCCCGTTTAACTCCCCCCCCACACACACACACTTTTTTTGAGATGGAGTCTGGCTCTGTTGCCCAGGCTGGAGTGCAGTTGTTCGATCTCAGCTCACTGCAACCTCCACTACCCCGGGTTCAAGCAATTCTCCTGCCTCAGTCTCCCAGGTAGCTGGGATTACAGGCTAATTTTTGTATTTTTGGTAGAGACGGTGTTTCACCATATTGGCCAGGCTGGTCTCGAACTCCTGACCGCAAGTGATGCACCCACCTCAGCCTCTCAAAATGTTGGGATTACAAGCGGGAGCCACTGCATGTGGCCCATTTGACTTTTTTTTTTTTTTTTTTTTGAAATGTCTAGAGAAGCTTTATTCATAGTTACTCAAATCTGGAGACAACACATATGTTTGTCAACAGGTGAATGGATACATAAATTGGGATATATTCATCCATACAAAGGAATGCTACTGAGTAATAAAAAGAAACAACCACTGATGCACGTGACCACATGAGCGAATCTCAAAAACATGATGTTAAGCAAAAGTAGCCAGACAGAAAAGAGTACAATTCCATTTACGTGAAACTGTAGAAAAGGCAAAACTAATCTATAGTGACAGAAAGCAGACAAGTGGTTGCCTGGAGGTGGGTCTGATGACAAATAAACAGTGAAGAACTTGTGAGGATGATGGAAACATGTTCTCTTTCTTGATTAGGATGGTGGTTTCACTTGTCAAAACTCTTCAAACTGTCCTAATCATTTGACCTTTTTAACCTGGTGTTGGCCTCACTATTCCTCTGAACTCGATTTCTTCAAAGACACTAGTCACTTGCTTCTGTTCACACCCCTACCCCTTCCTGACTTCCTAGAAGCCTTTGCATCTTCGGCTTCCACACATTTGTGCTGCCCAGGTGGTCCCACCTTCAGGACCCCACTCCCTCTGTCTCCTTAACTGGCTGTAGTTCTTCCAGCTCACAAATGTGAGCACATCCAGAAGCTCAATCCAAGCCTAACTCCCCCGTCAGCACTCTTGTCCTGGCCAGCTGTCCCCTGCAATTACTGATGCTCTGCTGCCCCCCTCCTGGCCAAGCCCATTCTATCCACTTCAGAGACCTCACTAGACCGTTTCTAAAAAAATGCCAACAACGCTTCTCAAAAGCCTTTCCAAACCCCACACACACACCTCTGACTTGCTCGCTATATAACCATGGGGTAAGTCCAAATTGGGTGTCCTATCATCCTTTCAGAGTCTCTGTTCCAAGCTAAACTCATAAGTTTTCTCCAAAGACTTTTCCCTCTCCACATATCTGTGACATCTTTCCTTCTCTTGATATATATGTCATTGTCCAGGAATCCCTGTTTTGACACTTCTTTTGTAAATCAGTTCCTTTTTCTCCTTGCCATCGTCCAACCTGCCTAGACTCTTTATCTCTCAGTTAAAGGATTGCAACAGTCTTCTAAGTGGATTTCCTTTCTTTAGTTTTTTTTCTACCTCCAATTAATAGGACATAATATATTCAAATTAATCTTTTTAAAACATGGCTTCACTCGAGTGTCTCTCACAGCCCACCATCTTCCAAAGCTCTCCCAATGTCCTCAGAGTACAACCTGTGCCCCCAGGATATAAAGTCACGTCGTAATCAAAGGCAACACTGGCAGCCCCACTATTACTAACTCACTCTTTCATAGTACTGCACTTTCATAGTACATAGTACTCTTAAAATTGAAGGAAAAAATTCCGAATAATAATTCAAACAAAGATGGCAACTTCAGAATGCCATTGTCATTTAACCTACAGAAAGCAAAAGTCAGTAAATACTTAAACAAATGCAAAAAAAATTGTCTGACAAGGGATGTTATCTCCCTTCTCTTCATCCTCCTCAAATTAGAATGAATTTACAGTATCTATTCTGTTTTGTTGTTGTTTATTTCAATAGTTTTGGGGGAACAAATGGTATTTGGTTGCATGGAAAAGTCCTTCAGTGGTGATTTCTGAGATTTTGGTGCACCCATCACCCGAGCAGTGTATGCAGTATGCAATGTGTAGTCTTTTATCCCTCACCCTCCTCCCACCCCTCCACCGGAGTCCCCAAAGTCCATTAAATCATTCTTATGCCTTTGCATTCTCAAAGTTTAGCTCCCTCTTATAAGTAAGAACATATGGTGTTTGGTTTTCCATTCCTGAGTTACTTCACTTAGATCATTTTTTAAGATAATGATCACCAACTCCAACCAGGTTGCTGCAAATACCATTATTTTGTTTATTTTTGTGGCTGAGTAGTATTCCATGGAATACTACATATATATATATACTATATATATACACACTATATATATAGTATATATATAAAATATTATATATATTATATATAATACATATATAATTCAACAAATGGTGTTGGGGTAATTGGCTAGCCACATGTAGAAGAAGGAAGCTGGATCCCTCATCTCTCACCTTATACAAAAATCAGCTCAAAATGGATCAAAGACTTAAATTTAAGACCTGAAACAATAAAAATTCTAGAAGATAACATCAGAAAAACTTTTCTAGATGTTGACTTAGGCAAAGGTTCATGACCAAGAACCCAAAAGCAAATGCAATAAAAACAAATAAATGGGACCTAGTTAAACTGAAAGGCTTCTGCACAGCAAAAGAAATAATCAGCAAACAGAGAACCCACAGAGTGGGAGAGTATCTTTGCCAGCTATGTATCTGATAAAAGACTCATATCCAGAATCTGCAAGGAATTCAAACAAATCAGCAAGAAAACAAACACCATGGTATTATATATGTATAAATACTTTGACAGACTGAGGTGGGTGGATCACTTGCGGTCAGGAGTTCGAGACCAGCCTGGCCAATATGGCTGGAACCTGGGAAGCAGAGGTTGCAGTGAGCAGAGATCGTGCCACTGCACTTCAGCCTGGGAGACAAAACGAGACTCCATCAAAAAAATAAATAAAGTAAAATAAAATAATTAAACATAGCAAAAATAAAGCTTCGGTATATTTTTGTTGTTGTTGTTGTTTGTTTGTTTGTTTTGAGACAGTCTCGCTCTATCGCCCAGACTGGAGTGTAGTGGTGCCGTCTCGGCTCACTGCAACCTCTGCCTCCTAAAAGCAATTCTCATGCCTGAGCCTCCTGAGTAGCTGGAAATACAAGCATGAGCCAACACACGGGCTGACTTTTTTATTTTTTGTAGAGACAGTCTTTCACCATGTTGGCCGGCTGGTCTCTAACTCCTAGCCTTAAGTGATCTGCCCACCTTGCCTTCCCAAAGTGCTAGGATTATACACGAGCCACCGCACCCAGGCTCCAGTATATTCTTTGAGTTAAATAGCTAAGACAAGAGAAGGAATACTACAAAGGTGAAAGCCAATCAGTCTCACCTTAGAAGCATTGTCTTCAGGTTTGGGGGCCTGCCCAGCCATGGTAGATAGCTTTTATATAGGGAATGACAGAACAACTGAATCCTAAGTACTTAAGGCTAAAAGTGTTCATAAACATCTACAGTTGCCTAATCAAATTGCTTTTATGCCATTGGATTATCATTACATTACCCCACAGGGAATTTAAACACAACATAAACATGTATTTAAATGAATTTGGAAGAAAGCTTGTTGTCCCCTCTCCAGTTTTAATTAGATATGTCTTATATAAAAAACGTAAATGCAGATTCCGTGGTTTCCCTGGCAAGGCTAAGGCACTAAGTAAATCCACCTTAATATTATTTTGTTTGCTTTTTTTTCCCTTAATTAAGTTTTTAAAGTTTCCTTAGCTCTCTGTGTGGCTGCTTCAGCTTTGGCAGCTGGGTTTGTGGTGAAGGGTTGGGAGAATGCATACCAGCTCTCCCCTCACCCCCTCCTGATCATACTCCCTGTATAGCTAGATAGGAAAGTAGAAGAAATTGGAGGGGAAAACATCCCAACCAAACAATTGATGACCTTCATATAAATCCCCTGTCATGTTTAAGAAAAGCCCCGCTATTTATCTAGCACCTTGGTGATGGGGGGAAGGGCTTTACTCAAAAGCTTTCACTTCTCCAAGTATGTGGATGGCCTTCCAAGGCTTATGAAAAACAAGGATAGTGTCCAATTAGCCAACGCCAATGTATTAAAATATGCTGCTGGCCCAAGTGCTATCTTCAGCATAGATCTCTAGACTGGAGGCTCCTAGATCAGGGGCTGCAATCATGTGCTAGCAAAATAACCAATATGGGGCAACACAGAGGCCTCCGGTTTCTCTCTTCCTTTTGTTAAAGCCTCAGTGAAGAAAGCCAGGTTGACAGATAGCACACACTGCTTAATGCTATTTAAATTAGAAAGCTGAATCATTTCGAAACTATGTGTGTTTTTAATCTGCCTTTTTAAATTTTGTTTTAGTTTAATATTAATTAGACCATAATTGAATGCTGCTAAAACTGAGAACAAAAAGTAGCATATGCATAATACGACCTGTGTATGTTGATACAGCTGGCTCCAAACATGTGTAATTAAGCTGATGATGACTCATATAAGGTATACGTATATATTTGTATATCCCCTTTATGTTCTAAGACTATATCAAGGAAAAAAATTTAGTAAATCCATACAGTATGTTTTAATTTATGCTACTCTTTTCCAGGTTAGGTACTTTACTATATTAAAATTTATATATGAACAAAGATATACATAGAAAAAACACTGGAAGAAATATGCCTAAATGTTAACAGTGATTATTTCTAAAATGTAAAACTAGAGGTAATTTTAATTTTAAAAAAAAATGTTTTTCTTCTCCCCACCCCCGTCTAAAATTTCTGAGTGCTTTAAAACAAAACAAACAGAAGAGCCCAGCAAGATGACTGAATAGGAACAGCTCTGGTCTGCAGCTCCCAGCAAGATCAATGCAGAAGGGGGGTGATTTCTGCATTTCCAGCTAAGGTACATGGCTCATCTCATTGAGATTGGTTAGACAGTGGGTGCAGCCCACAGAGGGCAGCTGAAGCAGGATGGGGGATCGTCTTACCCAGGAAGTACAAGGGGTCGAGGAACTCCCTCCGCTAGCCAAGTGAAGCTCTGAGGGACTGTGCCATGAGGAACAGTACACTCCGGCCCAGATACTATTCTTTTCCCGCAGTCTCTGCAACCCACAGACCAGGAGACTCCCTCGGGTGCCTTCATCATCAGGGCCCCAGGTTTCAAGCACAAAACTGGGCAAACGTTTGGGCAGACACCAAACTAGCTGCAGGAGTATTTTTTCACACCCCAGTGGCACCTGGAATGCCAATGAAACAGAACCATACACTCCTCTGAAAAAGACGCTAAAGCCAGGGAGCCAAGTGGTCTAGCTCAGCAGACCCCAACCCCATAAAGCCCAACAAGTTAAGATCCACTGGCTTGAAATTCTTGCTCCCAGCACAGCAGACTGAAGTCAATCTGGGATGCTCATACTTGGTGGGGGAAGGGGTGTCCACCATTACTGAGGGTTGAGTAGGCAGTTTTCCCCTCACAGTGTAAACAAAGCCTCTAGGAAGTTTGAACAGGGTGTGGAATCTATCGCAGCACTGCAAAGCTGCCATAGCCAGACTACCTCTCTAGATTCCTCCTCTCTGGGTTGGGCATCCTTGAAAGAAACACAGCAGCCCCAGTAATGGGGTTATAGATAAAACTCCCATCTCCTTGAGACAGAGCACCTGGGGGAAGGGGCAGCTATGGGTGCAGCTTCAGCAGACATAAACATTCCTGCCTGCTGGCTCTGAACAGAGCAACAGATCTCCCAACACAGTGCTCAAACTCTGCTAAGGGTTAGACTATCTTCTCAAGTGGGTCCTTGACCTCTGTGCCTCCTGACTATGAGACACCACCCAGCAGGTGTCAACAGATACTTCATACAGGAGAGCTCTGGCTGGCATCTGATGGGTGCTCCTCTGGAACAAGGCTTCCAGAGGAAGGAATAGGCAGCAATCTTTGCTGTTCTACAGCCTCTGCTGGTGATTCCCAGGCAAAGAGGGTCAGGAGTGGACCTCCAACAAACTCCAGCAGACCTGCAGCAGAGGAGACTTACTGTTAGAAGGAAAACTAACAAACATAAAGCAATCGCATCAACATCAACAAAAAGGACATCCATGCAAAAATCCCATTAGAAGGTCACCAACATCAAAGACAAATGGTAGACAAATCCACAAAGATGAGATAAACACAGCGCAAAAAGTCTGAATATTCCAAAGCCAGAATGCCTCTTCTCCTTCAAAGGATCAAAACTCCTTGCCAGCAAGGGAACAAAACTGGATGGAGAATGAGTTTGACAAATTGACAGAAGTAAGATTCAGTAGCTGGGTAATAACAAACTCCTCCAAGCTAAAGGAGCATGTTCTAACCCAATGCAAGGAAGCTAAGAACCTTGAAAAAAACAGTTAGAGGAATTGCTAACTAGAATAACCAGTTTAGAGAAGAACATAAATGACTGGATGGAACTAAAAAACGCAGCACAACAACTTTGTGAAACATACACAAGTATCAATAGCAAAATCAATCAAGCAGAATAAAAGGTATCAGAGATTGAAGATCAACTTAATGAAATAAAGTGTGAGGACAAGATTATAGAAAAAAGAATGAAAAGGAACAAAGAAATTATCCAAGAATTATGGGCTATATGAAAAGACCAAACCTTCATTTGATTGGTGTACCTGAAAGTGACAGGAAGAATGAAACCAAGCTGGAAAACACTCTTCAGGATATTATCCAAGGGAACTTCCCCAGCTTAGCCAGACAGGCCAACATTCAAATTCAGGAAATACAGAGAACACTACAAAGATAATTCTTGAGAAGAGCAACCCAAGGCACATAATCATCACATTTACCAAGGTTGAATCAAATGAAAGAAAAAATTGTTAAGGGCAGCCAGAGAGAAAGATTAGGTTACCTACAAAGAGAAGCCCAACAGACTCACAGAGGATCTCTCTGCAGAAACCCTCCAAGCCAGAAGACAGTAGGGGCCAATATTCACATTCTTAAAGAAGAGAATTTTCAACCCAAAATTTCATTTTCAGCCAAACTAAGCTTCACAAGCAAAAGAGAAATAAAATCCTTTACTGACAAGCAAGTGCTGAGAGATTTTTGTCACCACCAGGCCTGCCTGACAAGAGTTCCTGAAGGAAGCACTAAATATGAAAAGGAAAAACCAGTACCAGCTATTGTAAAAACATAGCAAATTGTAAAGACCACTAATACTATGAAGAAACTGCATCAACTAACAGGCAAAATAACCAGTGAGCATCATAATGACAGGATCGAATTCACACATAACAATATTAACCTTAATGTAAATGGGCTAAATGCCTCAATTAAAAGACACAGACTGGCAAACGGGATAAAGAGTCAAGACCCGTCAGTGTGTTGTATTTAGTAGACCATCTCACATACAAAGATATGCATAGGCTCAACATAAAGGGATGGAGGAACATTTACTAAGCAAATGGAAAGCAAAAAAAAGCAAGGGTTGCAATCCTAGTCTCTGATAAAACAGACTTTAAACCAACAAAGATCAAAAAAGACAAAGAAGGGCATTACATAATGGTAAAGGGATCAATGCAACAAGAAGAGCTAATTATACTAAATATATGTGCACCCAATACAGGAGCACCCAGATTCATAATGCATGTGCTTAGAGACCTACAAAGAGACTCAGATAGCCATATGATAATAGTGGGAGACTTTAACAACCCACTGTCAATATTAGACAGATAAATAAGATAGAAAATTAACAAGGATATTCAGGACTTGAACTCAGCTCTGGATGAAGCAGGCCTAATATACATCTACAGAACTCTCCACCCAAAATCAACAGAATATAAATTCTTCTCAGCACCACATTGCACTTATTCTAAAAATGACCACATAATTGGAAGTAATACACTCCTCAGCAAATGCAAAAGAATGAAAATCATAACAAATAGTCTCTCAGATGACAGTGCCCTCAAATTAGATCTCAATATTGAGAAACTCACTCAAAACCACACAACTGCATGGAAACTGAACAACCTTCTCCTGAATGACTACTGGGTAAATAACAGAATGAAGGCAGAAATAAATAAGTTCTTTGAAACCAATGAGAACAAAGACACAATGTACCAAAATTTCTGGGACACAGCTAAAGCAGTGTTTAGACGGAAATTTACAGCACTAAATGCCCACAGGAGAAAGCGGGAAAGAGATAAAATCAACACCCTAACATCACAATTAAAAGAACTGGAGAAGCAAGAGCAAACAAATTCAAAAGGTAGCAGAAGACAAGAAATAACTAAGATGAGAGTAAAAATGAAGGAGATGGAGACACGAAAAATCCTTCAAAAAATCAATGACTCCAGAAGCTGGTTTTTTGAAAATATTAAGAAAATAAACCATTACTCAGAATAATAAAGAAGAAAAGAGAGAAGAATCAAATAGACACAATAAAAAATGTTAAAGGGGATATCACCACTGATCCCACAGAAATGCAAACTACCCTCGGAGAATGCTATAAACACCTCTATGCAAATAAACCAGAAAATCTAGAAGAAATGAATAAATTCCTGGACACATACACCCTCCCAAGACTAAACCAGGAAGAAGTCGAATCCCTGAATAGACCAAAAACAAATTTCTGAAATTGAGGCAGTAATTAATAGTCTTCCAACCAAAAAAAAAGCTCAGGACCAGACAGATTCACAGCTGAATTATACCAAGGGCAGAAAGAGGAGCTGGTACCATTCCTTCTGAAACTATTCCAAACAATAGAAAAGAGGGACTCCTCCCTAACTCATTTTATGAGGCCAGCATCATCCTGATACCAAAACCTGGCAAAGATACAGCAGAAAAAGAAAATTTTAGGCCAATATCCCTGATGAACATTGATGCAAAACTTCTCAATAAAATACTGACAAACCAAATCCAGGAGTACATCAAAGCTTATCCACCATGATCAAGTCAGCTTCATCACTGGGATGCAAGGCTGGTTCAACATATGCAAATCAATAAATGTAATCCATTACATAAACAGAACCAATGAAAAAACTACATGATTGTCTTAACAGATGCAGAAAAGGCCTTTGATAAAATTCAACACCCCCTCATGATAAAAATTCTCAATAAACTAGGTATCAATGGAATGTATCCCAAAATAATAAGAGCTATTTATGACAAACCCACAGTCAATATCATACTGAATTGGCAAAAGCTGGAAGCATTCCCTTTGAAAACTGCCACAAGACAAGGATCCCCCTGTCTCACCACTCCTATTCAACATAGTATTGGAAGTTGTGGCCAGGACAATCAGGCAAGAGAAAGAAATAAAGCATATTCAAACAGGAAGAGAGGAAGTCAAATTGTCTCTGTTTGCAGATGACATGACCCTATATTTAGAAATCCTCATTGTCTCAGCCCAAAATCTCCTTAAGCTGATAAGCAACTTCAGCAAAGTCTCAGGATACAAAATTAATGTGCAAAAATCACAAGCATTCCTATACAGCAATAATAGACAAGCAGAGAGCCAAATCATGAGCAAACTCCCATTGACAGTTGCTACAAAGAGAATAAAATACCTAGGAATGCAACTTACAAGGGATGTGAAGGACCTTTCCAAGAAGAACTACAAACCACTGCTCAAGGAAATAGAGAAAGGACACAAACAAATGGAAAAACATTCCATGCTGATGGATAGGAAGAATCAATATTATGAAAATGGCCATACTGCCCAAAGTGATTAATAGATTCAATTCTATCCCCATCAAGTTACCACTGACTTTCTTCACAGAATTAGAAAAAACTACCTTAAATTTCATATGTAACAAAAAACGGAGCCCATATAACCAAGGAAATCCTAAGCAAAAGGAACAAAGCTGAAGGCATCATGCTACCTCACTTCAAACTATACTACAATGCTACAGTAACCAAAACACCATGGTACTGGTACCAAAACAGATATATAGACCAACGGAACAGAATAGAACCCTCAGAAATAATTCCACACATCTACAACCATCTGATCTTTAACAAACCTGACAAAAATGAGCAATGGGGAAAGGATTTCCTATTCAATAAATGGTGTAAGCAAAACTGGCTAGCCATATGCAGAAAACTGAAACTGAACCCCTTCCTTACACCTTATACAAAAATTAACTCTAGATGGATTAAAGGCTTAAACCTAAAACCTAAAACCATAAAAACCCTAGAAGAAAACATATGCAATACCATTCAGGACATAAGCATGGGCAAAGTCTTCATGACTAAAACACCAAAAACAACAGCAACAAATGCCAAAATAGACAGATGGGATCTAATTAAACTAAAGAGCTTCTGCAAAGCAAAAGAAACTATCATTGGAGTGAACAGGCAACCTACAGAATTGGGGGAAAAAGTCTGCAAACTATCCATATGACAAAGGGCTAATATCCAGAATCTACAAGAACTTAAACAAATTTACAAGAAAAAAAAACAGGCAACCTCATCAAAAAGTGAGTGAAAGATAAACAGACACTTCTCAAAAGAAGACATTTATGTGGCCAACAAACATATGAAAAAAAGCTCATCATCACTGATCATTAGAGAAATGCAAATCAAAACCATGAAATACTGTCTCACACCAGTTAGAATGGCAATCATTAAAATGTCAGGAAACAACAGATGCTGTGATGTTTGCTGAGAGGATGTGGAGAAACAGGAAAGCTTTTCCACTGTTGGTGGGAGTGTAAGTTAGTTCAACCATTGTGGAAGACAGTGTGGTGATTCCTCAAGGTTCTAGAACCAGAAATACCATTTGACCCAACAATCCCATTACTGAGTATATACCCAAAGGATTATAAATCATTCTACTACAAAGACACATTCACTTGTATATTTATTGGAGCACTATTCACAATAGCAAAGACTTGGAACCAACCCAAATGCCCATCAGTGATAGACTGGATAAAGAAAATATATTCAGACATAAAAGGGATGAATTCAAGTCCTTTGCAGGGACATGGATGAAGCTTGAAACCATCATCCTCGGCAAACTAACACACACAGGAACAGAAAACCAAGCACCACATGTTCTCACTCACAAATGAGGGTTGAACAATGAGAACACATGGATACTGGGGAGGGGAACATCACACACTGCGGGTATCAGGGGGTGGGATTTATGGGAGGGATAGCATTAGGAGAAACACCTAATGTAGATGACAGTCAATGGGTGCAGCAAACCACCATGGCACGTGTATACCTATGTAACAAATCTGCACGTTCTATGCATGTATCCCAGAACTTAAAGTATAATGAAAAAAGATAGGAAAAACAAAAGTAAACAAAAAAGACTATATTACAAGCAAAAGTATGTTAATGATTTTTCTTGATATGTGTTCCACAACTATTTTACATAGATTACTTAATCCAGTGATCCAACAGAATTTAAGAATCTCTTATGTACCAGGCACTGTGTTCAGGCATTGGGAATGCATGAATATACATATATTACATGTTGTTATCAAATAAATATCTTACCAAATACTCTCCATTGGCTTACAGAAGGATGCTAGAAATGTGGGCTCCAAAGTACAGTGGTCTTCTTTGAAATTACCCCTTATTCTCTACCTTTCCTTAACGGAACTGAGAGTAGAATTATTCTGACTAAGCAAGCTTTTTTATCACTTTATTTTTATCTTTAGTGAAAAAAATGTCACCTAATGGTAATTGCCTTGAGCCATGAAAACACAAAAAAGTCTGTGTTCATGTTTTCAGAGCTTTGTGCTAAGAACTGGTAATGGTAGAGCAGCCTCCACACTCCTCTGAGACAGGGACAGGCCTGGGGGAGGTGGCAGTGAACCACTTCTCTCTCCCTTTTGAAGACACTGTACTGTATTTAGGAAGCCCCACAGAAAGCTGTATGGGACTAGGCTCACCAAACAGAATACACAAAAATTGATCAAATACTCAAAGAACAAAGTCTGTAAAAGATGCTTAGCTAGTTATACACAGAGCTTCATAATGAAATGCTCATATATGTCCTGGGTTCCAGAAGAAACCACTGTGATTAGCAACTTCCATCCATCTAACATTTAAATTCTAATGTAACTAAGTGGTGCTTCTTCAATGTCTAAGTGTAGTGTGTTATTAAAACATCTCCAGCCAAGCCCACCCTGTCACTTTCCACAACAGGCAGCACATTCAAAAGGTTCCTTAACTGCATATTCAAGATTTTTGATAAAACTGATCCTGCCTTTGTTCCTCCCATTTCATTCCTGCATAGCCTTTCACTTCAGTTAACTGACATAACTAGCCAGTTCTACAAAGTTCCTCACTTTCCCATTTTTGCCTCTGAATCCCAAAAGCCATCCTTTCATTTCTCCATTTTATGTATTCTCCAATAATAGGCAACATTCACTTCTTCATGAAACTTCCTGACAGGACTTCAATCCCCAGCATGTCTCCATCCTTGGACTCCACTGTGCCTCTCCCTGTAGCCCTCACTGGGCCATGAATAGGTGTATGGAGGTAGATGGTTTGGACTGAATGGGGGTGCCGTACCCAGTAGCTTCTTACCATTCAGTACTGGCACCTTGACTTTGCTATCTTTGCCGTAAGACAGACAATCTAATAGAGAGCTTAGATAGGTCTTCAATGAGCCATAAGCCCCTCTTGTATTGCAAAGCACACAATAGGTAATTAAATATTAAATCATTGTTTAATGATCTAATTGCTCAACTTTTCAAGATTAAGTCTATCCAAATAGACTTTGTGCTTTCTGGAGGCAAGGACCACCTCATTCTTCTTCATCTCTTAGAGTTCCCAGGACAATGCTTTGCACATGTTAGATGCTTAATACATATGTTTGTTGATGTATTTCATATTCAACACTATCAATAACAAAGTGTTCCCATAGAAATATCTCAAAGCAAAAAATATGTCTTATAAATCTGGAGCTGGTCAGCTCTACAGCTCCACCCCTTTATACTCTTAGCCAAACTCCTTTTATAGTTTGGGCAATATTAATTAATACACGTGTTAGAATAGCTGCAATCTAGAATACTGATAACAAACACTGGCAAGATATGGAGCAACAGAAAATCTCCAACTCTTTTATTGCTGCTGAGAATGGAAAATGGCGTGACCACTTTGGAAGACAGTTTGGAACTGTCTTATGAAGTTAAACATACTCTTACCACATGATCCAGCAATTGCACTCCCTCCCAAATGTATTAAAAATTATGCACACACAAAAACTCTCACTGGTAAGTTTATATCAGCTTTATTCATAACTTCCAAAACTTGGAAGCAACCAAGATATCCTTCAGCAGGTAAATTAATAAATGAACTGATATATTCAGACAATGAAATATTATTTAGCACCAGAAAAAATGAGCTATCAAGCCATAAAAAGACATGGAGGAAACTAAAATGTATATTACTAAGTGAAATAAGCCAATCTGAAAAGGCTACATACTGTATGATTCCAACTATATGATACTCTGGAAAAGCCAAAACTTTGGAGACAGTAAAAAGATTAGTGATTGCCAGGGGTTAGGGGAAAGAGGGATGAATAGGCAGAGCACAGAGGATTTTTATGGCAGTGAGACTACTTTGTATGATGCTATACTGGTGGATACATGTCATTATACATTTGTCAAAATCTATTAAATGTATAATGCTGAATCCTAATATAAGCTATGGATTTGGGATGATAATGATATATCATTGTAGGTTTATTGATTGCAACAAATGTGCCACTCTGGTGCCAGATTTTGATAGTGGGGAATGCTAAACATGTTGGGGGGCAGGAGGGGACAAAAAGAGTATACGGGAAATCTCTGAACTTTCTGCTAAGTTTTGTTGTGAAGTAAAACTGCTCTAAAAACAGTCTATTTAAAAGGTGGGTGGGGGTGGATTCCTAAGTGGGTTCTACGAAGGAGCATTCCAATTAGAGAAGCCAAAGCTACATCTCTGTAAGTCCCAGCCTCGGATACAGCTTCCCCCTGCTTACTGAAATGCTTTTGTTGGAGCCCTAGGATGCCAGTGTAAAAAAGCCGTCTTACCCTGAGGCTGCCTTGCTGTGAAGAAGCCCAAACCAAGCCCCTAAGAGTCTACATGGAAAGGTCTTGGGCTATATAGAGATGCCTTGCCAGCTCCCAGCCGTCCTTGCTTCCTTCCTGTTCCCCCTCAAATCACTGTCTGATTGTAATCAGATGAGAAATGCAGAGCTAAAACCGCCGAGCTGAGCCCTTCCTGAATTGCAGTCCCATAAAAATAATGAAAGATGATAAAATACCTGTTATTGTTTTAAGTCCCTGAGTTTTGGGGTAGGTTGTTACACATCCTATAGAACAGTCACCAGAAGTACAGAGGCTACTACCCAATTTTGCCTGGGCCTGTGAGGGAAAAAGGGTATTTCTGCTCAGAGACCTTGCTGCCTGAGAATTTTCACCTACAGACCACAGGCTTGGACTCAAGATTCTCAGTCTTTATTCTTTTCTCCAACTTGATTATGAAGGATGACTTCATGCAATTCACTTGATATTTTCAGATTCCACATCTACAAAGTAAAGAGAACCTGTCCCTGTTTTCTACATGGCTCTTAAGAAAGCTGTGAGGGTCAATAGGATGTCATAGGAACAATCATCCCAAGGCAGGTGTTCCATAAATGTAACCTGTGACTTGATTTCCTCATGCTTGCCCATCTTCATGATGAAGTTCTTGTAAGAAGCTGAAGTAATGTGAAGTGGATACTATAATAGTTCACTAACTGGATTTACCTCCAGCACAACTCCAACAGACTCAGTAGTGACTCCAATGAGTCTGTTACCTCTGACTTGTTAAATTACAGGGGGAAAGCACTAGCCTCTCCATATTTGTATAGAAGAATCCTGCTTCCCATGCTGAATCTCTTTTCTGTAACTCCACAAGGTCAGTCCCCGTTACTTTTCAACAGGAGAAACAGGAGAAAAATTCTCTTCAAATGGCCTTTTTATGAGCTTTGCTCTCTGTGAGATCTTGGGGAACATAAGTGGTTAGGATCGTTTCTTCCAGCACCACAGCCTTTTTCAAAATCCCTCTTTTGGCAGCCAGCAAGTCTCTTATAATCCCTCTGGAAATAGCTTTACCCTGCGAATAATCACCCTGACAGTGATGCAGGGAAGAACACATAACTATGTCCCAGGAAAGCCATGTTGGAGGCCCTCATTTAATGCCAATTCTATACAGTATGGCAACTCCTGAAGGAAAATATCGCCTTGATACAGAAATCTGGTCCTGTGGCTTCTCAGCCTGGGTGGTCTGACAACCAGGTAGAAAGCAACTGCAGGGACAGTTCTTAACCTAGGTCACTTCTAATGTTCAATGGTAAGAGGGAGATATTAAAAATTAATTATTTTACTGTCTATTCAGATTTTATTCTGCCTCTAATTAGACAGAAGCAGCATCTGGAATAGCTTCTACCCTAAAACCTAAAATTGAAAAAGTTTAAAAATATATATGTATGTACTGTTACTTATATACAGTATGAATTGTTCAATTGTTGCAAAATTTCTGGAAAACCTTGAGCAGGCTATTTATTAATATTAAGGCCAAGAAAGCTCAATATTTTTTTAAAAAAAGAAAGATGGGCACAGATCATTGATACTGCACTAATTAGGATTCTGGAAATTTAATTAAGTACTTATGTTGAATTTAGTGAAATTGGTTTTGACTGCATCAAGATAACTGATAACATCACGTAGAAGGAGGTAAATTTGGAAGAGCATGTTATATTTCATAGGACATATTTTGGGTGATGTTTTCTTCACTTTCTACTCTTTCCACAACCCCATTTCTGCTAAAGTAGGAACACAAAGACATTTTGTTTCTGGCTGTGTAGGCTCCCTTCCGTTTTCAAAAACTGAATGTGAAGCAAACTCAATTCTAAAGGCTACCCTTACTCTTAACATTGAAAGTATCAAAAAATTTTTTGGAAAAATGAAAAGATACAGATTTTTGAGGAAATTAATGCATTCAAATTACTAGCAACCTTTAGATTGACTTTTTCTACTATTATAAATTTTAAGTCTTTCAGGTCTTTTCATGGAAGCTTTCAGGGCTCTATCCCGAGTCATTTAACTTCTATTAACAAATCTGTCCTGGCTTCTTATTGGCATTATTCCTGTGCCACCCATGTAGAACTCCAAATGTGGATCCAAGGATTGCTGAGCTGTTAACACTCTATTTGTGTAATTCTGCCAGTGACCACCCTTAAACCTCAAAAGAATCAAAGGAAAGCAAAGATATGCTGAAATTTTAAAAAGTTTTAAAAAAGCCTTGAGGACACTTACAAGAATGTAAGTTCTTCTATACTGCATCCAGTCCAATATGAGTCCAAAGGGTCAGGACCACCTATGTACAGTTTTCAGCAGCTAGGGGCTCTGGGCATGATCTGTGGTGAAGTTGTATGCACATATATACCAGCCTGCCCAATGCGCCATGAAAAAATCAAGACTAACCACAACCTGAAATAGGAAACTCCCATCTGGTGCAAAAAGTGGATGAATTGTGAGCCTTGGATTCAAATATCTTCTTTTACCTTTCTCAATCCATAAATACGATTTGTGTGTGTATGTGTGCTGTATGTGCATGCAAACTTTGTACCTTAAACCATAACATAAAGACATGAGACAGTAGGGCTTCCCCCATCCAGCAACCATGGATTAGGCAAAAGTTAAACAAAAAGAAAATATAGTAGTCATTTGAATCTTAACTACTAACTTTCTAACCAACATCACCAACAATAAAAGCTTTGTTTTGTCTTGATTACAATTTGTAATTTCAATTTTATTCAGTGTTCTGAATTAAAGTGAAGAGAACATCAGTTAATTATAAGTTAATTTTGCCATAATCTGGAATAAATTAGATGATTGTTTAGTTTACATAAATATATTCCAATCATAAATTGGAATTTCAGACTTTGAAGGGAGCTTTGAAGTTACTTCCCATCCAAACCTCTCATTTTAGAGATGAAAAAAAAAGGGGATCCAATATGATTAAATGACCTGCCCAAGGTCATACAGCTAATTAAAAGCTAAGCAAGAAGTAGATATCATGTCCCCTGCTTTCCCATTAGGGGGTTTGTTTTTTTTTCTATTACACCTCAGCCTTTGGTTAGTCATAATAAGAGGTGGCAGTGGCCCAGATTAAAGAAAATAGCAAATAGACCTTCTGTCCCTTTCTTTGTTCTTTAGCTCTTTGCAAATGGAACTGTTTTGTTGTTAGTTTAATTATTTTTATATACTCTGCATCATCTAACACAGTGTACATTTTTTTCAGCAAAAATGTGTTAATTGCACTGAATAAATAGGGACATTAACTGATATATCTTTTGAGAAACAGCAGATTCATGTTAATTTTAGCGTTACGGATGGTGAAAGAAAGCTGTTAGCCAGGTGGAGAATGATAGAGGAGGAAGCTGGTTTGGAATTTACATTTTCCATTTCCATACCACAAAGAACAAACCACATGGAAGCAATAGAGACTTAACAGGAAAATACAAACAGCAGTATTATTCACATGATGTGAATAAGTCATTCCTTTTTCTCATTATCCTTCTCATGTTGCTAATGAATCACGTCTAATTCTCTTTCTCAAAATTTGTTCCTTCTTTCTCAGATATAACTTAAATCATCTCCCTATTGTATATGGTACAACTAGCCCTAAGCTTATAAGGTTTCAAAATAGGTTGCTGTACCTGTCAATAAGAAATTATGGGATTTTTGGAACAGTTGTGCAAAGCCACTGGTGATGTCCCATATCCCTTCCAACTTTAAGATTATGTGGCTCAATATCCTTTCTTAATGAAGTCACAAATAGTTATTGAACACTACTTAGGCATTTATTGTTCTAAAAAAGGTAGCTATCTCATTTGGAGAGAGCAAACTTAACATACCATGTTATCACTATCATGAAGAAAAGACTCAAGTGACTTGTTAAACACCAAGGGCATTGGAAGGGATAAAAGGAGCTATATAAGGCCTGGCAGAGTAGCTAACATGTAATCTCAGCACTTTGGGAGGCCGAGGCAGGAGAATCATTTGAGCCCAGGAGTTTGAGACCAGGCTGGGCAACATGGTGAGACCCCATCTCTACAAAAAATACAAAAATAATTTGGCCAGGTGTGGTGCCACACGCCTGTAGTCTCAGCTACTTGGGAGGCTGAGATGGAAGAATCTTTTGCATCTGGGATGCAGAAGTTGCAGTGAGCTGTGATTGTACCACTGCATTTCAGCCTAAGTGAAAGAACCAGATCTTGTCTCAAAAAAAAAAAAAAAAAAGGAGAGAGAGAGAGAGGAATATAAAACAGGGTCTCTGCCCTCAAAGGCTTTAACTAACCAGCTGGGGAAACAAAACCCATATATAAGAGAATAAGTAAAGTTCACATTATTGTCCATGTAAAGGATCTAATTGGTGTCCAGTTGGTTTTATCTGGGTAATGTTTTTTAAACAAGTACTAAGCTAGGTTGCATAATCTTTGAACTCTGTAAACATACAGAGAGAGAAAAATGTGACCTAGACTATAAACACATATCCTAAAACCAAGACTACAGCAAGAGCAGCCAAAGTACCTCTTTCACATTGACAGTAAAACCAGTGCAGTCACTGTCTGCCTGGGCCCCACAGCTGGGGTTTGATGCTCTGTGGTTGCTGCCTTGAAATTCTTAGTAACAATATCTTTGAATATGGATTTTGTGAGTGAAGTCCAATGGGACAATGGAGCATGCACCAGGACCTTTGAGCTTCAGCTCCACGTGGTTCTGCCTCCCCTCTAACTGCCCTGGACAGGTTCTCAGCAGTCTGCCCCAGCTCCCTGTCATCCTCCACCCCAGTTATTTCTTCCTCTTCTCTCCACAATGACTGTCATCCTCTGATCCTGGCATCCTCTGATATCTCATGAGGATACTCATCCTAAAGAGAATAGAGTTAGGTGTCTGCATTCTGGCATCTCAGGATAGAACACGGTGGCAGCCCCCGAGCCCTGGGCTGACAGCACCACTGCCCACACATCTGTTGATCAGCCCAGCAGAGGCTGTATCTAGGTGGTGGGGACAGCCTCTCCCCATCCCACCTAGATGCAGCCTCTGCTGAGCACATTTCAGCCTTGAGCCCATTTCAGCCCTGAATTTAAAGATGCTTGAGGATTACCCATTTCCTGTGGATTGAGGCAGCACACTCAATTTCCATAGACCCTAGCCCCACTAAGTGGTATGGGCTCATGGCTGACAGGAGCAGAACCTGGTAAGTGACATACATGTCCTTGTTCAGCTGTGGATTCACACTCACTCCAAGACTACCCCCTGCTCCATGCCTGGGAGGAATCTTCTCTTCCTTCTTCCACCTTTCTGAGTATGGTTCATATTTGTCTCTTCTGGCCCACTAGAGGCAGAAAATTTTCTGTTCATTTTCATATTGTGCTCTGACACTTGCATTTAAAACTGGCATTACACAATATAAAAATAAATGGAAAATTTGCACTACGCATTTAATATCTAAATTTTTCTTGACTCAGAATGACATCAAATAGCAAATAAAAACATCAAGACATGATTGAGAGAGAGAAACACCATGGAAGGAAGAAAAAAGCTTCATACCTACTGATATGGTTTGGCTCTGTGTCCCACCCAAATCTCATCTTGAATTGTAATTCTCATGTCTTGAGGGAAAGACTGGTGGGATTGGTTGGATTATGGGGGTGGTTTCCCCCATGCCGTTATCATGATAGTAACTGAGTTCTCATGAGATCAGACACTTTAAAAGTATTTGTCAGTTTTACACCGCCCCCCCCCAACCCGCCCCTTTCTCTCCTACTTCACTGTGGTAAGATGTGGCCTGGCTTCCCCTTCACTTTCCTCCATGATTGTAAGTTTCTGAGGCCTCCCCAGCCTTGTGTGACTGTGAGTCAATTAAACCTTTTATCTTTATAAACTACTCAGTCTCTGGTATGTCTTTACAGCAGTATGAAAACAGACGAATACACCTACCTTTAATGGTGCTTTTCACCCTAATTTTTGACAAGGACTCCACATTTTTATTTTGCACTAGGCTTTACAAATTTTGTAGTCAGCTCCGCAAACAAAAAGAGGAATTCTACCTTTAAAAAGTTTACTGACTTGCAATTACGCCTATATAATTGCAAAAAGTTTAAAGATTTCCAGTAATTCCTAATCTCTTACTTTTTTTTTTAATGTGCCACCTCATTGTTTCCCTGAAGACTCCTCAATCTTCCAGAAAACCTGAGTTTTAATATCTGATTCTTCGAAACAATTGTTTCACTATCACTTGCAACATTTTTGTCAGTCATTTTGAATCAAAACTATTCACTAAATACAAACTAAATGGGAGAAAGAGAGCACCTAAAAGAATAAACAGTATCTACTACACAATACTCTCAACTTGGGGTAGCAGAGCCCAAACTGGCATAAAAATATATTCCACTAGGTGTCAAAGGCTGAGAGAGTGCATTAATACTCAGAGCATGGGGAAAAGATATTAAACATGCACGGTCATGATTTTGCTTAATATATTTGTAAAGAAAAATACTATACAAATTATGGAACAAAACACTTGAAAGCTATGTATCATTAAGGAACCATGTGCTTACAATTTTGTATCTTGCATTCTTCACTTAATCCTTAAATGTTTCTCCCAATGTATCCACTATAATTTGCGTATTATTTTCTTACTTTTGGATATTAGTTGTTTCTGGTTTTGTGCTTCAAACTCCCATATTTCAAATTACTTCCTTAGGATATATTCCCCTTGGGACAAATAATATGATATTGATAAAAAATATCTGTATTTTCAAATTGCTTTTAAAAAAATGTTACAGAAATTTCTAGTCCAACAAACTTGAGCATTTCAGTGTCTTAGTCCATTTTCTGGTGCTGACAGAATATCAAGGACTGAGTAATTTATGAATTTTACTGGGCTCATGGTTCTTGAGGCTGGGAAGTCCAAGAGCATGGCACCTGGCATCTGGTGAGAGTCATCACAGGTGGAAGAGCAGAAGACAGAGGGCAAGAAAGTAAATGTGAAAGACAACTAGCTTTGTAACAATGCCACTCCCACAATAACTGAATTACTCCCATAATAACAACAGTAATCCATTCATCAGGCAGTAGCCTTCATGAACCAATTGCCTTCCACAGGCCCCCCTTTCAACATTGCCACAATGTCAACCAAGTTTTCAATGCATAAACTTTTGGGGGACACATTCAAGCCATAGCATACAGTATCCGTTTCAACACTTAAATTTATTGCCTAATTATCAATTAATTAATCATTTTCCAATTCAAAAAGTAAATCATTTTTATTGTTTTAATTTGCATTTCTTTGATTACTAGTAAGACTGAACATTTACTGATCATTTTTAATATCTCTTTATATATGTCACACATATATATATACCTTTAAAGAATTAATAGGATATTACAACATTAGTTCTGGGCTTACATCCTACCAGCATAGCAATGCTAGTGAAAATAAATTCTCTTTCCCAAAGTGACTATCACTGGCTTGGATAGGAAAACACACACACACATTCTTGACCAGTCATCATGGGTAAAGATAGAGTAGTACCTTCATTTTCAAGGTCTTGTTCATATGCCCAATCCATTATGCTGGTGGATGGAGTCAGCCCTAATTGAGCTGGGAGCAGCAAACATCACTGCTCGGTGCAAATTCCTGAAACAGACTCAGGAAAACTACACAGTCTTCTAACTTTAGACATCATAGCATGTGGTGTTCAGTGTATTTCCACACCTTCAATTAGGTATAAATGCTCCTGAGCTAAAGGTAATTGTGGAACAGCTTATCACAAAGTGACCATTTGTAAAAGACAGAATGTACTTGCAGGTGATCAGTTATCAAGTACTTAACTTCCCACATACAAAAACTAATGCTTCCTTTTAGAACTAGGCATCTGTTAAAAGCAAGCATTGGATTAGATCTAGTGTATCCAGTATTTTATGAAAATATCAAGTTGTATTTTTAATGCATGTCCAAACAAAACTTACCTTGACACATCAGCCATTATTATCCTTTCCTCTGAGTAAAATTTGTCTGGATTGAAGTAGAATGGTAAAAACCTTTGTAAAAAAAAAAAATGGAAAAGTATCTCTTAAGAGAGATCCTTTCAGCTTATAGTGTTCAGAGAGATGTAAACCATGAGAAGTTGATTGAAATGAATTTTGAAATCTTAAAGTTTAACAATGCAGAGAAGAATACAATAAAAAATTTCTCTAAAAGTGTAAACAAAAGGAGTGACTACATAAGATTACCTCTTGGTTATTTGGTCTTTTTAGTATACTCTTTCTGCTTATATTTTGATCACAAAGAGACCAAGTATCATGAAGCATCAATCCTTACTTATGTTGGCCCTGAATTGTAAGTTAGTATTATGTTCTTCCCTTCCATTTTTCACTGCCCTTTTCATTGCTGTAGGGAGTGGGGGAGGTGTGAAGGTGTGGGGGGTATGAGGATGCACAAAGAAGCTAAGTACTTGTCTAAAGTCACACAGACAATCGCTAACAGAGCCAGAAACCAGAATCCTGTTTCTCTAGTCTAATCCACGAAATCCCTCCAACAAGCGTCATAACCTCAGCAACTGGATTTTTCTGGGTGTTCATTCTAATGGCTAGAAATCAAGCAAACTATAAATGCCACCAGCAAGTGCTAAATAGGAACCAGTGAGCGCCCAGAGCTGAACCCAAATCCCAACTCTAAATCCTCTGTAGCTGATCCATTTTTCACAAATTTTTTTTTTAGTTCTCCTGGATATTATTTTAGCTCTGGAAAGAGAGTTGGTTGAAAAACTTGGCATCATCTGTGCAAACAAAATGAAATGAATACATTTTTTTAAAAAGTTTATTTCTTCAAAACATTGGGTTAGAGGTTGTGGAAGCAGCCGTAGTTAATTAAACAAATGTTAACAAACCTCATGTTTTCAGTGGAGCAGGCATGGTTTCTGCCATCTGTCTTTTGCAATTGTAGAGTCTCCATATAGTAGAAGTGGTAAAAGAAATCACAATTGGTTTCTTCCCTAACAAACATTTTTCATGGAAATTATCACTGTTCTTTACTAGCAGAATGAATAAAATATGACAAAGTAGATATAAAAGGAATAGAATTTAAGAAGTCTTTTGAAAATGTCCTGATTTTGGTGATATTCTGTCCATTTCCTATTCAAAACACATATGCAGTTGTCACCTATTCCAAAACGGACATCATTTTAAAAAGGGGGAGATTTTAAACAGATGGATGAACACATGTTTCTGGATTTTGAAGATAGCAGAGTACCTACAAATGCCTTGAAAACCTGTAGTTAAGGAAAATGCAGAAAAATGAGATGCCACATGTGCTATACAATATAAAACAAGTTGAGAATCAGGAAGGGGATAGGATTTGGTTTTCCACCTTAGATAAATCACAAATATGTAAAGGGTTTTTTTTTTTTATTTGCAGAGTTGGAATAAAAACGTTACTCTTATTCAGAAGGACATTTTACAGTTACCAAGTAAGAGGATTTTAAAAGCAAACACTTAGTAGTAGTATTACAATCATGTCAGATTCTTACCTCTAAAATTATTTATAATGCAGAATCATATAAATCCCACTTACAAAATATTTCTTCACTATTTATCTTCATTCTCATTGTCACTAAATTGTTGTCTTAATTTAAAATGGCATGATTGCATAATCAGACTGCTGCAACCATCCCCTAACTCATATCTCTACCTTCTTTTTTGCTGAGTGTTGACTTTAAAGACTTGAAGTCATGAAGGGCTTATAGCTCCCTCTCCTAATCCTCTACATAATTTGAATAAAACTATGCTGTATATTTTTTAAAGTTTTTAACATGTGATTCTGGAAAACAGTTTGCATTTTTCTGGTTTTCAAGGTAGGCGTGTGACTTTTTTCACTTACGTAACACTATTGTTTGGTACAGAAGTGCCTCTTTGGGTGCTCTGCATTTCTACATTAATTAGAATCTAGAACTAAGTTCTGATGGATTAAAAAAAAAAGCCATAAAAGTCATAGCTTCATATTCATGAATCTTAATTAAAATTTCAAGCTCAAAAATCACTCTGCACAGTACAACAGAATTGCCACTTACGTGGCACTTTATATTTTTGCAAGAGAAAATGCTTTGGAGAAGCACATATCTGTTGCTTTTGCCTACTGTGTTTTTACCTACTAACATTCAGTAACTGTTCTTTCCAGAGCCATGCTTCACTCACTGGTTATATTCTTGAGAGGATGTAAATTTAAAAAATGAGCATGTGGTCCAGGCTAATCCAATCAGAAGGCCTCTTCCTGGAATCTGAATCTGGAACAAGTAATAAAGACTAAAAAAATTCAAGTTTATTCATCCTGATGGTTATGACCTTAAGAATTGTCCACTGGTTCCCACTACCTATATTTCTGGAAATATTCTTCTTTAAAAATTAAAGTCAAATAAACTTCTATTTTTAGTGTGGTTACATTTAGAATCAATTCGTCACCACATTAAAAGCTGACAAACAAATGAAGGCTCCCTATGCCAAGCTAGCTGTGTCTTTGATCTTTGTCAAATAAGACCTGAAGGCCCAGTTGTCTTAGTGGCTGTGTTAACGTAAAAGACGATTCAGTGATACTTATTAAAATATGGTAAAGCATACTTTACTCAGGATCATCAAGATAGGTATAGGGCCCACTGCAATGGGACTTTGCAGTAGGGCAGAGAAATTGGGCTTAACATGAAATATAGTAAGGGCAAATGGGAATTTATAACCAAGGACCAGAATGGAGCCAGTGGATAGAAAATTGCTAGAAGAAACATAAGAGGTAAGGGGGATTCTGGCTAAATCAAAACAACAAGATTCTTTTTTCTTTTTTCTTTTTTTCTTTTTTTTTTTTTTTTTTTTGAGACAGGGTCTCACTCTGTCACCCATCCTGGAGTGCAGTGGTGCAATCTCATCTCACCGTAGCCTCCACCTCCCAGGTTTGAGCAATTCACCTGCCTCACCCTCCAGAGTAGCTGGGATCACAGGTGCCTGCCACCATGCCCAGCTAATTTTTGTAGTTTTAGTAGAGACAGTGTTTCGCCATGTTGACCAGGCTGGTCTCCTAACTCCTGACCTCAAGTAGTCCACACGCCTCAGCCTCCTAAAGTGCTGGGATTACAGGCGTGAGCCACCACACCCAGCCAACAGGATTCTTGCTGAAGACAAACCAAGGTGATCAGATCTTGCTAGGGGGATGATGGAAAAGAGGAACCCAATCAGATCCTAAGGGTAATCAGAAAGTGAGAGTGGGAGGATATTGCTAAACTGACTTGGCAAAGTTCTTGCTAAAACTGAATCTTATAAGGAAGTGCACGAAAGCACCTAGCAGATGGTTCAGGAACTTGACTAAAGTTTGGTCAAGCAAAGAATCTTTGTCATTTCCCAAGCTTTTAAATACGACTCTATTCTAAAATCAGAACACTTATTGTGTAATGAATCTGACTGGCTTTTGTCCCCTGCTTCTTGGGAGACACTAAATCCTTGGGATTTCACAAGTCATAGGAGTATCTTTGTTATTTTTGAGCCTCTTGGATCACACCAAGAGGCTCCTTCATTTTATGCTAAAGGATGCAATGACTCAAGATGGAGGCTGGGCACCAGAATGACCAACCATATAATTAGAAGGTGGGGGCTTTGTGTCAGGAGGAAGACAAGCTTCTAGTCCACAGGGAGGGGCACAGAGTTTGTGGAAGCCTCCCTCCCAAACCTTGCCCCACGTGTTCCTTCACCTGACTGGTCTTGATTTGTATCCTTTGTGATAAAACTACAGTCATAAGTACAGCACTTTCCTAAGTTCTGTGAGCCTTTTAAGCAGATTATCTGAGGGCCTCAGAGGAACTCTCTGAATCTTGAGCCAGTCTATCAAAAATGCAGGTGCCCTGAGAACTCTACTTGTAGCTGGCCTCTGAAGTGGGGGCAGGCTCACTGGGCACCATGCCCTTTAACCTGTGGGCACTAACTCCAGATGATTAATGTCAGAATTTATATTGCAATGCACCAGGAAGTGTAAGGATAGCAACTTTTCTCTGCTTACATTTAAAATCCAGTCAGATTTTCCACAGCAGTGCAAAGTGCAGGTGTCTGGTTCTTCCCTTTGGTGCTAAGTTGGTATGTGCACAGCGATCCCACTCATTTCTCAGCATGTCCCTTGTCCCTCCTCATGGCATGGTCAGATTTGATGAGAAAACAGGGTCTGAGAAAGATTCATTTACTCATCCAACAAATATTTACTGGGCACCAACTCTGTGCCAGGCATAGTTCTAGGCTCTGAGTATGAGCCATGGCAAAAATCCTCCCGCTGGGGCTTCCATCATTTAAAAGATCATCTGCTAGGCTGTGCACCCAAAAGGGGCTCCACATGTGTTCCTGTGATGAGTGAATGAGCACTTCTTACCCCTTAAAGAAAAGTTATTTTCTGCAATAGAGTTTGGTGGCAACACACACTATTTCTCTGTACACTCACAATATAGAACAATTCTGTGACAACATGGATGGGGGAATTTTCCCCATATGCCAAGCAGTTCTCCAATAGATAACAAGTGTCCTCTAATTGAATTTAATTCTGACACTATCTACTTGGGATACTGTCAGATCCCACAGATTAAGGCCTCAGTCCCACAAGATTGTCCCTACTTCAGACACCAATTGCCAATCCCAGGTTGTCACCTGTGCTTCTTACCTACTAACCACAAATCAGGGTTCCCATTCCAATAATCTGCCAGGACTGCTCACAGAACTCAGGGAACACTCCACTTACCGGTAGGTTTATTACAAAAGATACTATAAATGATAGAGATGAAAATCCAGATGAAGTGATATACATGGCAAGGTCCAGAGGGGTCCCAAGCACTGGAGCCTCTGTGCCTGTAGAGCTGGGGTAGGCTGCCCCACCTCCACTCAGGCACGTGGATGTGATCACCAACCAGGAAACTCTCCTGGAACTATACTAAGCTCTCCATCCTTTTGGAGAATCTTTGGGTTCTGGCAACAATATCCTTCTACCAAAGTTCTTTTTTGTTTAAGTTAGCCAAAGTTGATTTCTGTTTGCTGCTTGCAACCAAAGAACTCTACTTCATACAGCTTTTATGCCTTTTTGATTTAAATACTATCTATAATAGGCTGGACACAGTGGCTCATGCCTGTAATCCCAACACTTTGGAAGGCTGAGGCAGGTGTATCACTTGAGGTCAGGAGTTCGAGACAAGCCTGGCCAACACGGTGAAGTCCTATCTCTACTAAAAATACAAAAATTAGCTGGGCATGGTGGTGCCTGCTTGTAGTCCCAGCTACTTGGTAGGCTGAGGCAAGAGAATCACTTGAACCTGGGAGGCAGAGGTCGCAGTGAGCCAAGATCACACCACGGCACTCCAGCCTGGGTGACAGAGTGAGACTCTGTCTAAAAAAAAATTAAATAAATAAATACTATTTACAATAGTATTTAATTTCACAGCAAGGAAAGTTATGAAGTAATGTAATTTTAAAAAGAAAACCTTTTAGCTGTGTGAAATGGCCCATGCCTGTAGTCCCAGCTACTTGGGAGGCTAAGGTAGGAGGATTACTTGAGCCTGGGAATTTGAGGCTGCAGTGAGCTATGACTGCATGACTGCACCACTGCACCACAGACTGGCAGCCTGGGTGGCAGAATGAGACCTGTCTCTAAAAATTAAAATTTTAATTTTTAAAAAAGGAGAAAACCTGTAATCCATATAATTCTGGTCACCTCTTCCTTAGTGTCGTTTAAAATAGAAGCTGGTGCTAAGAATAGTCTATTTTTTTCTTCCAGGGCCCTCCACACACCCCTACCACCATTTGAGCAGCCATTAAACTTGTTATTAGTCCAAAGGGAGGCTGCTCAAACATACATTTCTCTTTGATGTTAAGAATGTCTACAACTTTAGATCATCATGGCAGATGGGAGGCAGGACATCATGGCAGCTGTAATTTAGATTACAGCTCCAGACAGAGCAGCATGCAGAGGCTCACATTGTGAATTTTAGCTCCAGATCAACTGCAAGAACAAATCAGCAATCCTGAGAGGACCCACAGACCCTCTGAAGGAAGTGGACTGCTCCTGCAAGACCCAGGAGACACCCCAAATACTTTAAGTGCTCCAACTGTGGAAGTGGGAAAGGGAGACCCTCCTCTCCCAAACATACACCCCAACTGGAGAAAATGAAGGTCTGTTTGTGTGAGAAGTTTCTGACTTTAACTGGAGCTGAGTCAATTTAGAGAGCCGAATGAAATACAGGGGTGGAGGAAGCAGGACAAAGGCCCTAGGACCTCACTGGGTCTCCAAGCAGGCCATTCCTGCCTGGCCCCACAGAGATCCATTGGGAGGGTGGCTAGAGGAGCAAGGGGTAAAACTCCACAGGGAAAAGAAAAGCCCTAGCTGAACTTTGTACAATTTGAATGGGCTGAGAAGCCTTCTGGCCAGAACTCAGGGAAGGGCACAAATCTGGTGTGCAGACTCCACAGGTGGAACAAGAACCATACCATTTTCTTTTGCAGCTGCGAAGTGAGTATCCTGGGCAAGTTTTCAAGCCCATCTCACCCACTGCCTGGAAACAGACTAGGGGTTGTTGGACAAGGCATGATGGGGAGTGAGACCAGCCCTTCAGTTTGTGTGGGATCTGGGTGAGGCCTGTGACTGCCAGCTTAGTTCCCTGACAACTTGCAAGACTCAGCAGAGGCAGCCATAATCCTCTTAGGTACACAATTCCAGTGACCTGAGAATCTCACTCCCATCCCCCCACAGCAACCTCAGCAAGACATGCCCGAGGAGAGTCTGAGCTCACACATGCCTAGTCCTGCACCCCAGCTGATGGTCCTACCCTGCCCACCCTGATAGTGGAAGACAAAGGCATATAATCTTGAGAGTTCTAGGGCCCTACCGACTGCTGGTCCCTCTCCAAACTATTATAGCTGATGCACTCTGGAAAGCACCACCTCCTGCCAGGAGGCCAACCAGCACAAAAATAGAGCATTAAACCACCAAAGCTAAGAACCCTCATGGAGTCCATTGCACCCCCTCTGCCACCTCCACCAAAATAGGCGACTGGTATCCACAGCTGAGAGACCCATAGATGGTTCACATCACAGGACTCTGTGCAATCAACCCTTAGTACCAGCCAGGAGCTGGGTAGACTCACTGGGTGACTGGATCCAGAAGAGAGACAACAATCACTGCAGTTTGGCTCACAGGAAGCCACATCCATAGGAAAAGGGTGAGAGTACTACTTCAAGGGAACATTCTGTGGGACAAAAGAATCTGAACAACAGCCTTCAGCCCTAGACCTTCCCTCTGACAGAGCCTACCCTAATGAGAAGGAACCAGAAAGCCAACTCTGGTAATATGTCAAAACAAGGCTCCCAGAAAATCACACTAGTTCACCAGCAATGAATCCAAACCAAGAAAAAAATCCCTTGTTTACCCAAAAAGAATTCAGGAGGTTAGTTATTAGGATATCGGGGAGGCACCAGAGAAAGGCAAAGCCCATGCAAGGAAATCCAAAAAAACAAAACAAGAAGTGAAGGGAGAAATATTCAAGAAAATAGATAGCTTAAGGAAAACCAATCAAAAATTCAGGAAAGTTTGGACACAATTTTAGAAATGCAAAATGCTCTGGAAAATCTCAGCAATAGAATTGAACAAGTGGAAGAAAGATTCAGAGCTTGAAGACAAGGTCTTTGAATTAACCCAATTCAACAAAGGCAAAGAAAAAAGAATAAGAAAATATAAACAAAGCCTCCAAGAAGTCTGAGATTATGTTAAATGTCCAAACCTAAGAATAATTGGTGTTCCTGAGGAAAAAGAAAATTCAAAAAGCTTGGAAAACATATTTGAGGGAATAATTAAGGAAAACTTCCCTGGCCTTGCTAGAGACCTAGACATCCAATACAAGAAGCACAAAGAACACGTGAGAAATTCATCGCAAAAAGGTCATCATCTAGGCAGATTGTCATCAAGTTATCCAAAGTTAAGACAAAGGAAAGAATCATAAGAGTTTTGAGATAGAAGCACAAGGAAACCTGTAAAGGAAAACCTGTCAGATTCAGATTCCTCAGCAGAAATCCTATAAGCTAGAAGGGATTGGGGCTCTATTTCAGCCTCCTCAAACAAAACAATTATCAGCCAAGAATTTGTATCGAGAGAAATTAAGCATCATATATGAAGGAAAGATACAGTCTTTTAGACAAACAAATGCTGAGAGAATTTGCCATTACCAAGCCACCACGCCAAGAACTGCTAAAGGAGCTCTAAATCTTGACACAAATCCTAGACACACATCAAAACAGAACCTCTTTAGAGCATTAATCACACAGTACCTATAAAACAAAATACAAGTTAAAAAGCAAGCACAAAACACACAGAAAAAAACAACAACAACAACAAAATACGCAGGCAACAAAGAGCATGATGAATGCAATGGTACCTCACATTTCAATACTAACACTGAATGCAAATGGCCTAAATGCTCCACTTAAAAGATACAAAATCACAGAATGGATAAAAACTCACCAACCAACTATCTGCTGCCTTCAGGAGACTCACATAACACATAAGAACTCACCTAAACTTAAAGTAAAGGGGTTTGAAAAGGCATTTTATGAAAATAGACACCAAAAGTGAGCAGGGGTAGCAATTCTTATATCAGATAAAACAAACTTTAAAGCAACAGCAGTTAAAAGAGACAAAGAGGGACATTATATAATGGTAAAAGACCTTGCCAACAGGAAAATATCACAATCCTAAACATATGCACCTAACACTGGAGCTCCCAAATTTATAAAATAATTACTAATAGACCTAAGAAATTAGAGAGCAAAATAATAATAGTGGGGGACTTCAATACTCCACTGACAGTACTAGACAGGTCATTAAGACAGAAAGTCAACAAAGACACAATGGATCTAAACTATACCTTGGAACAAATGGACTTAACAGACATATACAGAACATTTTGTCCAACAACCACAGAATACACATTCTATTCAACAGCACATGGAACTTCCTCTAAGATAGACCACATGATAGGCCATTAATCAAGTCTCAATAAATCTAAGAAAATTGAAATTATATCAAGCACTCTCTCAGATCACAGTGGAATAAAACTGAAAATCAACTCCAAAAGGAATCTTCAAAACTATGCAAATACATGGAAATTAAATAACCTTCTCCTAAATTGAGTCAAAAATGAAAGCAAGATGGAAATTTAAAAATCCCTTGAACTGAACAGCAATAATGACACAACCTACCAAAACCTCTGGGATATGCAAAAGGCAGTGCTAACAGGAAAGTTCATAGCCCTAAATGCCTACAGAAAAAGACTGAAAGAGCACAAACTGACATTCTAAGGTCACACCTCAAGGAACTAGCAAAACAAAAACAAACTAAACCCAAACCCGGCAAAAGAAAGGAAATAACCAAGATCAGAGCAGAACTAAATAAAGTTGAAACAAAAAAAATACAAAACAAATAAATGGAACAAAAAGCTGGTTCTTTGAAATGATAAATAAAATTCATAGACCACTAGCAAGATTAACCAAGATAAGAAGAGAGAAAATGCAAATAACCTCACTAAGAAATGAAACAGGAGATAGTACAACTGATGTCACTGAAATACAGATCATTCAAGGCTACTATGAACACTTTTATGCACATAAACTAGAAAACTTAGATGAGATGGATAAATTCCTGGAAAAATACAACCCTTCCAGCTTAAATCAGGAAGAATTAGATACCCTGAACAGACTAGTAACAAGCAGCAAGATTGAAATGGTAATTTAAAAACCACCGACAACAACAACAAAAAATCCAGGACCAGACAGATTTACAGCAGAGTTCTACCAGACATTCGAAGAAGAATTGGTATCAATCTTTTTGATGCTATTCCACAAGATAAAGAAGGAATCCCCCCATACTTCATTCTATGAAGCCAGCATCACCTTAATACCAAAACCAGAAAAAGACATAACCAAAAAAGAAAACTACAGACCAATATTCTTGATGAACATAGATGTTAAAATCCTTAACAAAATACTAGCTAACAGAATCCAACAACATATCCAAAAAACAATCCACCATGATCAAGTGAGTTTCATACTAGAGCTGCAGGAATGGTTTAACATACACAACTCAATAAATGTGATACACCACATAAACAGAATTAAAAACAAAAATCACACGATAATCTCAATAGATGCAGAAAAAGCATTCAACAAAATCCAGCATCACTTTATGGTTAAAACTTTCAACAAAATTGACATATAAGAAACGTATCTTAAGGTAATAAAAGCCATCTATGACAAACCACCAGCCAACATAATACTGAATGGGGAAAGTTGAAAGCATTCCCTCTGATAACTGCAACAAGACAAAGATGCCCACTCTTACCACTCCTCTTCAACACAGTACTGGAAGTCCTTGCCAGACTTCCAGACAATCAGACAAGAGAAAAAAAGAAAGAACATCCAAATCGATAAAGAGGAAGTCAAATTGTTACTGTTTGCTGATGATATGATTGTTTACCTCGAAAACCCTAAAGACTGCTTTTAAAAGCTCCTAGAACTGATAAAATAATTCAGCAAAGTTTCTGGATACAAGATTAATGTACACAAATCAGTAGCTCTTCTATACACCAACAGCAACCAAGTAGAGAATCAAATTAAGAACTCAACTTCTTTTACAATAGCTGCAAAAAAAAAAAAAAAAAAAATACTTAGGAATATACTTAGCCAAGGAGTTGAAAGACCACTACAAGAAAAACTAGGAAACACTGCTGAAAGAAATCATAAACAACACAAACAATGAAAATACATCACACACTCATGGATGGGTAGAATCAATATTGTGAAAATGACCATACTGCTAAAAGCAATCTACAAATTCAATGTAATCCCCCCTCAAAACATCATCATCATTCTTCATAGAATTACAAAATACAATTCTAAAATGCATATTGTACCAAAAAAGATCCTGCATAGCCAAAGCAAGACTAAGCAAAACGAACAAATCTGGAGGCATCACATTACCTGATTTCAAACTGTACTATAAGGCCATAGTCACCAAAACAGCATGATACTGGTATAAAAATAGGCACATAGAGCAGTGGAACAGAATAGAGAGCCCAGAAATAAACCCAAAAACTTATAACCAACTGATCTTCGACAAAGCATACAAAAACATAAAGTGGGGAAAGGACACACTTTTCAACAAATGGTGCTGGGATAATTGGCTAGCCACATGTAGGAGAATGAAACTGGATCCTCACCTCTCACCTTATATAAAAATCAACACAAGATGGATTCAAGACTTAAACCTAAGACATGAAACTATAAAAATTCTAGAAGATAACATTGGAAAAGCCCTTCTAGACATTGGCGTAGGCAAGGATTTCATAACCAAGAACCCAAAAGCAAATGCAATAAAAACAAAGATAAATAGCAGGGACCTAATTAAACTAAAGAGCTTTTGCATGGCAAAAGGAACAGTCAGTAGAGTAAACAGACAACCCACAGAATGGGAGAAAATCTTCAGAATCTACACATCTGACAAAGGATTAACAACCAAAATCTCTAAGTAGCTCAAACAAATCAATAAGAAAAAAACAATCTCATCAAAGAGTGGGCTAAGGACATGAATAGGCAATTCCCCAAAGAATATACACAAAAGGCCAACAAACATATGAAAAATGCTCAACATCACTTATGATCAGGGAAATGTAAATCAGAACCACAATGTGATATCACCTTACTCCTGCAGGAATGGCCATAATGAAAAATAAAAATAGAAAAATAGTAGATGTTGGCATGGATGAGGTGAAGAGGGAACACTTCTACACTGCTGGTGGGAGTGTAAACTAGTACAACCACTATGGAAAACAGTGTGGAGATTCCTCAAAGAACTGAAAGCAAAACTACCATTTGATCTAGCAATCCCACTACTGGGTATCTACCCAGAGGAAAAGAAGTCATTATATGAAAAAGATACTTGCACACGCATGTTTGTAGCAGCACAATACACAATTGCAAAATCAGGGAACCAACCCAAATGCCCATCAATCAACAAGTGGATAAAGAAACTGTGGTATATATATGATGGAATACTACTCAGCCATAAAAAGGAATGAATTAACAGCATTTGCAGTGACATGGACAAGAATGGAGACTATTACTCTAAGTGAAGTAACTGAGGAATGGAAAACTGAACATTGCGTGTTCTCACTGATATGCAGGAGCTAAGCTATGAGAACACAAAGGCATAAGAATGATACAGCAGACTTTGGGGACTTGGGGAGAAAAGTTGGAGGAGGGCAAGGGATAAAAGACTACAAATATGGTGCAGTGTATTCTGATCAGGTGATGGGTGCACCAAAACCTCACAAATCACCACTAAAGAACTTACTCATGTAATCAAATACCACCTGCACCCCAATAACTTATGAAAACATCAAAATAGTAAATATGTAAATAAAAATATTACCCTGATTAATTTAAAAAGAATGTCTACAACTGAGGAGCCACTCCTAGTGGTCCCGTTGTGCTGAGATTTCTTCTTATTCCTACAACTGAGAGCTGAATCCATCCTGCCAGTTTACCAAACAACCCTCTGATGGAGAGGAGCAAGGAAGACTTGGAGTTGATAAAGCAGTGGCTATATCCACTTCAGCTGTTACCCAGTCAACTCTCCTTTCATGATCTTTGTGAAACAAAATTCCCCTAGCTTCACTAAAGACTTTCAAGTAAGGTTTTATTTTCCACATTATTTGTAATATCAACATTTAGCTATATAGACCTCGAAAAGCAATAGCAAAATGAGTAAATCCAAAAGAGTATTATTTAAGCTATACACCTCAAGATACTATACATTTGTATAAATTATGCAAAAAATATTATGTAATGCCTCTTTTAGAATTAGCTAGTCTTGGTTTTTGTTTTTGACCATCAAAAGACCTAGTGCCAAATGACTATTTTTGTGTCTGAAAATCAAATTTATCCCCAAAGAACGAAAATATGATCCTTTTCCAAAGAATAAAGTTTCAGAACAATGTATATAGTAAGATCCCATTTTGTAAAACCAAATGCAAATATATTCAAGACACATTACTTTCCCATTTTAATGTAGAGGTGTTTTCAATCCCAAAAAGCTATGATTAAAATGGCAGTTCATCATGTAATCACTGACATCTTAAAAATGAAAACTATTGGCTAGGCACAGTGGCTCATGCCTGTAATCCCAGCACTTTGGGAAGCCGAGGTGGGTGGATCACCTAGGTCAGGAGTTCAAGACCAGCCTGGCCAACATGGTAAAACCCGTCTCTACTAATAATACAAAAATTAGTTGGTCGTGGTGGCACATGCCTGTAATCCCAAGTACTCCAGAGGCTGAGGCAGGTGAATCACGTGAACCCAGGAGGTGGAGGTTGCAGGGAGCTGAGACCGTGCCGTTGAACTCCAGCCTGGGCGACAAGAGCGAAACTCTCTCAAAAAAACAACAACAACAACAACAACAACAACAAAAAAAATATATATATATATATAAAATAGATAATCTCAGTGTTCCCAAGTAGAGATGCAGTTACTGTACTTCCCAATCCCACTTTATAAAAAAGGCTGGTTAAGGTAGTTTTATAAAATACATAAATTCATAAATACCATTGCCATCTTTCTTCTTTCTGAAACTTTGCACATACTATTCCTGTATACCTGGAATACTTGCCTCTTCCTCTACCCACACCCTGCTATTTACCTGCTAACTTTCATTTGTAAGGCAGTGTTCCCTAGACTAACTTGTGTTCTCCTGCAATGTGCTCCCCTAGCACGCTTTACGTCCCCTCCTCAACACTCCTCATACATTATATGTATTTATGTCAAAATGTACACTGCATGAGGGCAGGAACAAAATATGTCTTGTCCTCAGCTTTAGCGAGAGTATTTATCAAGATGCCCAGGATATGGAAGACATTCAATAAATATTCATTGGTTAAATGATTGAATGATTGATTGAATAACGCTGGGTGAAAACATTGGCTTAGTTCCTGGTCAAACAGCAGGTTGTCAATAAATATGCATTGAGAGAAGAAAGCAATGGAGAAATCGAGACTGACAATCAGAGTTGTGTGGAGGTAGAAAGGAATGAAGATAATGGACTCAACTGGATAACCGCCACCTTCTCAGAGAAGTGGGACCTTAAGAAAGTACCGACATAAATGACAAGCAATAAGAACAAATCACATGCAAACAAATGCTGATTTTTTTCAGATGTATTATATTTTCTTCCACTCCATCATTATTTTATGCATGCTTGATTTATTTGTATTTAAAACTATATCAGTTCCACCACTTTTTAACATGATGACTATATTAAATCAAGGAACAAAGGGCACTAATGTTATATTATTTTAAGATAAAAGCCTATTTTTATGCATTAATCCTGTGAAAGATGAGCCAGAGAGTACAGGAATAGGTAATTGTCTTTCTTCATTTGTGATTTGTTTGTCTGTCTGTGCATCTTTGTGTGTATGTGTGTCTGTATGTACTAGCATGGCTTTTGGTGAAAATAACTACTTCTCTGGGTTTGAGTAGAGAATGTTATGCACATTTTAAACATAACATCAAAATTCCATCTTTTTTTTCCCCTTAGAATTCTTGAGTTGCTAAGGTTTTCTCTGACAATTTTCTGATATTTCCCCCACCATCACAGAGGGACCATTTCTTTATCCCTAAATCAGAAAAAGCATTAAGCCTAGCCTTGAAATGACGGTTTTCACAATATTTAATCTTTTTTTTCTTCCTTTTGCTGCAACTTAAGTCCCATTACTCCTAGTCCTGTCCTTGTTGACTAATGAGGATAATTGGTCCCTTTCCTCCTGGAAACATTCTTTTATGTATTTTGGAGCGTTATTATGGCCCTTTCAGTTCTCTCTTCTCTAGGCAGAACAGGCCTGATGCTCTTAACCTTTCCTCACAGGGCTGATTTTCCAAACCTTTGATCATTTTTGTTCTTCCCCCTCTGAACTCTCTCCAATTTGTCTGTCTCTTTCAAAACGTAGTGCCCAGGATAGAATTCAATCCTTCAGTTGAATTTTAACCAACATGGTATTAACCTGGCGAATGCTTAGTGGACGTATAATAGAATCTTAAATATTATTTATCCAAATTCTGATATGTAAGTTCCCTTTATTTAAAACATAATAGAAACTAGGAATTTTAATTTGGCACTCAGTGTTCCTTAGATAGTCCATGATAGTGTACCATGGGATTTGAAAAGCATGGAGTCATCAAACAATAGTGAATAGAACTTGAGTTAGAGATATAGAATAACGTTTTTGTTCGGAGTAGATGATCGTCCTAAAGGAAGGGAAATACAGCTTTTCGAATACAAAGGAAGATTTCCACAGTATTCTGTCATTTTGCTCTATTGCACAGTATCTAATGTTTATGAAAGAATTTATTCTATTTTGATGTTCCCTTGAAAATCTTCTGGGAATACATTTTTACAACTCAAGTTGGTCTAAGCTTACTTATTATTTCACATCTCAGCTTAACATTATACTAGCAGTTACTAAAAACTAGAGTCCACCAACTAGTCGGACAAGAAGAGATAGAGTTGTTCCACTGAAACTTGAGGAGAGATTAAGAAATGGTTTAGATAAGGATTTGTTTTACATATGTTATATGTTTTAAAAACTGTGGGCCAGGCACAGTGACTCACGCCTGTAATCCTAGCACTTCAGGAGGCAGAGGCAGGTGGATCACCTGCGGTCATGAGTTTGAGACAAGCCTGGCCAACATGGTGAAACCCCGTCTCTACTAATAACGTAAAAATTAGCCAGGCATGGTGGCAGATGCCTGTAATCCCAGCTACTCAAGAGGCTGAGGCAGGAGAATCGCTTGGAGGGTGGAGGTGGTTGCAGCAAGCTGAGGTCCCACCACTTCACTCCAGTCTGGATGAAAGAGCGAAACTCTGTCTCAAACAAACAAACAAACAAAAAGCCACTATGGAAACTACAAAAAGAAAACCATACAAAATATCAACCTTGCTTTGGCAGAGTTTTAAAACTTGTGGAGAAGATCAAGAAGCATCAAACAGTGAAGACATTTGATGCTTCACTGTATGGTACTAAGTGTAAATGAAATGAAAATTCAGAGAAATGAGAGGTCAGCATAGGCTTCAGGAATAATGAAAATATGGCTTTGTGGAAGGGATGAACTTAAAATGAGCTTTGAAAAAGAGACATCAGAGAAGAAAGGGAGAGAGAAAGGAGGAAAAATGTCAAGAAAGGAGAAAGGAATATGATGGATCCAGAGAACAGAAAAGAAACTAACTTGGCTGGAGTAGAGAAATGAGGAATTGTGAGAAATAAGTACAGTGGGTGATTCTTACGAGTGATTTGAAAGCCAGGCAGGTACGTAAGAATTCAATGAGGTGGGCAGCTGGGGACAACTGAAGGATTGATGATAGTTACTATTTGGGGAGATTACTCTGGTGGCAGCCTTCTGTGTGATGGAACATAGGGGCAGGACACAGCAACTCTGAGCGTTCTACCTATGACCAAGGTCTTTGGGCTGTCAGACTTGTTTTTGTTTTCGTTGTTGTTGTTTAATATTTGGGCTCAATTATTCTTCTTTTGCTATATTGTAGGGTGACTTTCATACTCTCAGTTTAACATTTTACTCCTGATCTATCAACATTGTATCTGAAAACAACTTAGAGACCCTTAAGTTAGAGGTCCTTAGAAGGACCATTTAAGGGTACATATTAGCAGAGAGATTCAACTTTAAATGCTTAACTCTGGTATCACTCTTTTTTGGGAAGGATTTGGGGAGAAGAGAGGTGAGGAGATACAATTAGTGTGACCACTAGATGTCACTTTTGCTGGGTTGCCTCAAGGTTACATGCACAGTATTCCGTGGCTTAAAATGAAACTGTTTCCGTTTAGGAGAAAAATTCCTAAAATTTCTAATACTTGCAGCCAAAATGCTTCCCAATTCAGCAATCCTCCACATTCAACCTCTGCCCAGGAGGCAAATTTGAGCTACTCACCTGGGGATACATTATAATTTCTAAAATAAGCAGGCTGCTATTTTTGCATTTTTGCTTCTTAATACAGCTTCCTTCATTAGCACTGGGTTTTCTGAGGTGTTGTATGCAGGGCTGGGCTATTGATTCTTAAGGAGTAAACTTAGCCATAATGATGTAATGGATTTGTTCTTTTTCAAATGATTTTGGAAATGTTTTAATCATTTAATATCTGACATGGAGTGTTCAATTTAGTTACATGTATCACAGGTTTACTGTGACAGCAGAACTCCAGAGTTCTCTGTTCACTGTTTTAGAGTCGTAGGTTTTAATGTAGGGGATTATTTGGAAGCCCAAAGTACACTTTCTTATGTGTTTACACAGTCCTAAATACCACACCATTAAAGATATTTTGGATATTTTAATTATTTTAGATGTTTAGGCTATAGCTTATGATCTGAACATAGTATCCTATAACAACATGTTTTGTGTACATAATAAAGGCTCTTAAGTAGCACTGTATGTACCCTTTGTAAATACATGCTACATAAAATACCTTATAAAATATTTAATGACCATCTTCTATAGTAACTGAGCTGTATTTAACCAAAATTCCTGGGTTTTTTTTCTCCCCCCACAAAGATACTATTTAAATTAAGGTGGTCAGAAGCTAACTACACACTAAAATGGAAGCAAGGATTTTATAAGCCTGCATTCTTAAGCATCTGGATTTTTTTTTTCCATCTCCTGCTTTCTAGGGGTCACAGAAGCATTCTAGTTGTTATTTCTATCACTGATTGTAACTTCATAAAAGAGTTAAAGATGAGGCTATCACAAACTACTATTTTATTGAATTAAGGTAATTAAAGAAAAAAGATGCATTATTGTTCTTCAAACTTGTGTAAGTGGGTACAGTTACTTTATAAGAAATATTTTTTGTGATGCTTCCAAGCCTGATTTTATTTCCCTGAACTTTGGGAGACATACATGAGCAGGCTTCCATGTCATACTTTTCTCCTAGACCTCTGCATCCCTAGAGAACTGCTTAGTGACTTCCTCAACCAGAATCTTAAAAGCACAAAATCAGTGAGACTCATCTCACACCATGATTTCAGAACATCAGGCATTATAGATTCAGGGCATTGTAAGGAACTAAAAGATTCTGAGGGCAAAGACCTTCAAAATCCCAGGCAGGATATGCTGGTCCAGCAGTGACAGCCAAACAGCCAGCTTTGTGAGGACACTGCGGATATACAAAAGGAGAATGCTCTTATTTCTCCTCTCATAGCCTCTAAAGAAAGCTTTCTTTTCTATTCTTTCTAACCCACCACAAGAGAGATCTAGGCTGACAGATTCTCTGAGCAGCACCCATGCAACTTGAAATTAAATGACCACAAAACTTTCTCTCTGTATACATATCAAGAAGATATGAAAAAGTACATCAATCATTAATTAATTGATTAATTTTTATTTTACTTCAGGTTCTGGGATACATGTGCAGATCATGCAGATTTGTTTCATAGGTATAATTAGGTATACATATGCCATGGTGGTTTGCTGCACCTATTGACCAGTCACTAATTTCCCTCCCCTCAACCCCCACCCCTCAACAGGCCATGATGTGTGTTGTTTCCCTACCTGTGTCCATGTGTTCTCATTGTTCAACTCCCACTTATGAGTGAGAACATACGGTGTCTGGTTTTCTGTTCCTGTTAGTTTGCTGAGGATGATGGTTTCCAGCTTCATTCATGTCCTTGCAAAGGATGTGATCTCATTCCTTTTCATGGCTGCATAGTATTCCATGGTGTATATGTACCACAGTGTCTTTCTCCAGTCTATCATTGATGGCCATTTGGGTTGGTTCCATGTCTTTGCTATCATAAATAGTGCTGAAATAAACATATGTGTGCATGTGTCTTCATAGGAGAATGATTTATAATTCTTTGGGTATATATCAAGTAAAGGGATTGCTGAGTCAAATGGTATTTCTGGTTCTAGATCCTCTAGGAATTGCTACACTGTCTTCCATAATGGGTGAACCAATTTACATTCCCACCAACAGTGTAAAAAGCAGTCTTATTTCTCCACGGCCTGCCAGCATCTATTGTTTCTTTTAATAATCATATATATTTTTTCATGTTTGTTGGTCACATAAATGTCTTCTTTTGTGAAGTCTGTTCAATCTTTTGCCCACTTTTTGATGGGGTTGTTTGCTTTTTTCTTGTAAATTTGTTTAGTTCCTTGTAGATTCTGGATATTAGACCTTTGTAAGATGGGTAGATTGCAAAATTGGTCTCCCATTCTGTAGTTTGCCTGTTCACTCTGATGATAGTTTATTTTGCTGTGCAGAAGATCTTTGATTTAATTAGATTCCATTTTGTCAATTTTGGCTTTATTGCAATTGCTTTTGGCACTTTTGTCATAAAGTCTTTGCTCATTCCTATGTCCTGAATGGTATTGCCTAGGTTTTTCCTAAGGTTTTTATGGTTTTGGGTTTTACATTTGTCTTTAATCCATCTTGAATTAACTTTTGTATAATGTGTAAGGAAGAGGTCTAGTTTCAGTTTTCTGCATATGGCTAGCCAGTTTTCCCAGCACCATTTATTGAATAGGAAATCCTTCCCCACTGCTTGTTTTTGTCAGGTTTGTCGAAGATCAGATAGCTGTAGATGTGTGGTGTTATTTCTGAACTCTCTATTCTGTTCCATTGGTCTATATGTCTGTACCACTACTGTGCTCTTTTGGTTACTGCAGCCTTGTAGTATTGTTTGAAGTCAGGTAGCATGATGCCTCCAGCTATGTTCATTTTGATTAGGATTGTCTTGGCTATACGGGCTCTTCTTTGGTTCCACATGAAATTTAAAATAGTTTGTTCTAATTCTGTGAAGAATGTCAATGGTAGTTTGATGGGAATCACATTGAATCAATACATTACTTTGGGCAATACTTTGGGCAATTTTCACAATATTGATTCTTCCTATCCATCAGTATGGAATGTTTCTCCATTTTTTTGTGTCATTGCTCATTTCCTTGAGAAGTGGTTTGTAGTTCTCTTTAAAGAGGTCCTTCACGGGGGAGGATCCAAGATGGCGGATTAGACACAATTACAGTGCACAACACCTAGCAAAAGAGACACAGAAACCCAGAGATCTCCTAGCTCCAACTGAGGTATCAGGTGCATTTCAACGGGTCTGGTTCGAGGGTGAGCAAAGCCCACTCAGGGCAGACCGAGGCGGGGAGGGGTGCTGCTTCACCCAGAAAGTGCATCTGACCAGCAAGTCAGAGGCTCCACCTCTGGCACTCCAGTCCAGATACAGCACTTCCCCCAAAGCTTCAGCAATACACAGAAGAGGGGATCTTTGCCAGTCAAGCGCTGGGAATTACAAGTGCGGAGTTGAATAAGAGTCTGCAGACTGAGCTATCGCCCCTCCCCCCACCCCGCGGCCAGAGAGAGAGGGCGCTGTAAGCGGGAGGAGCTGGGCATCCCCTACCCCATCACCAGAGAGAGAAAGCTGAAAGGGGGAGACTGCCGAGTGCGGCTGGGTGGGTCCCTAACCTCCCCCCACAAACCCCAAAGGGCTGAAGCTCTGACTCTAGTGGGTTGCGTAGCCAGTGCCACAGTCTGAGAGGAACCCTGAATGACCCAGCCCAGTGGAGGAAGGACACAACCTACCACTAGATGGGTGGGACTGGGCTACATGTTTTAACAGAAAACACAGGAAGTCTACATAGCAACAGGATGGCGTTCTCGACAACCCAGCAGGGCCTACAGGTCAGCAGAAGAGGCGGGCCTAATCTCCCAGCATAAACAAAAAAACACAGGAGCTTCCCTAGTAACCTGAAGGAGTCCCTAGAAACCCAGTAGTGCCCCCCACAGGCAGACAAGTGACCTCATCAAGCAGCTTTCTGACACCACAGCCAGGTAAATCCACAAAGATGGGAAAAAACCAGCACAAAAAACGTGAAACCATCAAAGACCAGAACACCTCTTCTCATTCAAGAGATCACAACTCCTCAACAACACAGGATCACAACTTGACCGAGAAGAGTGCGAAGAATTGACGGAAACAGGATTCAGAAGGTGGATAATAACAAACTTTTCAGAGCTAAAGGAACACATTCTAACTCAATGCAAAGAAACCAAAAACCTTGAAAAAAGGTTAGATGAAACACTAACTAGAATAACCAGCTTAGAGAAGAACATAAACGACTTGATGGAGTTGAAGAACACAGCACGAGAACTACCTGAAGCAAACACAAGTTTTAATAGCCGAATCGATCAAGCAGAAGAAAGGATATCAGAGATCGAAGATCAACTCAATGAAATAAAAAGAGAAGGCAATGTAAGAGAAAAAAGAGTGAAAAGAAATGAACAAAGCCTCGAAGAAATATGGGATTATGTGAAAAAGCTAACCTACACTTGATCAGTGTACCTGAATATGACAGGGAGAATCAATCCAAGCTAGAAAACACACTCCAGGATATTATCCAGGAGAACTCCCCAAGCCTAGCAAGGCAGTCCAAATTTCAAATTCAAGAAATACAGAGAACTCCACAAAGATATTCCTCAAGAAGAGCAACCCCAAGGCACATAATCGTCAGATTCACCAGGGTCAAAATGAAGGAAAAAATGCTAAGGGCAGCCAGAGAGAAAGGTCAGGTCACCCACAGAGGGAAGCCAATCAGACTCACAGCAGATCTCTCGGCAGAAACTCTACAAGCCAGAGGAGAGTGGGGGCCAATATTCAACATCCTTAAAGAAAAGAACTTTCAACCCAGAATCTCATATCCAGCCAAACTAAGCTTCACAAGTGAAGGAGAAATAAAATCCTTTATGGACAAGCAATTATTGAGAGATTTTGTCACCACCAGACCTGCCCTACAAGAGCTCCTGAAAGAAACACTAAGCATGGAAAGGAACAAGTACCAGTCACTGCAAAAGCAAACCAGATGGCAAAGACCAAAAATGCAATGAAGAAAATGAGTCAACTAATGAGAAAGAAAACCAGCCAATAACAAAATGGCAGGATCAAATTCACACATAACAATATTAACATTGAATGTAAATGGCCTAAATGCCCCAATCAAAAGACACAGACTGGCAAAAAATTTTTGCAATCTACCCATCTGACAAAGGGCTAATATCCAGAATCTACAAAGAACTAAAACAGATATACAAGAAAAAAACAAACAACCCCATTCAAAAGTGGGCAAAGGATATGAACAGACACTTTTCAAAAGAGGACATATATGAGACCAACAAACATATGAAAAAATGCTCATCATCACTGGTCATTAGAGAAATGCAAATCAAAACCACACTGAGATGTCATCTCACGCCAGTTAGAATGGCGATCATTAAAAATTGGGAGACGACAGATGCTGGAGAGGATGTCGAGAAATAGGAACACTCTTACACATTTGGTGGGAGTGTAAATTAGTCTCAACCATTGTGGAAGACAGTGTGGGCAATTTCTTAAGGATCTAGAAATAGAAATTCCATTTGACCCAGCAATCCCACTATTGGGTATATACCCAAAGAACTACAAATCATTCTACTATAAAGACACATGCACACATATGTTCATTGCAGCCCTGTGTACAATAACAAAGACCTGGAACCAACCCAAATGCCCATCAATGATCAACTGGACAAAGAAAGTGTGGTACATATACACCATGGAATACTATGCAGCCATAAAAAACGAAGAGTTCGTGTCCTTTGTAGGGACTTGGATGAATCTGGAAACCATCATTCTCAGCAAACTGACCCAAGAACAGAAAGCCAAGCACCGTATGTTCTCACTCATAGGTGGGTGTTGAACAACGAGAACACATGGACTCAGGGGAGAGAAGCATAACACACAGGGGACAGTTGGGGGGGGTAGGGAGAGACAATGGAGGGTGGGGAGGGAGGGGGAGGGCGGGGAGGGATAGCATGGGGAGAAATGCCAGATATAGTATACATGTAAAGTAAAATAAATAAATTATTAAAAAAAAAAGAAGAGGTCCTTCGCATCCCTTGTTAGCTGTATTCCTAGGTATTTTATTCTGTTTGTAGCAATTGTGAATGGGAGTTCATTCATGATTTGGCTCTCTGCTTGTCTATTCTTGGTGTATAGGAATGCTTGTGATTTTTGAACATTGATTTTGTATCCTGAGACTTTGCTGAAGTTGCTTATCAGCTTAAGGAGATTTTGGGCTGAGACAATCGGGTTTTCTAAATATAAGGTCATATCATCTGCAAACAGAGACAATTTTACTCCTTCTCTTCCTATTTGAATACCCTTTATTTCTTTCTCTTGCCTGATTGCCCTGACCAGAACTTCCAATACTACGTTGAATTGGAGTGGTGAGAGAAGCCATCCTTGTCTTGTGCCAGTTTTCAAAGGGAATGCTTCCAGCTTTTGCCCATTCAGTATGATACTAGCTGTGAAGTTGTCATAAATAGCTCTTATTGAAGTATGTTTCATCAATATGTAGTTTATTTAGTGCTTTTAGCATGCAGGGGTGTTGAATTTTATTGAAGGCCTTTTCTGCATCTATTGAGATAATCATGTGGTTTTTGTCACTGGTTCTGTTTATGTGATGGATTACGTTTATTGATTTGTGTATGTTGAAACAGCCTTGCATGCCAGTGATGAAGCTGACTTGATTGTGGTGGAAAATCTTGTTAATGTGCTACTGGATTCCGTTTGCAAGTATTTTATTTAGGATTTTTGCATTGATGTTCTAAAGGATTTGACCTGAAATTTCTTGTTATTGTTGTGTCTCTGCCAGGTTTTGGTATCAGAATGATGCTAGCCTCATAAAATGAGTTAAGGAGGAGTCCCTCTTTTCTGTTGTTTGCAATATTTTCAGAAGGAATGGTACCATCTCCTTTGTGTACCTCAGGTGGAATTCATCTGTGAATTCTTCTGGTCCTGGGATTTTTTTTAATTGGTAGGCTATTAACTACTGCCTCAATTCCAGAACTTGTTATTGGTCTATTCAGGGATTCAGCTGCTTCCTGGTTTAGTCTTGGGAGCGTGTATGTGTCCAGGAATTTATCCATTTCTTCTAGATTTTTTTAGCTTATTTGTGTAGAGGTATTTATAGTATTCTCTGATGGTAGTCTGTATTTCTGTGGGATCAGTGGTCATAGCCCCTTTATCATTTTTTATTATGTATATTTGATTCTTCTCTCTTTTTTATTAGTCTGGCTAAGGATCTATTCATTTTGTTAAACTTTTCAAAAAACCATCTCCTGGATTCATTGATTTTTTGAAAGTTTTCTTTTTGTGTGTCTTTATCTCCTTCAGTTCTGCTCTGATCTTAGTCATTTCTTGTCTTCTGCTAGATTTTGAATTTGTTTGGTCTTGCTTCTCTAGTTATTTTCATTGTGATGTTAGGGTGCCAATTTTATATCTTTCCCATTTTCTCATGTGGGCATTTACTGCTATAAATTTCCCTCTTAACACTGCTTTAGCTGTGTCCCAGAGATTCTGATACTTTGTGTCTTTGTTCTCATTGGTTTCAAATAACTTATTTCTTTCTGCCTTAATTTTATTATTTACCCAGTAGTCATACAGGAGCAAGAGTATTTTACTTCCAGTTATGTGGTCAATTTTAGAATAAGTGCAACGTGGTGCTGAGAAGAATGTATATTTTGTTGATTTGGGCTGGGGAATTCTATAGATGTCTATTAGGTATGATTGGTCCAGAGCTGAGTTCAAGTCTTACATATTCTTGTTAATTATCTGTCTTATTGATATGTCTAATATTGACAGTGGGGTGTTAAAGTCTTCCACTATTACTGTGTGGGAGTTTAAGTCTCTTTGTAGGTCTCTAAGAACTTGCTTTATGAATCTGGGTGCTCCTGTATTGGATGCATATATATTTAAGATAGTTAGCTCTTCTTGTTGCATTGGCCTCTTAACCATTATATAATGCCCTTCTTTGTCTTTTTTGATCTTTGTTAGTTTAAAGTCTGTTTTACCAGAGACTAGGATTGCAACCCTTGCTTTTCTTTTGCTTTCCATTTGCTTGATAAATATTCCTCTATTCCTTTATTTTGAGCCTACATGTGTCTTTGCATGTGAGATGGGTCTCCTGAATACAGCACACCAATGGATCTTGATTCTTTATCCAGTTTGCCAGTCTGTGTCTTTTAATTGGGGGCATTTAGCCCATTTACATTTAAGGTTAATATTGTTATGTGTGAATTTTATCCTGTCATTATGATGCTAGCTGGTTATTTTGCCCATTAGTTGACACAGTTTCTTCAGAGCAATGAAGGTCTTTGCATTTTTGGTATGTTTTTACAGTGGCTGGTACTGGTTTTTCCTTTCCATATTTAGCGCTTCCTTCAGGAGCTCTTGTAAGGCAGGACTGGTGGTGACAAAATCTCTCAGCATTTGCTTGTCTGTAAAGAACTTTATTTCTCCTTCACTTAGGAAGTTTAGTTTGGCTGAATATAAAAATCTGGGTTGAAAATTCTTTTCTTTAAGAATGTTAAATTGGTCCCTACTCTCTTCTGGCTTGTAGGGTTTCTGCAGTGAGCTCTGCTGTGAGTCTGATGGGCTTTCCTTTGTTGGTGACCCAACCTTTCTCCCTGGCTGCTCTTAACATTTTTTCTTTCATTTCAAAACCTTGGTGAATGTGACAGTTATGTGTCTTGGGGTTGCTCTTCTCAAGAAGTATCTTCGTGGTGTTCTCTGTATTTCCTGAATTTGAATGTTGGCCTGTCTTGCTAGGTTGGAGAAGTTCTCCTGGATAATATCCTGCAGTGTGTTTCCCAGCTTGCTTCCATTCTTCCTGTCACTTTCAGGTATACTAATCAAACGTGGGTTTGGTCCACATTTCTTGGAGGGTTTATGCATTCCTTTTCATTCTTTTTTCTATAATTTTGTCTTCACACTTTATTTTATTAAGTTCATCTTCAATCTCTGATATCCTTTCTTCCACTTGATCAGTTCGGCTACTGACACTTACGTATGCTTCACAAAGTTCTCGTGCTGTGTTTTTCAGCTCCATCAGGTCATTTATGTTCTTCTCTAAACTGGTTATTCTAGTTAGCAGTTCCTGCAACCTCTTATCAAGGTCTTAGTTTCCTTGCATTGGGTTAGAATGGTTAGAACATGCTGCTTTAGCTCGGAGGAGTTTACTATAACCCACTTTCTGAAGCCTACTTCTGTCAATTTGTCAAACTCATCCTCTGTCCAGTTTTGTTCCCTTTCTGGTGAGGATTCGTGATCCCTTGGAGGAGAAGAGGAATTCTGGCTTTTGGCATTTTCAGCCTTTTTGCACTGTTTTTTTCTATCTTCATGGAGTTATCTACCTTGGGTCTTTGATTTGGTGACCTTCTGACAAGGTTTTTGCATGGGCGTCCTTTTTGTTGATCTTGATGCTATTCCTTTCTGTTCATTAGTTTTCCTTCTAACAGTCAGGCCCCTCTTCTGCAGGTCTGCTGGAGTTTGCTAGAGGTCCACTCCAGACGCTGTTTTCCTGGGTATTACCAGCAGAGGCTGCAGAACAGCAAAGATTGCTGCCTGTTCTTTCCTCTGGAAGCTTCATTCCAGAGGGGTACCTGCCAGATGCCAGCTGGAGCTCTCCTGTATGAGGTGTCTGTCAACCCTTGCTGGGAGGTGTCTCCCAGTCAGGAGGGGGTCAGGGACCCACTTGAGGAGGCAGTCTGTCCCTTAGCAGAGTTCAAGTGCTGTGCTGAGAAATCTGCTGCTCCCTTCAGAGCTGACAGGCAGGAACATTTAAGTTCACTGAAGCTATGCCCGTAGCCACCCCTTCCCCCCAGGTGCTCTGTCCCAGGGAGATAGGAGTTTTATCTATAAGACTGTGACTGGTGCGCCTGTCTTTCTTTCAGTGATGCCCTGCCCAGAGAGGAGGAATCTAGAGAGGCAGTCTGGCTACAGTGCCTTTGCCGAGCTGCGGTGGTTTCCTCACCCAGTTTGAACTTCCCGATTGCTTTGTTTACACTGTGAGGCCTACTCGAGCCTGTGTAATGGTGGATGACCCTCACCCCATGAAACTTGAGCATACCAGGTCAACTTCAGACTGCTGTGCCGGCAACAAGAATTTCAAGCCAGTGGATCTTAGCTTGCTGGTCTCCATGGGGGTGGGATCCACAGAGCAAGACCACTTGGCTCCCTGGATTCAGCTCTCAGTTCCAGAGAAATTAATGGTTCTGTCTCGCTGGCATTCCAGGTACCACTAGGGTATAAAAAGACCTCCTGGCCAGGTGTGGTGGCTCATGCCTGTAATCTCAGCACTTTGGGAGGTCAAGGCAGGGGGATCATGAGGTCAAGAGGTCAAGACCATCCTGGCCAACATGGTGAAACTCTGTCTCTACTAAGAATATAAAAATTAGCTGGGCATGGTGGCAGGCACCTGTAGTCCCATCTATTCAGGAGAGTGAGGCAGGAGAATCACTTGAACCTGGGAGGCACAGGTTGCAGTGAGCCAAGATGGTACAGCTGCACTCCAGCCTGGTGACAGTGAGATTCAAAAAAAACAAAAAACTCCTGCAGCTAGCTCAGTGTCTGCTGAAACAGTTGCCCAGCTTTGTACTTGAAACCCAGGGCCCTGATAGTATAGGCACCTGAGGGAATATCTTGATCTGTGGGTTGTGAAGACCATGGGAAAAGCTTAGTATCTGGGCTGGATAGCACCATTCCTCAAAGCAGAGTCCCTCATAGCTTTCCTTGGCTAGGGGAGGGAGTTCCCTGACCCCCCTGTGCTTCCCAAGTGAGGCAAAGGCCCACCCTCCCTCTGCTGGCCCACCCTCCCTCTGCTCACCTTCCATGGGCTGCACCCACTGTCTAACCAGTCCCAATGAGATGAACTGCGTACCTCAATTGGAAATGCAGAAATCACCTGCCTTCTGCATTTGTCTCACTGGGAGCTACAGACCGGAGCTGTTCCTATTCAACCGTCTTTCCTCCCTTCAATATGGATAACTTTTTAAGAACTTTAGATACTAATGAGAAAAGAAAAGAGTTGCCCTGTTTTTCATGAACTATAAACCAGAGATTTATAAATCTCAAATTAAACTCAGAATCATTCCGTTATCTTCATCAATTCTTCTGTAGCAACAAGTCTTAACCAAGCTTAAACAATCTGAAAAAACTGATACATATTTAAGATGTTTACCCCCTGATATTGTGAAGTCTATATTTTTAAGTTACAATGTTTATCCACAGAGACATTACATATTTTCCATTAGGAATCATGTTAGCAATACTTTGGAGAGTTTAAGTCATTTATAGGATACTTCAGAGCAATCGAAAATAAACTGCTAGTATTACTTTATCAGAAGCCATACAAATTTTTCTTAATTTATGTGATGCAATAATATTGGTAATGTAGATAGTTATTTCTACTTGAATTCAAAATATGGCAACAATAGAAAATCAGATATTTGGTGGAAATCCCAACTTTAAGCTTTATAAAACAGAAGAACTTTTTGATCACTGGCAACTGAAAAAAGAAAAAAAAAAAAACCTTGTGTTTAGTTTTACGAAAATGTATTTTCAAATTAACAATTAGTAAAGTTTGATGGAATGTTTTAATCTGACCTAAAATTTAAACATTCAGATGGGAAGCCCAGATTAAAGGGGAAAAAAAGCAGTGAAAATTCCAGGAGAAGTGTCCCAAGAGATATGTGTGCTACATGATGACTTGTCTGGAGTTCACTTTGGAAATGCTCTCTCTCCGGATGCTCCCACACTCCAACATGGGACCTATGCCAGCTGCACACCACATCCACGCAAAGAGGAGGATCTTGTCTTTCCCAAATCTAAACCCTACATCAGAAGGGAAAAGGAGCTTGCAGCTACACAGGGGACATCTTGTAAACTGTTTCACAGTATTTAAAATATGTTTTAAATTTATGGATTCCCATATTTGTACGTTTATGTAGTCAGGTGTTACTGCTTGAAGGTGTACAAGTAGTTCCCTCCATAAAGTAACCCAGACAAGGGAGCTCAAGTGCAGGCCAACTGTGCACACTGCTAGGGCTGTGGGACCTGAAGCAAGGGGCATCTTGTTCTACTTCAAACAAGGCACCATATATGCCCTAGTAGCAGTCTCCTATCCTATATACTGTGCTCTTTTTCAATTCCTGCCATGCCCCTAAAGAGAAGAGGCAACATTGTATATTTCCTGTGTCAATTACAGATGCTTATTCCCCCCACCCCACCCCCCGCCAAAAATAAGCAAATAAGTTAATAACCCAACAACTATGAGATTTAGAGAAATTGGTACATTTTAGAGAGGATATTTTCAGTCTCTGTCCTCACCTGTGAATGCAGAAAACTACCACCAAAAGCAATAATCACAGAGGCAAGGAATAAAGAAGAAAAAGAAAGAAAGAAAAAGAAAGAAAGAGAGAAAGAAAGAAAGAAAAGAAAAGAAAGAAAGAGAAGGAAAGAAGGAAGGAAAGAAAGAAGAAAGAAAGAGAGAGAGAAAGAAAGAAAAGAAAGAAAGAGAAGGAAAGAAGGAAGGAAAAGAAAGAAGAAAGAAAGAAAAGAAAGAAAGAAGAAAGAAAGAGAAAGAAAGACGAAAGAGAAAGAAGGGGAGGGAGGGAGGGAAGGGGGAAGGAAGGAAGGAGGAAGGAAGGAAGGAAGGAGGAGGGAGGGTTTTTAGGTACTCAGGGAGGTGAACCAGGAAAGTCTCTATGCTGCTGTGCTTTGAGGAGCCTGAAATGCCTGGAAAACCACCCAAACATCTTCCCCACTGCCTTGCTGAAGGTCATTAAGAGTTAAGACATGGATTCTCAATGAAGGTGATATTCCCTTCAGGTGTGGGGGGGATTGGTTCTTGGGGGAAAAAAATCTTGCACTTTTTGTGTGTGGCTGTATAGAAATTCTGTAGAGACAGACTGCCTATCTGTAGTCGTAAAATTTCATAGCGAAGATGACTAGCAAAAAAAAAAAAAAAGTCTGTAAAAGTTCCTGGGTCAGAGGGATACAATGATGAAAAACAGGTTGAGAAACACTTAACTAGGCATGTTCTTGAGAAAAGGCCTGTCCAGGTTATGTCAAGAAAAGCCCTGTCAAAGTTATGTTGGCCAGAACGACATACCTTGACAGGTCTTTTCTCAAGAACATGCCTAATCAAGTGTTTGTTGGCCAAATGATGAATCAACAATTACTGAGCAAAACAACATGTGCAGAGTTCTATATTAGCTAGTATAAGAGAACACAAGAGATATAAAATTTGGTCTCTTTTTTTTAAGGTATGTATGGATTAGTTAGATTGAGAGAATCTAGCACAGAATAAATAGATGTTGATGTGGGTATCAATATGTGAATATGTAAGGAACTATTTAATGAATAAGACCTACTATTTAATAGCACATCAGGGTGACTATAGTCAATGATAACTTTTTTTTTTTTTTTTTTTTTTTTGAGACAACAGTCTTGCTCTGTTACCCAAGCTGGAGTGCAGTGGTGCAATCTTGGCTCACTGCAACTCTGTCTCCCAGGTTCAAATGATTCTCCTGCCTCAGCCTCCTGAGTAGCTGGGACTACAGGTGCATACCACCACAATTGGCTGTTTTTTGTATTTTTAGTAGAGACGGGGTTTCACCATATTGGCCAGGCTGGTCTCAAACTCCTGACCTCAAGTGATTTGCCTGCCTTGACCTCACAAAGTGCTGGGATTACAGGCGTGAGCCATCATGCTGGTCAATAATACCTTAATTGTATATTTTTAAATAACTTAAGGAATGTCACTGGATTATTTGTAGCTCAAGGGATAAATGCCTGAAGGGATGGATGCGCCACTCTCTGTGATGTGCTTGTTTCACATTGCATGCCTGTATCAAAACACTTCATGTACCCCATAAATATATACACTACTATGTAGCCACAAAAAGTTTAAAAAATAAAAACATTTAAAAATACAAAAAACTATTTAACACATTTTAATAATATTAAACTGTTTATGAAAAGGTGTAAATAATGGTACAAACAATAAGGTCAAGGGTAGCTCAAAAGACAGAAAGATTAGGGTGGTGATCAAAGAGGGTTTCATATAACAAATGGGATTTGAACTAGACGTTAAAAGATGGGAGGACTTAAGAGACGGGAAAGCCCCAAACAAGACTGAGGACTCACATCAAAACACAGAGTAAGGCTCTCACACGCAGAAGGAAAGGAAAGTCTCAAGGATTCTAGGAGTGAGGTTAGAGACATGTGCCAAGTTTTGGCGAGTTTGAAGGTTGAGCTGAAAACCTCTTTGTCCCACCTCCATTAACATTTTTTATTATAACAATTCTAGTGCATATAAAGTGGAACCCCGTTGTGGTTCTTTTTATTTTACATTTTTATTTAGTAAAATATATGTAATATAAAATTTACCATTTTAACCACTAAGTGTAAAGTTCAGTGGCTTTAAGTACGTTCACATTATTGTGCAACCATCACTACTATGCATCTATAGAACTTTTCCGTCATCCCATGTTGAATTTTATATACTTTTAAAAAGTATATAAAATTCCCCCAACACCTGTAAATCACTGTTCTACTTTCTGTCTTGATGTATTTGACTATTCCAGGTACCCATCTTAGTCCATTTTCTGTTGCTTATAACAGAATACCTGAAACTGGGTAATTTATAAGAAAAGGAATTCATTTCTACAGTCATGGAGGCTAAGAAATCCAAGGTTTAGGGGCTACATCTGTTAAGGGCCTTCTTGCTGGTGGGACTCTCTGCTAAGTCCCGAGGCAGCATAGGACATTACATGGTAAATGGACTGAGTGTGCTAGCTCGGGTCTCTCTTCCTCTTGTTATAAAGCCACCAGTCTCACTCCCATGATAACTCATTGATTCGTTAATCCATGAATGGACTAATCTCTTTATGAGGCCAGAGCCCTCATGATCCAATCAGTCCTTAAAGACTCCACCTCTCAATACTACCACATTAGAGATTAAATTCCAACGTGAGTTTTGGAGGGGACAAGCATTCAAACTATAGCAGTTCATGTAAGTGAAATCATACAATACGTGGTCTTTTGTGTCTGGCTTATTTCAATTAGCATAATGTTTTCAAGGTTTATCCATGTTGCAGCATGTATAGAAATTTTATTCCTGTTAAGGTTAAATATAATCCACTGTATCCAGTCCTTTCTTCTTGTTCTTATTTTCTTCATCATTGGAGCTAAGAGATGAAAAATACAAGCATCCTTTTGAAGGCCTTTGAGCACTATAACCATGAGAAGGCCGGATGACCCAAGGTTGAGAGATAGCCACTGAAAAGACCCTCTAAATAAGAGTAGACGTAAACACTGCCAGAAAAAATTCCCTCCAGGATAGGAGAGGTAGAGAGTGGTACAGAGAGCATGCCAGACCAGCAATCTGCATCCTGGGCCTCAGTTGGGAAGGTGTTCCCAGGAGAGCTTCAGGGTGGCAGCTACTGCAGTGTCTGAGGAAGACCAAATACTGAGGGTTATAGCAAAAGGAAGGAACTGTATTCCAGTAAATAAAATCAGTGAGTGACTTGGCATCAAGTACTATTGTTATTTTGACTGTCAGGGCTTAAGGGAAAAGAAAGAAGCATGCAGAAGGCTTGGTCTAGCAGGATTGCAAGATCTGCCTCCTTCAGATTCTTTCTCTCCTCCACTGCTCCTCTCCATGGTGGCCTCTCATTGTCAGAGAGATTCATGTGACATCATGCTGGCAATGATGGAGTTGGAGCTATGAATGGTCATCCAAGTCCTAGCTGCTCTCTGCTGAGGTGTGGCTGGGAGGGTCCCTGATCCTTTTGCACTCATGTCTGCTGAGGAATGCCTGAGGAACTTGCAGGTTATTCTCTTTATTGATTCACATGCAGTGGTCTTATTCTGCTGACTCTGTTACATCATGACTATAGCCATTGCTGTAATCCTCTGTTGAGTATGTGTCTGTCAAACCCCTCCTTACAACAGTCCCCACAACAAGACCACCAGCTCCCCAATCAACTATCCCTCACATTGTCCCATGAAGTATGCAGAAATTTCTGGATGCCTGCACATCACACGGGAACTGAGGAAGATTAACAGTAGCCCTCTCCTTAACCATTCATACCAACATCTCTACCTTTGTGGACCCTCCAGGTTCAAATGAGGCCACTTTGCATGGTGGCCTCTACATTCCAACTAGAATCACAGCAAAAGCCCCTTTCTTCTTAACCCAGCCCACATCCCTATGGCTGCAAATTTCAGCCCAGGTTGGAAAACATGACCTATGCCTCTTCTACTTTGCTTCTTCCTCTATATCTCTTTCCTTCTTTTCTCTATTCTTCACATGTGGAAGGTGCGGGGTCAAAAAAGCCAGGCTTTCTCTCATTTTTAAGAGGCAGAAGTTTTCCCTACATCATGTCTGGCTCCTTTAGGGTCTCCTCCTGATCAAAATTTCACCGTAAGTTCTACCTTACCCACTGAAGGGTGAAAAAGGTTAAATTTGTCTGATGACATTATTTCATTCTCTTTAGCGTTAAATAGTTCCCCTTTCAAGTAATTCAGTCTGTTTCAGGTTTATGGCTCAAACTTTGAGATTTCTCCCCTTCATTCTGCTGCACCCTAGGATAACATCTGGGAATACGGGGCAAGGCTGGGGAGGATATATGTGACCTAAGGGCAATAAAGGACATAGGGTCTCAGATTCACATACTGATCTAAGCTAGAAAGGTGGCTGGGCAAGTCCTGTGCCCCTTGTTAACTGAAAGATGTCTGCTAGGTCTGCAACTTTGCCATCTGTCATAAATCACAGATTTTTTTTTTCACACTACAGGTATTGAGGTTATCTCTATAAATTATCAGCATGTTGGAAGCATGGTAGTTATTATACCTGCCACTAGATCTTACAATTTAATGCAAAATAAAGAAGCACACATATTACTGTATCACAGATTTGCTTTGTAAGATACTTTGTTAATTTTATTTCAAAATAATCTACTTTCTTTGTAATCTTTTGGCTTTCATTTCATGCATTTAAAAACATTGTTCTAAAAAAGCATTCATAGGCTCCACCAGACTGCTCCAAGGATCAATAATGATTCAAAAAGGTGAAGATTCTTTGCTGGATGACCTGTGAGTTTTCCACTGGATGTGAAAGATTCAGGAGGATCACACAGAGGGTTTTAATGACCCAGATGAAAGTACTGAGGCCATCAGTTTTGCCACATTCTATTGGCTAGAACTTAGTCATATGGCTGCCAACTGACTGCAAGGGAATCTAAGAAATGTAGTCTGTGTGTCTTTCAGGAAAACACAGGTTTGGTGAGCTTCTGACTCGGGCAAAATACTCTGTGATTTCCCCCTCATTCCTAATTTCTACTCCACAACTTTAGTGCAAAGGAGAATCTAACCACTTGCTTTCCTGCTACTGATTTGCTCCTTCTCTTCCTCATACTCCCAGAAGGAATTGCATCTTCCTTTGACCTTTGTCTCAACTTGAACTCTGCCATGTCTTATTTCTCTTCTACTCTAGGGCACATTTCCACAGCCTCCCCATCACAGGCAGAAGGTAAATCTTTCTTAGACTATGGAGAAAACTGAATTGACCTGACTTGGCTCTGGATATGAGAGTTATAGGACAACTAGTAATTAGAGATTGCCAAAGATAAAGTACATAAGTTTAATGTCCCCTCCCCCCAAATAGCATCCCTGTTACAAAAATAAGACAGAAGGGGAAGTTAAGATTGATTGAAAAGTTTTCTACCTTTGTGACTAGGAGAATTTTTGAGCTCCTCGACGAAAGAAGAAAGTCTGAAACGTAATGATAAGTTCCATCCTGAGTTGGAGGTGATTACGTAGTAAATTGAAATGTCCACCTGAAGATGTATAACTGGAATTCAGGAGGCAGGTCTGAAAAAGAGAAGGAGACTCTGAGATGAGTGCATGAATAGGTTCATATGCAGGCGAGCTAAGCACTAAGTGAGTTATTCAGGGTAGGACTCTGACAGGCTCCATGTGACGGATTCCAAATTCTTCCCTGGGGTCAAACAGAGATATGACACAAAAAAGAAGCAATCAGAAAAGCAAGAGAAGAGCTGCCAGACAGTAACTTGAGTAATAAAGATGACAAAGGGGTCACACTGTTGCCATCCTTGTATTCATCACATTTATGTAAGTACTTGTCATTATAGTAGAGGCTTACTAGTGTGTTAAGAAGGATAAAGGAAAGAAGGGAGGAAGGCAAGAAATAAAGAGGGAAATTGGATTAGGATGGGATCATGCCATGGAAGGCCAGGTGTAGTAGGCAGAAAACAGTCTCCCAAAGGCGTCAATGTCCTTTGGGATGCCAATGTTCTCTGTAAATACCAAATATGGTAAAGGGACTGTGCAGAGGTGATTAAGGAAGGTTACAACCTGGAGGTGAGATGATTATCCTGAATTATTTGAGTGGGATTAATCTCATCATATGAGCCCTTAAAAGCAGAAGTACTCAGTAGGTCAGAGAACTGTGATGGAAGAAGGTCTCCATTTACCATTGCAGCCTTGAAAGGCAGAGGAAGGGAACCATGAGCTAGGGAACACAGTGACCTGTAGAACCTAGGATCAGCATTCAGCTGAGAGCCAGCACGAAAACCAGGACCTCAGCTCTACAACTACAAGTAACTGAATTTTATCAACAATCCCACAAGCAGGAAATAATTCTCCCTTAGAGCCTGCAGAAGGAACACAGCCTGCTGGCACCTTGATTTTGGTCTGGTGAGACCCATACCAGACTCATAATTTGCAGAACTGTAAGATAATAAATTGTGTTATTTTACGGCACTAAGTTTGTGGCAATTTGTTTTCAGGAGAAGTCAGTAAGATATAGATTACTGGCGAGGCGAAGGTACACAAAACTCTTATCACTTCATCAGTTCTATGTTAATAGCTCAAAAAGGTGATGAGTTCCCTAATGAAGATAGGTAAATGCAAAAGCTCTAGTGTATAGTACAATTCTCCAGGGAGAAAGAGCCTGTGGGAAAAGTCTTAGGAACCTACAGGAAGGAAAAAAGACAGAAGTCAATTTAGATAAATTTCACCTATTTTGCAATTTTTCTCAAGGTTGGACATGGGAATAAACAGTATGCTACAACATATACTCTTATGCTAGGTAATTTTTTGTTTTGTTTTATTGCCATTTGTGATTATTTCCTGGTAGAAAATAATGAAAAGGAGAAAAACTCAGTTACCAAATTTATATTTTATAGACTGTGATGAATTATCAATAATAAAGAAGCATAAAAGTTGAGAGTAGATTCATTTATAATTCCATCTTGAAGTGTAATATGCTGTTATCCAATAACAAAACATACCTGTGTAAACTCAGAAAGTTACTTAATTTCTCTGGGTCTCAGTTTATTCATTTTTAAATTCAGATATCAAAGCTTTCCTGCTTACAGACAAAGAGTTGTATCAAGTTATTTCTCGAAGCCATTTCCAGATCTAAAATCTATGATTCAGGACTACTTACTTCCCCGCAGCCCCTTCCCCCAAACACACACACATCCACCAGTAGCCTTATTTTAGACCACCATACTTTGAGGTTAGGGAACAATCAAGTCAGAATTGCAATCTAATATATTTAATCAAAAACTGTTTAGATGCCTGAAGAATAGACTTCAGGGCTTATAAACAGGGTTTATCTGAAGCATTATCTCCCTCAGTTGATTAAAGTTGACCTGAGTACTGTGGTAAGAAGGATTCTGAGGCCAATTCCAGGCTTAGAAAATCTTGTGCTTTGATCTTGCAATTCAATTGGGATGACCATTAGAGGTGTAGGAAGGCAGGGTATGGCTAAGTGAACTGCGTATTGACTATCTCTGCAATGTGGGTTAGGGATGATTGGGAAGCATAAAGATCCACCCTTGACATTGCTTGCTGTTTCATGGAGGATAAGATATTTGAACTGATCCTTGAAATGGATATACAAAATTTTGGTAGCAGAGAAGAAGGAGTCTTTCTCAAAGTTCATCCACCTCACCTCTAGTTGCCTTCATGTACACCAAGACTTCTTTGCAACTAGGATTTTGCAATGCAGAGTAAATGGTCTTGTATCCAATGTAGAAAACAGAAGTGAGAGGCCATTTTCATACACCTTTTGCTTTCACTGATAGTGACAGAGTATAGAAATATACATTTTTGTATTTTCTCCCCAGTTGCATTACAGTGTTTTTTGGTTTTTTCTCCAGCTTCTTTGGTTGAGAGGCAATTGTAGCAGCAGTGATGGCAGCAGCTTCTGATCCTGGGGTTGTTGCAATAGCAGTGGGTTCTGAATTCAATCTTTTTGGTAGCACCCTCCCTGGTGCTCCAGGATTAGTCCCTAGAGGCCCAGCTTAGACCCTTCCTCCAGCCCTTCTGACACTTTGTAAGCACCCAGTCCCCAGCATTCAATTCCTTGCTGCCTAAAACATTTAGAATGACTTCTGCTTTCAACACTGAACTCAGAGATAGGCAAGACAATGAATAGTCAACAAGGTAGAGCTGGAAAAGTGTTTATGGTCAAGCAATAAGGAGAAAATCAACCTGGCTGAAGAAATGTGATTGATTTGGAAGTTCAAAGGAGATGGAGATATACTAGATTGTTAGGGTTGGAGCAGATTCTGAAAGCCTTTTGTGCCACGATGTGAAGTTCGGACTTGACTCATAGGGAATAGCTATCATTTTGATAGGTGGCTGGAGTGGAGCTTGGAGAGCTCGGAGGTGGAAAGACCAGCTGGAGGCTATTACAATAGGGGGCATGAAATGAGCTGAATATAAGGTAGTTAGGCAGGGAGTGAAAAGAATGAATTCCAAGGTCTAAGGAAAGACTAAAAATTGTGCTTAAAATATAAATGATGCATTATTCCTGATCTCAAAATCCCATTTCATAAACACACTAGTTTGTACAAAGTATATATGGCTGTAAATAAGCCAATCTAGATAGATGTATGTGTAATTCCAGGTGTTACGATCTGATTCAATTACAGTGAAAATTTGTATGCCCCTAATTTGGTTTCTTCCTTTTGCAGGTGAGTAAGGGAAATTTGGTAAAACAATGTAGTTAAAGTCAGATAAACTGGTTCTGATCCATCTACCAGCTCCATCCACTGACACTGCACTTTTACTACTAAGTCATGGCAGAAAACATCCAAGGAAAATCACAATCCCTGTGACTTCTCCAGGCAGTGTAAACGCAGCAGAAGAAAGGCCAAGAGTGAATAAATGTCCCCTACGAACTCCTACTTTCAAGCCACCAGTTTCTGCTCTAGTTCCCAGACCAGTCAAGGTCTCTTGAATTATAGGAACTGGTCCACTTTATTGAGTGTCTACTGTTCCCAACCATTGAGTCAAGAGTTTTATATCTGTCATCTCATTTTACTCTCTTGATAATCTTTATGATACACATTTACTTCATAATTGTACAAATGAGAAAACAAATTGAAGCTCAAAAAGTTTGCAAAATTTTAACTAATTCCTACAACTAATTTATTTCATCACCTTAAAATTGGAAACAGGGTAAATTATATGATTTAGAAAAAGGCAGTCAGTTCATCCTTTCCTCCCCCAGACAATACTGAGCCTCCCAAGTCTAGGATGTCATTGGTAAGGCATTATATTTGTGAGATATTTTAGAAAAAAAATATGAAGAAAGTATAGAAGCTTTTCAATTACCAAGATTTCTGTAGTTCTCAAGTTGTTTCTGTGTCATCCTTTGATCACATCATTTCCTGATTAATGATTAAAAGTTAAGTGATTTTTCTCAGACCAAATCAATTCCATTTAAGATGGAGACTTTAAATAATTCCAGATTACTTGTCTCCCAAAACTTTCACAAAACCTAGAATTCATTCTCAATAACTGCCATGATAATCATAAAATGGAAACTAGAAAAGGTGGGATTCCCAAGTTAAGTGGAATTTTCTCACATGTCTGCCCTTTCAAGACAGTGTTTAGTTACTATAAATCTTTAAACCCAAGTTTCTTAGGCTTAAAAAAAGTCAAGGAAGTTAAGCAAAGTTCAGCCACTGCCTGGTCCTGTAATATTGTCTAAGTCACTCATTTTCATTATCCTACTTCGAGAAAAAAAAAAGGTAAGTTTCACTGGATCCCAGGAGTGTTGGGCAGACTAATTAATGGCTATAAAATGCTTTCAAATGCAGAATGCTATATCTGTATGTGCTAACATTTTTTCAGTAATCATGTTAATATCCTATTCATTTCACTGGTAATTGTATAGCACCATCATAATGTAATGATGTGCGCCATGCAAAAGTCAGGTGAAATGATCTAATGATGTCAAGATGAAATGCTGTCAGTGTAAATCTAAAAAGATAGTATAACACTGTCAAAAATGAAAGGAAATTGTGGTATTGTAAGTTCTACTACCATTAAAAGATGTAAGAAGGAAAGGGTTCCACAATCTGGGGCAATGTCTGTTATGACAGATCTGCTCAAGCAACTTAAAAGACAAACTGGCATTCCTCATCTAATTTTCTTTATCCAAAGAGTTTTTATTAAAATTTTCTGTTAATTTCCTACATGAGTGTCTTCAAGCCCAGAATAGGACTGTGATTCTCAAAAGCAATTTGTGTTTGAAATATTCATTGTTCTTTGGGTCTACAGTCCAACGTTAATTGCACCAGATAGTCATTTCTCTTGCAAGAGCAGGAGTACATTTAAAAAGTTTTGTGAAAAAGAAATACTCCTCAAAGTTTCACTCTTTGAGGAAACCTAGGCAGTAAGGGAAAGCTTTGTTATACATGGCACACCTCACATAAGAAAAGAAATACAGTGCATTAATGCATAGTCAATGTAGGCATAAGCATTTATCTTCTTTGTATACTAGATTTTGAAAAGCCTTAGGAAGTTCCAAGATGAAAAGGAAACAAGTCAGGTACAGTGGCGCACACCTGTAATCCCAACACTTTGGGAGGATGAGGCAGGCGGATCCTTTGAGGCCAGGAATTCCAAACTAGCCTGGGCAACATGGCAGAACTCTGGCTCAAAAATAAATAAATAAATAAAACATTTAAAAATAATGATAAATAAAAAGAAAAAAAAGAAGACCTTTTGGTATACTGATACTTCTGTGCATTTGGAAGACCCCAGTTCCAATTCTCTGAAGTTTTCTATTATAAGGGGGATTCAGATTAAGTGTTTTAAAAAATATGGAGGCACAATTTCTGCCAAAACTATTAAAAAGATAATAATCAAAATGAAGTAAAAGATATAGAGTGAACACTTAGGAAAATGTAAGATAAGGAAGTGAACTTTGCTGTACTCAGGGAGTCTACTATTCCAGTTCTACTATTCTATTGTGAGAGTTGGAAATAGATGCACCTTTCTCAGGGGCAGACGCATTCCCTCACCTGAGCATTTGGCTGGGCAAGCATGGTGTGGGCTGGATTCCAGCTCCCACTCCCCTTTACCATGGCACGCTTATGCAATGCACAACCTGCATATATATAGGTGGTGGTCCTAACCATCCCTAACCTGCTGAGGATAGACTGTGTAGGTCAACCCCAAGGCAACTAAAAAAATCTAAGCTTTGCTAATCAGGCAAGTTCCTCTGATACCAGGCTTCTGGACAGGACTTTCCAAGATGGCCTCCTAAAGGACTTTGGAGAGTGTGAGAAACATGCCACAAAACCAAGGTTTGGCCAGGACTACTCCAATTTACTCCTATTGTTCTAGTAAAGTGATTATCAACCCCTTTTCACTTTCAAAAATGTCCCAGTTTGGATGATAAATTATATTATCATTCTATACATAACTTTGTTAAAGAAACAGGGTGAACATTTTGCCAGAATAGTCTGTAGGTAGATGTGTGAGACACATTGGTGAAAAACAAGGGAAAAGAAAGAATAGGAGCAAATGGTGGGACAAGATCTGCTGCTTAGTTTTATATGTGTTTGTCCTCAGTTAATTCCAGGGACAAATTGCCCATCGACATTTAACATCAGTTATAAAAATTAAGCTTTTTATTAAAAGAAACTTTCCCCTGAATTTTCCTTGTTCCAACACTAAAAAACACCCTACCTCAGATTTACAGTATATTTCCATTCAATTTCCTAAGATGTGGATGCTAATATCCAACAACTGAATTCTAAAGAAAAGTGAAACTGATTAAAGGGAAAGGAAACTGTTGATATAAACAAATGATTATAACTAAAACAGCCACAATTTATTGTATGTGTCTTTAGGTGTAAGAACACAAAGAAAAGAAGAGTAGCAACAGAAACATTATTCTGGTGTTTAAAGCCTTAGTTCTACGCTTTTATTTTCCACAGGGTATACGATTTCTGGTTTTACAGACCTCCCATGAAATAAACTTATTAGCCACAGGATAACAATTAGATTTCTTTCTTAACCTGTCTGCCTCACATTCATCAATAGAAAATGAATAATAATGGCATCTCCTTACAGGCTGCTGTAGAGATTAAATGAAATAATACACCCAAAGCATTTAGCATACAGTAAATACCTAATTTGTTGGTTTGGAGATTATTATTATTATTATTTGAGATGAGGTCTCACTTTGTCACTCAGGTTTGAGTGCAGTGGCATGATCATGGCTCACTACAGCCTCAACCTCCTGGACTCAAGTGAACCTCTGACCTCAGCCTCCCAAGTAGCTGGGACCACAGGTGCATGTCACCATGTTTGGGTAATTTTTTTTTTTTCGTAGAGGTGTCACTATGTTGCCTAGGCTGGTCTCCTAATCTTGAGCTCAAATGATCTTCCTGCTTTGGCCTTCCAAAGTGCTGGGATTACAGGCATGCCCCACCTCACCTGGCCTGAATTGTTGTTGTTGTTGTTGTTTTATATTAAAAGAGCAGTATGCTTACTTCAGTCTATGACCAACTCTTTTTGTATTTTGTATGTGCGTACAGATAGCATTTTGACCAGGGGAAATTTTAACTACTCTTAGGTAACAACACAATTTACATAGTGTGTGTCAAGTAGAAAGTTGGGAAATCAGGTTTCTTCCTGCCTTACTTACCTCACAAGACTATTGTGAGAATAAACAATCAATTACATAAGAACTTTCTGGGATTAAAAAAAAGTTTAAAACTCTAAGCAAATGTAAGGAATTATCATTATAAAAGTGAATTATTTGGGCCTCAGTATATTAATCTGCCAAGTAGATATTCAAGGAGTACGTTTCATTCAAATAAAATGTATTTGAAAGTGGATGTCCATTATCAAAGCACTAACCAACAATAAAATTCCTAACTGCAATTTTTATCAGTGTTATTTCCTCTGGCCCAACCCCCTGGAGAGCAGATGAGGTGGTCATTTGTCTTTCATGGATATGGGAGAGCTGAGTCAGGCATCTCTTATTTTCAGGAGCATGCTGATCTACAGAGACTGGAGCAGAAGGCTAGGCAAGCCCAGTCGTTAGCCTCCATGCCCATGGAGAAAGTGACAATTGCAAGGATGGTGATGGGAGGGATTAGGCAAGACAGGGGGGAGATGGCAGCCCTGCACTGAGCCAGAAATTCCATGCCTAGATATTCCTAGGCGTAGTGTGGGACAGAGGGAATACAAACTTGGCACTGTTCAAAGGCCAGGCAGGCACTTCACTCCCAACAGCAGTAGCTGGCAGGCAGTGCCACCACACCACCACTCAAACTCACCAATAAAGGGTGAGGTAAGATGCCAGTATGGAATATGAGCAAGTTCAAATTAAATGAAAGGCAAATATATAAAAGTTGAGGACCACCCAAAACAGGCAGGCATAGCAGCTTCTCAAGGCACTGTGAAAGTATAAATGAATTATATGTGAAATCCCTTTAGAAAAAACCATTTAAAGGTCTATAAAATTTGCAAGACATGCCAAATACTCGCCATAAGACTCTGAAGAGGAATGGAGCCCAATAACGCACTCGAAACATTTACAGAACATTTTTCCTAAACTGTGGTATTTAAGGCCACATTGAATTTTAATGACCCTAGTAAAAGAGAGTCACAAAAAAAGTGACTTTCATTCCAACTTCTCGGAGAAGTGTTCCCCAAAAGACAATCCTTGGGTGGACAAGTGCTTTTTCCTGAATGTCCCCCCCCCACCCAGTGATTATTTTAATTCAGAGAGAACAAGGTAAATATATTTCTATCTTTTTGCTTTCCATTCTTTGGTCTGTTTCTCTTCTAATCTCTTCCATCATTATTATAAGTTAGGAAAAATTACCAGGCAATTTTAATTATTAGATACTTCCTCCCCATTTTTGTGCCTAATTAACAGGCTTCAGGAAGCATTCTATTAAAAGTATTATCACTTTAGCAAATATGATATCATCTTTGGTTCATCTATTTATTGTGATGCTAAAACATTCTTCCTATCCTCTCCAAGTTTGCTATGCAGGTTAACTGCTAGCCACCTACCACAGTTACAATATAACAGAACCCTAAATGTGTCTGAATCTCTTGAATGGCACTTGTAAAAAAGCTGTAACAGTGTACCCATGAAGCAGCTAGAGACTCAAATAACAGAGAAGTCAACAGAGAACTGTGGGGGAAAATTGTACATTCTGAATTTTTTCATGTATGAATATAGTTATTCTTGCCTATATCTTTTATTTGTTGATTTCCAACTTTGCCTTTTTTATTCTAAGAAATTATTTAATGCAATGCCAGTATATTCTCTGTGTCTAGCTAATGTCCCAAGTGTCATTAAGAAGTATCTTTTGCCTCTCTAACTCCAAGGATTCCTGGAACTTGCAAGAAAAATTCCAGACATCCCCTAAACCTCATTTTAGACTAGTAGTGGTGCATGCAGACACATAGTAGGTTACCTGCAAAGTGAGGTCTGTCGAAAAGTTGTAGCAGCAACCACAGTGTTCCTTGATTTGCTAAGTAACATACTGAAATGCATGCATCAATTGACTGGGGGAAATGCACATAAACCACTGGGCACATGCGGTTACATGCCCACAATTACAAATCAGGATGAAGCAATAAATTATACTAAGGCATATGTTTATTATATGTTGCTGCATGTACCATCCTAGAGCCTGCTATGTTGAAACAGTAAAATAAAATAAAACTGAAGACTTAAGGTTGAAAAAGTAAAATTTTGCTTAACTGCCCATGGGCTATATGAGTATTACTAAGCTTCTGGCTGCAAATAATGTATCTTTTCTGCCCACAATTTTTAAAAGTGACTCCATTGCTGTGTCAGCTACACTTCACTTGGAAAGCTATTGACTTTTCCTTTCTGTTGCCTTAATTTTCTTCTGCAGGAGCACAGAGGGATGCAAGTCCAGGTGGGCACTGCGGCTTCGACTGATTGTGCTGTGAAACACAGCAGGGAAACCTCTTATCTCAGGCTGGAGTTGCCTGTTTAAGATTTTTTTCCTTTATAAAAGGTAAAGATAGTAAACACAGCTGTAGAAAATGGTTTTGTCTTTTTTTGCTGTTTGTTTTAATCTGTTAAAATGATATAATTAAGGCAGAGGGTAAAAATGTCTATAAAATTATACTATCTGCCCTTGTGCATATATATTGCGGGCCAAGTTTTACCCAGTTCACAGTGTTTAAATAATCTGAATGGCTTTGGCTTTATAATTGGTTTTCTGCGTTTCTCATACAATGTCGTCACATCATAAAATACAGTGGCTTAGGATCAATGAACTCTAAAATTCTAAATTGATCTTGGAATTAGGATGTTATTAAAGATGACTGAAGCTTCTCTCTTGCTATTTCCTTGCCAGAGCGGGATCACTGCTTTGAATTCCTGTCTGCCAATTACTTTTCTTTTAACTCCACAAGGGGTATTTTTAGAATTTGGAATATTTATATATCTTTAAGAAGAGTAAAGGTTTTGTAAATAGTAACACAGCCAAACCTTCCTTTCAAGAAGATGAAATCCGAATTTAGGATGAAGAATATGCCTCAATTTCAGTTTGCAAAGACATATAATAATATAATCCCATTTACTTCCTATTTAGATGAACTTGAAGTGTTTTCAGCTGTGGTATGTTAAATTCATCTCATAGAGAATAGATTTGAGTGGATACTTAAGGCCTTTTCCTAGCTAGTTATGTTTAAGTTAAATGAATAAACATATTTTAATGTCTTAATTATAAAAACAAAACGTGTAGAAGTCTATGATCTGCCCCATCATTTGGAAATAAACCAAAAATCTTATTAGTTTGGAATTAAGTGGAAAATAGTTTTCCCCTCTGGAGATTTTTAATTTATTCAGAATATTTATATAATTGCCTCCTATCAAATCCTTTGAGATTTACTTTGTTGGGGATGCTCTTTAACTGCAAACACATTTTTCTTGAGGGAAAGGGGATATTATAATTAATTTCAGCATGAGGGAAACCTTTTTCCTGCTTATCCTATTACCTCCTCACACCCCCTTTTCCTCTTCTCCCTCCCTAGATAAGCTCACTGTTGATTTATGTGGGTTCCTAAACATTTTAGCTTGGGCCTAGTTAGTTCAGCCTCATAAAGGCATGGGAAGACTTTGAACCTACATATGGAATTAAACAGTTTTCCTAACTCAGAAGATGAACCACCTCTGAAGGCTAGATCCAAGTCAGTGTCCACAGCCCTCTATTGGGAGGCAAAGACCATTCAGTTGCATTGCCAAACCAATGACTAACAACTTGTGATATTTTTGAAAGCCTTTCCTACTTTTGCAATCATAACTCCTATCTTTTTATCTCACCCTAGTTCAAAGAAATGTGCCTTTTCTATACAAATTATCAAGTTGACTATTTCAGAGCTGTCACTTTAAGTTATTAAATGGTCTTAGTATCCCAGCTCAAAGATAACTGCGGCTCCACTGTAATAAAATGATTACTCAGATCTACCTCCACACACTGTGTGACTGAACCAGTTTTGTTGTGTTTGAGATTTCTGGGATGAAAAGTACTCTAAATGGATCATAATAAGAATGAACTGCTCTGACAGCATTTTTCACTGGACAATGGATAAAACAGTGTAAATACAAAGAAAAATAAACCTCACCCCCAAAACAGGACTTTCAAAAAATGTGTGTTCTACTGATAAAGTAAAAAAGGTCTTTTTATATCAAGTGAGCCTATACAATGCTAGCATCATATTAAAGGGTCCTTTATTTACTTGAATTATGCACATCCAATTGATGTGTACAATGTTTTATATAAATGAAGGTTTCCATATTAAAAATTTCTTAAGTTCATAAATTAAATATTTTCAGCTCCACTGAGTTTTCTGAGTTTCAAGCCCAAAAGAAAAGGTGTTCCACTGTTGGCACTTCTATGAGTAAATAGATTTCCAGATAGGTTACATGGAGAAAATTGAGTAAATGCTGTTATTAAAATTTTCTGCTCCTCCACCCCTTTCCATGGCTCTCTCCCTGCAAACTTAGTGGCACTCTTTTCAATCCATAGTACCGAATGACCAAAAGCCTCCCAAGCACCTTATCTAACTAGAGGAGGGCCTTCTTCAGAAATGTCTAGGAAAAGTCCCTGGGAGCAGTGGCTCATGCCTATAATCCTAGCCCTCTGGGAGGCCGAGGCATGTGGATCACTTGAGATCAGGAGTTCGAGACCAGCATGGCCAACATGGCAAAACCCTGCCTCTACTAAAAGTACAAAAATTAGCCGAGCGTGGTAGTAGTACCTGTAATCCCAGCTACTCAGGAGGCTGAGGCACAAGAATCGCTTGAACCGGGTAGAAGGAGGTTGCAGTGAGCCAAGATCGTGCCACTGCACTCCAGCCTGAACAACAAAGCAAGACTCTGGGGGGAAAAAAAAAAAGACTAGGAAAGAAGAGTCACCCTTGATATCTCCAGTCACCCCAGGTGGGGACATTGAACAGGCGCCTTACACCCAACAATTGAGGGAGGCGGAAGGGGTCGGGGGCAGGGGGCAGGGGGCAGGGGCCACCGCCAACACCCAGAAAAAGGTGAGCCGGTGGGAAGAGGACGGAAAAGTATGAATTGCAAGAAGTACAGGAAAGGAAGGAAAAGGCATGGGAATTGAAAGATCTATTGGAAGTACAGGGTCTATTGGAAGTACAGAGAAAGAAAGCCACCTGGTAGTGAGGTCTAACACGAAGGATCGGTTGGTGGTGTCCGGCCCGTAACTGAGCTTGGGATTTGCCGTTTGTGCAATGTTGCTCGAGGACACTGGGTGGCGCTCGTGGTAAAGACTTGCACTTAGCTTAGGGTTTCCCTCCCCCCAACACTTCCCCTTCCGTTCCTTTGCAGATTTCGGCTACTAAAAGATGAAATTACTCACATTCTTCCTACGTGTCTCAGCGGGGAGCGCACTGCTGAAAGAGTCTGATGCCGTGGGGCTGTTTCTCCATCTCCACAGCTGGATTTGTCGGTGGGTTTTGAGAGGCAACAGCTTCCAGTCCGCTGGCCTTAGGAGGAGGGCCCTGATGTGAGAACTACCTCACAGCACCAGCAAAAAGTTGCTGCTCTGAGAACAGGGATACGGGTTGGTGTATGCCCTGAGCGTGGGTCAGAAGCCGCAGCCAAGGCCCGCAGCTAAGCCGGCAGTGCACAGAGCTACAATGACTATATAGTGAAATTAAATAAAACTGTATTGTGAACAGAACCCCCGCTGCTTTTAACTTAGCGCTTCCTCTCCCTGCCAGCTGCCTTTAAGGAAAGGGAAGAGAGGGGAGTGGGGTCAACCTAGAAAAGAGAAACAAAATCAAGAAAGTTGAGGCTCTGGACCTGCAGAAACACATCCAGATTTGGTCTCACCCAGAAGCAGAACGGCTCAAGTCTGCGTGAGCGCCAACGTTCTAAAGCTTTAGGAACTGAAACGAAGAAGTTAAATTCATCCTTCCTGCCCCACTTCTTTTTGTCTTTTATGAAATGTAGGAATGTCCATTTTGACAGCGGGAATGGAGGGGAGGGGTGAAATTTAGCAAGGTCTAGAACTAAGTTAACATTGTAACATTGTTTTCAATCGGACCCCAAACTTCTAAATTTTGCCCCAAGTCTGCAGCTTCCGATCCCATCCTGGTTAAGATCTGCCATCTCAGCAAGGTGTAAGGGCATTGCTAGGAACACCCTGTTTAATATAACCGCCTGGTAATTCAAATCTCTATGTAACCAAAAGTGTCGAAGATAGGGCACCAGAGGAAGGGCAGCCCGGCTCCCTGCCCACTTGTATTTGCTGGGAGGTGCTTTGAACTGTACCTGGCATTGATCAGGGTAAACGATTCTTGTAATTCACTGGCAAGGTGCGTGTCCGATAACTTCTCCAGAGCAGAGCCCAGGACCGCAGACCTGTTTCCCTGCCGTCCTGTCAGCTCCTCACAGCCCACATCTAGACGGTTAACAGCCTGTCAGAAATCCACAGCGCCGAGTCAGAGCTGGCTGGCGGCTGCGGCTCTGTTTACCCCAAAGTCTATCTCAGAGAAGCCCAGGGCGGCGCAGGCCCAAAGCGCGTGACTCCGGCCAGGGGGAAGGGAGGATGCCGCTGGGCGCCAGCCTCCCCGCGCTGAAGTTTCCCCTCAAAGAAAGTGCGGTCCAGACCGCCAAGGTAGGGAGTTGGTGCACGCACGACAGCTCTGCTTTGGAGTTCCCGAGCGGGGCTGCATCTTGCTCTGAGCTCCAGACACCCTACCTCTACCTATCGGCCTGTTTTGGGCCGAGTGGCTCCACAGCCCAAGTGAGGCTAAGCTAACAATAGACACAACTAACACAGACACTTTCTTCTTCGGTAGGAGGGAAAAGGGAGGGGGAGGCCAGATAACCTTAGATATCCGGTGGAACTGCCAGGTTGCGGAACCCCGTAAAGGAAGTTGCAGGAAGGCCCCAAATCAGGATCCAGCCCCCGGAGTTGCCTATTTGAGGGGAGTATCAATGGGGATTGACAGAGACTTTTATATTAAATTTCTAAACTCTCAGCTGGATCACGACCAGAACAAGGATAGCACCTCCTGAAAGGCAAACTTTAGACCTCGTGTACCAACTGAATGATTCTTGAATCCTTTCTTCCCTTGCATAGAACTAAGTAGGATGTCTTTGCAGCAGGAAATAAAGGGAAGAGGATACAAAAATCCGGGCTGGGGAATGGAGAGAATGGGCCTCGAGTGCCACATCCATGGATCCAGGAGGGGGAAATCAATGGGCATCATCTGACTTCCCTACATCGGAGACTTTCCTATTCTTTCCTGGAGGCATGACATGGATGCATTCACCTTTGCAGAAGTCTTTAGCCACTGAACATAGTTACAGACCCTTTATTCCAACGCCTTGAAAATAGAGGAAAACATTAAACGGAAGTGGAGCTGTTTGGCTCTACTTGCAAGCCAGCAACGAGGATTTGGGCTTCCTTAAGTTATATTTGTTTAAGACAGTAATTTTTAAAAGCCATTGTAAGAACGTCGGGTTGCAGGAGACTCTCCCTGCCATTTACCGGCTTAATGGACATTGTGCATTCTTGGGCATTCCTACCCAGCCCGCGTCTGTGAGATACTCATCTCCTGCAAAGGAAGTTGCCTCTTTCCCCAAAGAGCAAATTTTCAAAACATGTCTAAGTTTCAACTTGCTTCCCAACACTCCACTAAAAAAAATGCTGTTGTCCCCTCCTTCTCTCCTCCATCCTACATCCCCTCGCTCCCCGCACCTTGACTCCCTATTTCAGTATCAGTGTTTAATTCTACACTGGCCTATGGTGCAGCCCACGGGGGCGGGGTAGTGGGGGAGCAAGAAAAAGATGGTTGCCCACCTCATTCCCAAAACGTGCACTTTTGAGGCTTCTGATTGTAACACATTGTTCCCAGACATCACAGAGCTTGTGCTGGGGCTTCTCCGATGTCTATGGAATTTACTAAAAACAGATTTACTGAGACCCCTCCCCACGCCCCCACCCCCAAAAGGAAAAACACACACACGGGAGCACGCGCACACACACACACAAACACACACACCCCCTCCGTACCCCCACCCTTTTTAAGCAATGCTTTGTTGTGCTAAAACTAGTTGGACGAGTTAGGGTGTTACTGCTGCTCCCGAGGCCCTGGCCAATGGAACCAGATCCACCCCGCTGTGCGTAAGCGCGCAATTAAGGATCTAACCAAGGCTGTGCTGCGCCTCAGCCAGCAGTGAGCCGGCCGGAGACAGAGACTCCACGACTCCCAGCCTCCTCCTCGCCGCGGCTGTCGCCTCCTCCTTCTTTCCTCCTCCTCTTCCTCCTCCTCCCTCGCTCCCACAGCCATGTCTGCTTAGACCAGAGCAGCCCCACAGCCAACTCCGGCAGCCGCCGCCGCCCCAACAGCAAGGACAGCCGCTGCCGCCGCCAGTGAGCGATGACAGGAGTGTTTGACAGAAGGGTCCCCAGCATCCGATCCGGCGACTTCCAAGCTCCGTTCCAGACGTCCGCAGCTATGCACCATCCGTCTCAGGAATCGCCAACTTTGCCCGAGTCGTCAGCTACCGATTCTGACTACTACAGTCCTACGGGGGGAGCCCCGCACGGCTACTGCTCTCCTACCTCGGCTTCCTATGGCAAAGCGCTCAACCCCTACCAATATCAGTATCACGGCGTGAACGGCTCCGCCGGGAGCTACCCAGCCAAAGCTTACGCCGACTATAGCTACGCCAGCTCCTACCACCAGTACGGCGGCGCCTACAACCGCGTCCCAAGCGCCACCAACCAGCCAGGTACGTGGACCGGGGGCAGGCTGGACAGATACCAGGGGGACTAGAACGCTGGGGGCGCGAAGTAGGGTGGTAGATTGTGGGCCACAGCGGTTCACTGCAGTGGGGTGCACGAGGCAGAAGGGAGGAGGACCCAGACCCTCCGACAAAGAGTTTTTCTCTGACTAGCATTGTAGGGATTCTTAGTAGGAGAGCCCTGCGGGGGTTCGGACTAGCGCCCTCCCCCTCCGGCACCTTCCGAAGCCCTCAGTCGCTGGATTCCCAGCTCGCTGGGCCAGGAAGCCGACGGGGCTGGAAGAGGATAGGGGTGGAGAGACGAAAGAATCAAGCAGCCCCTGGCGTTTGCGTAATAATGGGGAGGTTAGTTGTTGGGAATTTTGGTAAGCGTGCTGGGTTGGTGTGAGTGGGAGTAGAAGGCTGCCCAGAGACCCAGTCAGGATTAGTCTGGGAGTCACCACGGGCTAGCACCGTGCGGGTGCCCTGAGCACGCTGGATTGGGGTGGGGGGTTAGGGAGTTACAACCAGCCAGAGAAGAGCGCGCCGAGAGCTTTGCGGTTTATCCAGGCATTTCCAAAAACAAAAAGCCATTTGAAGGTGGAGGAGGGTTGCTAGGGGTCACGTTGTAGGAGGGCTTTTTTTTTCCTCTCTCTCTCCATAGGTGCCCCAAATTTGTCTTTCCCTCCTCCTTTTTCGTCCCCCCTTGAAACTTACTTAGAGTTTAAGAGAGTTAGTGAGCTTGGGCGGTAAGAGAGGGGCATGAGGTCTCGGTGGAGAGGTTTTACTGGTCAGGTTTGATCTCTTCCCACGAGCACATTAATAATCCTGCTAATATTAGCATCCCCTACTCTGGCAGAATTGAGACCACAGCCCTGAACCTCCACCCTTCTCCCTGGAACTTCACACACACACACACACACACACACACACACACACACACACACACACCGGAGAGGTTCTCAGCCAGTTCCAGAGGGGTGTTACTTTTGAGGAAGGGGACTTGTAGCCCCAGGGCACGTTTGTACAACACGCTTTTGGGAATCTGCCCCCACCCCGCATCCCCCCCAACCCCATACTCAGGACAGTGAGAATTTCGTCCTGACCTGCCGCCCCTTTCCTACGAAACCACCCCCACCACCGATTCCTTCTCCATGTGTGACTCGTGCTGAATTTTAAAAGAGAGCCCCGAGTTGAGGTGTCTTCGTTTCTTTCACTCTCTCTGTATTTCGTGCATAAGTGGAAGTTTTTTTTTTTTTTAGTCAAGAACATGTTAAGTATATTTGTAAAAGAAACCAGACACATCTGTGCCCTAGCAGATCTGCAGCGAGATTATGGGGGCTGCATAATCGGCCCTCTGTCTGCCGCGGCCCGGACCGCTCACTGCTGAAGTGAAGGAGCATAGTTTGTTTGTGGGTCTTTGAACTTTGGAGACCTCGGTTAGCGTCTTCCCTGCCCAAGCGTCTGGCTTCTGCGGGCGCCCGAACAGACGCCGACAGTAGCCAGGTCACGGCCGGGGGGCTCCTCCTTGAAGCAGCGGGAGGGGTTGGTGTTCTTGTCTCGGAAACGCGGGGGAGCACAGTGTGGGCGTAAAGACCAGTCTGGGAGAAGGAGGAACCACCGCAAGAGCTGAGTCCCAGATGCCAAGCGGAAAGCTGTGCTGTAGGAAGCGCTTTGCGCAAACCTATCTGAATGAACAGAGTGGGAATTAATCAGACTACCCCGCTTTTCCATATTTGGGGGAGGAGCATATTTATCGCGGTCTTGAAAAGCCAAGGTGTTGGTGATATGGGAAAAGAGTGAAGACTGCGTGGTAAGAAACGCAAGGACTCTATTTGAGGCCCTTCCGCAAAAGGGGCATTGTCTGGTGACAAGCTTTAACTGAGTCTGTTTTGATTATTTAGAGAAAGAAGTGGCCGAGCCCGAGGTGAGAATGGTGAATGGCAAACCAAAGAAAGTTCGTAAACCCAGGACTATTTATTCCAGCTTTCAGCTGGCCGCGTTACAGAGAAGGTTTCAGAAGACTCAGTACCTCGCCTTGCCGGAACGCGCCGAGCTGGCCGCCTCGCTGGGATTGACACAAACACAGGTAAAGCTGCTGCCATGCACTAGACCTGCTTGAGCTGCAGGTCTGGTTGGGTCGCGTGGTTCAGTCTGGGGGACTGGAACCGTTTGGACAGTACCCGTGAGAAACTAACAGGCAGACACAAAGACACCAGCCTCTATGCTTTTCCCTCCGTGAGTCAGGCCTTGAGATGGTGGGGGTGGGATTCATCATGGGCCTGGAGATACTTCCCCCCTAACCGCGACCCCCGGGCCCCCAGCATCGGACCTCCGGAGCTCAGGGACCAATTTCTCGGGTTGAAAGCAAGCGGAGGGTTATTTCTAGGACGGCCTTGCACCCCTGAGAAACTATCTGGTTTTCTTAACAATGTAGAGCTTCCTCGGGGTGAGCAGGGCCTCGGGCCCTCGCGCCCTCGCGGTGGTCTCAGGCTAAGAAAAGGCTGAGAACGTCGCCTGGAGCGGAAAAACTGAAGGGTCGTGCCCTGAGCTTATGGGAGCTTCAGGCCACGGTCAGCTGAAGGTCGCGAGGCTGCGGTGGGGGGAGGGAGGAGGGCGCTATTGTATGGGGGCGGGGGCAGTCTTTCCTGAATTGTCCCATTCCCTTTACTCCAACCCAGCTGGGGCCTACGGAAGCTTAAAGAATGTTCGAGTCGCGGATAAGAGCTGCAGTCAGATTCTGGCCTCTGAGCTGCAGAGGGAGTGAAGGGAGTAGGACGCGAGGTTGGGAGCTCGCTCCTTTTCCTCATCACGGGCGTGTGTAGCCGGCCCCACGCCCCTTTCCCTCTGGGATCCCGCGATTGTTTTGGAGAGCTTCGCCGCGTTCCGCGCGTCCTGCGCGGGCTTACACGAGCGCGCCGCCGCCGCTGACACTCGGGCGCACACTCGTCGCGCTCGCGTCCCCGACCCCCCAGCCCAAACAAAAGACAAGCCTTGGGGTTACAAGCCTTGGGGTCGTGGCCTCGCTGGGCCGGGGCGCACCGAGCCGGCCAGGGCGCCCTCTGGGGCCAACGCTCCACGGTTTGCCTCAGGTGTAGCTTCTTGGCCGTAGGCCGCAAGCTGCGGGGAGAAGACGGGCAGGGCTGGGCGGCCCAAGGGCCCGAAGACGCCTCCAGTCGCCGCCCCGGGGAAGGCGCGGGCAACCTCTGAGTGTCCCGGTAACCTGTGCCTTTGTTCCCCAACTCAGGTGAAAATCTGGTTTCAGAACAAAAGATCCAAGATCAAGAAGATCATGAAAAACGGGGGAGATGCCCCCGGAGCACAGTCCCAGCTCCAGCGACCCAATGGCGTGTAACTCGCCGCAGTCTCCAGCAGTGTGGGAGCCCCAGGGCTCTTCCCGCTCGCTCAGCCACCACCCTCATGCCCACCCTCCGACCTCCAACCAGTCCCCTGCGTCCAGCTACCTGGAGAACTCTGCATCCTGGTACACAAGCGCAGCCAGCTCAATCAATTCCCACCTGCCGCCGCCCGGCTCCCTACAGCACCCGCTGGCGCTGGCTTCCGGGACACTCTATTAGATGGGCTGCTCTCTTTTACTCTCTTTTTTGGGACTACTGTGTTTTGCTGTTTTAGAAAATCATAAAGAAAGGAATTCAAATGGGAAGTTCGGAAAACTGAAAAAAGATTCATATGTAAAGCTTTTTTTGCATGTAAGTTATTGCATTTCAAAACCCCCAACCCCTTTTTTTACAGAAGACCTTTTTTTGCGCAACTGTGGACACTTTTAATGGTGCCTTGAAATCTATGACCTCAACTTTTCGAAAGACTTTTTTTCAATGTTATTTTAGCCATGTAAATAAGTGTAGATAGAGGAATTAAACTGTATATTCTGGATAAATAAAATTATTTGGCCATGAAAGCGGAATGTTTTTGAAAAATACTTCATTTTGCCCCTCTGATAACCGGCTAGTGAAGTTTTATTGAAGGCAACTAAAGAAGGACAAGCTCTGCAGAGATCCAACAAGGCAAAACAGAAAAACAGAAGTCGGGGCTGCATGCATGCAGACTGTATATGTGTATGTCTTCGATGCTGTCTTTGTGTGTGTGTGTGTGTGTGTGTGCATACATATATATATTTATAATTTATATATATATATGGCAGGTTTATAGTACTGCCATATTATATATTTAGGTGTTTTTTTGTTTTGTTTTGTTTTGTTTTGTTTTTTGCCTAGCCACAAAAACCTTTGTAAATTTAACTCCAAATTGTTTCAGGTAGAAAGTAATGCTGAAATAAAAATACATCCCTCTCACCCTGTATGTGAATTAGAAGGCAACAGAAATCCTTCAATAACCCCTCTGAATTCTAAGCTCAAAGCAATTATCTTGGAGAAGTGCCCCCACCCATCAGCCTCTGTGTAGTGCCAGAGCAATTAGACAAATTACCCTTCAAAGGGAGTTTCCAGAGATGAGAAAACGAAAAGAAAAGAAAAAGAAATCTCCCCCTCACACTTATTACATTTCTAAAAAATCTAAAATGTTTGGAGCATGGCAAATGATAGAGCCTTGGACTTTTTGGAGTAAGATTATAAATGTGTCAGCATTTTTAGAGAGATTAAAACATTGCAGAGATTGTGAAGAGGGAACTTCAGGGCTGGGGAAAGGAAGAAATGAAAGCATTGTGGTGCCGTATTGATTCATTTTGTGCGAGATAATATTCTTAATATTTCCCTCCCTTTCATTCTCTTTACCACTCAATGGTTTTTTCAGAAAGGAGCTTCCTCTGCTTTGCTTTTATATAAAACAGTGGCCAAACAGGTTCTAAATTATGGAAAATGGAATCTGTTTGGGAAGATTGCTCCTTTGGGAAGACTTCTTTGGGGCAGAGAGGAAGGACTTGCTGCGGTGTGCCGTGTCCCTTCCTTCTTCGTGCACTCCTGCATGTAGATATCAACAGTATGACCAGAGCTACACACAGCGCCTAAAGCTGTAGCCCCAGGCCTGAACCGTAGGTGTCTTTCTGGCTGGCTGTCCTTCAATGGACCTGACTCTATTTCCTTAGGATATCAAGGAAAATGTTGCTTTGGAAATTACAAGATGCATGTGAAATATTTTACAGCTAGGAAGTCAGCAGCAATAAATGACAAAAGAGCCTTCTTAAAGTAGGGGTAGATTAGAGCATTAGAAATTATATCCTGTCAGTGAGGATTTTTGAGAAGGCTTTTCCAGGGTTGGGAGACTAGACCTGAAAAGGCACGCTATGTGCCCTGAGGGGAATTTACCTTACCTGTCTCCCTCTCTCTCTCTTTCCCCCTCCACCTCCCTCTCTTCCTCCCTTTCTGCTTCTCCTCTTTCTCTCCCTATCTCCTTTCCATCTCTTGGATTTTTTCGTTCTCTTCTCCTTTACTTTTTTTCTAGAATAGTTACCAGGCCCGCCAGTGTGGAACAGCTTGCCTCTTGGAGGAATCAGTATTTTGACCGTTCTTTAGACCTACCCTTCTGCCTGGCTCCGAGGCAGCACAACACCAGGCAGCCTGACCTGTGAACCCCCTCCTCCTCCCTCACCCCCAACTCCAGAGCGGCCGCGACTCAATATTTCCCTCTCCCCCATTTCTCTCCAGCCATACTTTCTCGGAAGGACCCCTGGATGCCAGAAAGAGAGCGCAGTAGGAAGGCTTTCGGGGGAGGGGGGAGCCAAATGGTGCCCCATTTTGTTGTCTGCACTCACAGAGAATAGGATTGGGGGAAGAGATGAAGATACCCACTTCCTGCTTTTCTTTCTTTGCTTGTAAGGATTTCGGGAGTTTCTATTGCACCGAGAGCTAGCGCTTTATTTCTAGTGACTCCGACTGGGAGAAACCCGCACCCACGGTGTGCCAGCGCCTGGCTTTCCCCTGTGCGGACGCCTCTCCCTGACAAGGGGTGCGTGTTTGGGAAGTCTGGGGGTTGGGGCGCACCCACTGCACACCTTCAATATTTCTCACCTACTAGCTTCCTGAGAGTGGCAAGAAAGTGGTTGGAACATAATCTTTCCTTTCTGCACACAGAGAGGGCAGATATTTTTCCATCTGTCCTTATCATCTCCTCTGGTGGAAAAGAAGGGGTATCACTTCAACATCCCCAACACTGGGCGCGGCCGAGCTGAGGGAAGGGAGGGTTCGGATTCTTCTAGAGAATGAGGGACGCTCTTTTTAAATGACCACTCCCCCACCCTAGCTTTGAGGCTGGCTGCTTGTTGTTAAGATCACTAAAGCCTCATTGCGAGGTGACCCAGCCCAACCCCGCGCGGACAGACTTGGTTTCAAGATTCCTTCTCTTTGTGCTAACCTCACTTCTTCCACTAGCAAAGCCCTCTTCTCTCGTGTGGTTTTTATTTTTTAGCTTGGTCTGGGAGCCGTGGACAAAAATATTCTGGTAAACCAGTCTGCAGCGGGCTTTCCCTGGCACCCTGGGGGATTCTCTCAGGGGAATTTAACTCCCTGCAGTCCCGCACCCAAGAATGTAAAAATAACAGATCCTCAGCAAAGTCTAAAAATATCTATGTGATGTTTCTCTCCCTTGCCCTCCCTTCCACCTTCTCTTCCTCTTCATTGTTCATTCCTACGTCGAATATAAACGTGCTCCACTCCCCAGCATATTCCCGGACCGACCGGCCCCGCTCTCGACATCGCACTGGGCGACCCCTTCCTGCCTTCCCCTTCCGGTTCCCACTAGCCTAGCTCTCCGTCTAGTGCTCCCAAGACGAATCAAGTCTTTTCCAAGATTAATGCTCTTTTCAGTGGCGTCTTCACACTCTCCACCCCTTACTTCCAACACCTCACCCCCCATCTTCAGAGCTCCTCACAAAGCTCAGGAAGGCTGGGCAGGCAGGCAGGGCCAGCGCGATTCCCCGGTGCCCAGTTCGCCTCTTGGGCTCCCCTGTAAGAGATCAGATAAATTGGCCTTTGTTTGAAGTTCGTGTTGGGCTAGGCGGATTTCTGCCCTTTTTCCCCCTTTTCCTGGCGGCCACCTCCTTGTGGGACAAGGGGCGGCCTGGGGATCGAGAGAAGCCGCATTCCTGTGGGTGCCAGGCGGCTCCAGTGCTGAGCCACAGGGCCTGAGACACACACACACAGAGAAGAACCCGCAGACCTCGCTGCCCTTGATCTCGCTCGCTCTCTCCCTCTCTCTCCCTCCCGTCGAGGCACCCACCCGGGATCCTGTCCACTCACACTCGGATCCACCCAGGGCTCGGCCTCAGGCCGGAGCGCGTTGACCCGCACAAAGACACAAACGCACACAACCCCCTCCCGTAGCACAGGCCAGGCCAGGATCTCCCCCCGCCCAAGTCAATCTACTGTCTCCGCCCCTTATCCCACAATCCCAGACGCGCCGGCTGGCCTCCTCTGGTTCCTTTGATCCCACCGGACGCCCCACGGCTCGCGGCGTCCTGGCCGCGCCGTCCAGCGCACCAAAGCCAGGCTGCGCTCGCCTCCTCCCAGCGCGCCCTATAGCTCACTCCAGCCTGGACAACGCTGTCTCCTGGGCTCTCCCGCCCGAAGCGCCTGGGACGCCTTCTGGAACATTGCCCCCACATCCTCCTTCTTAGCGCTTCCCTGTATTCCGGGAGAGGGACATTTCGGGCTACCCAACCACCCCTCCTCTCCGCCCCATCCCTACAACCCCTTGGATCGCGCGCCTCCCACTGGCCACTGGGATCTTGCCAACCTAGAGCTCTCTAGCCCTCCCCGGAGGCACACCCAGAGGGCAGACGCCCTCGGGCACCTCTGGGAAGCGCGCCACGCGGGCGGATCCGCCTGCGGTCACCCCGCTCCTCCACCCTTAAGCACCCCCGCCCCAACAGTAACTGGTGGAGGCTCCCGCCGCTCCGGAGCTTGGGGAGGGGGCGCTGCGGCTTGCTCTCGCCTTCGGCTCGCGCTCTCAGGTTGCCCGCTGTCTTTGCACACAGTGCTTGGTTTTTTCAACCTCAGCCCAGTCGCAGCGAACTCTGGGCCTTAAAAATAGCCCAACTAGCGGTGGCACATGTGGCATTGGTTAAATATTTTCTACGCAGCCCTGTCTCTTCCCCCCACCCCTGGCGTTTTGTGTTGCATTTGACAGGTTTTAGATTTCTCAGTGGTGCAGGGCAGAAATTATATATTGTATGTACTGCGTGTGTGTGTGTGTGTGTGTGTGTGTGTGTGTGTGTGTGTGTGTGTGTGTTGCGGATGGGGAGCCTTTCCTTTCAATCATCCAAGACTGCCGGCTGTAATGTAATAACCTGTTTTATAGGTCGGACTCTAACCGTGAAGATAGGAACTGAGGGAATTTACATGAATCTCTCTTTAAAGCAGATGAGAGTCCTGTTTTGCATCAATTAAATGTTTCTGCTCTTTTGTTCACTTGGACTTCTTATTTACTTCTGATTTATGGGGGATCCAAAGGAGTCTCTGCCAAAAGCACATGTATTATTGAGTCTGTTCCACATCCTAAACCAAGATTTATATAAAACCGTGAAATACCATACATTACGACCTTTCACCACAGGAAGGAAAAAAAAATGGCTTCATAACATCACTCTACACACATACCCTCCCTCCTAGTTTGGGTAAGGATTCTCTGTGGAATCTTCACCATATGCAGTCTAGTGTATTTTTTTTTTAAGAAGTGGGTGGGGGTGAAGGGTGGTAAACAGTTCCCAAGCTATGATTTATTTAAAAGGCTTCTCTTTTCTCGCTAAGCAAGAAGACAGGGACCTGCCAATGGAAGCTTATTGTCATCCAGGACTATTTCTGCCACTTGCCATTTGCAAGGTCAGGGAAGAGGGATGGAGGAAGAGCAGGATATGGACTCAACTTTCATCTATAAACAGGGGTCACTAAACAGGGGACATTTCATTATTACCCTTAAATTCACAAGAGCTAGGAAGCCTGCTAGCCACCCTGCAGGGTAGCCCTGGTTGGGCAGCTCCCAGGTCTGTGAAGTGGTGGGAGGAGGGAGAGTCGACACACACTGACCTGGAGGCTAGAAAAGATGCCTAGAAAATTCTGTGTTTGTGGTGAGAAAATTGAGCTCCTGGGGATATGCAGGGCTTTAGGTATCTTTGACTAGGAGGTCCCCACCAAGAACCAGAACTAGACTCCAGATCCCTCTACCAGGGCAGGGTTCATCCTTCTGGAAGCAAAAACTTGAACCCCCAGAGCGCTTTGACTCTGGGCCCAGCATAGTCCCCCAGCCTCTCTCCACCCTCTCTTGCTTTATCTCTCCCTCTCTTGCTCTAACTCTCTCCTTCTTTGGTCTTCCTATATTTTAATAAGACTGACCTTATTCATTTTAGCACGTTGGTGACATGTAGCAAAGGAAACAGCTGGACTGTTTTATATGGAGGGGGTTTATTAATTAATAAAAGTTAATGATAGGATTAAAACCAATAGCCAAGGCAAGTGGAGAAGACAGCTTCCCAGCCGGCTATATTTAATTAGCAGCAATTAATACGATTTCTGCTAATATCCTCTAGGATTCTAGATGACTTAGTGGTGAAAGAGAATGAAGACAGAGGGCAGGAACACTTGTAAGTGTCCAAGGGCATTTTGCTTGGATAACAAGAAAGAGTGCAAATTCATTTAAGAAAATGTTCATAAACAAGTGACAGGCACACTTTGAAGTGATTTTGTAGAAGCAATGGCAAAACTGACAAATGTTCTTTGCTTTGGGGGGAGGGGCACCTTTTCAAAGCAGGAAAACGCTTCTGGAGAGAGAAGAGGGAAAAAAGACAGGGGGTTGGGGAAAAAAGCAAAAGAAAAATTATTTAGACTCCAGGCAGCAGCAGATGTAGCAGCCCTTGCAAACACATCAGCCCTGCGCTATTGAAGATTTGGACATGAAATGTTTCAGACCACTCATTTGCTATTTTCTTAATTCTCGCTCTTCTTTTTCCATATGAATCACAGTCTTTTGTCCTTCAGGGTTTGATTTGATCGCTACTGTTCACATTTCACTTTTGTATTTTCCTCTTCCTATACCATTACTCATTGAGTGCCCTGTGAAATTACAATCGTACATTTTCAACTCAGCAACCCATTTGCAGTGCAAAAATAGGGTCTAAATAATGGCTGAATTAGCCCTACTGGACAGTTTCAGATGTAACACTCTGTAATAATTATATTGCAGGCTGGATTAGGATGCTATTATCATAATCTGGACGTTTACAATTATCTGTAATTTGCAAAGATGCGCCAGGTCTTGATTACAGCAGTTTTTTTTTTTTTTTTTTTTTTGTACCACGCTAACCATCACTAAACAGTGACAGTAATAACAGCTAATTTTGCTGGCAATATAAGAGGTGCTGGGGTGTGCAAACAATTTCACACCTGGATGTGCTCACTCAACCAAGAATATAGAGAAAGAGCTTCTGCCCTGAGACTCAGAAAAATATTCTCCTGTGCTTCGGTTCAGTATAGATTTCTAGACCCTGATCATTGCTTAAGAGATATTCACTGAGGGTAAGTTTTTATTTCTTGCATACTTCAAGGAACAGTTCTTATTTCTCTTCTCACACTTTCCAAAACATACATGTTGCCGTTATAATTTACAATTTACTATGGGCTACAACTTTGCTTTATATGTTGTTCAATGCTGACCTTTTATCCCCTTTAACAGTAAAAAGGGTTGTTGTTCTGGTGAGTGAAAGGATTCGAGTGAGAATGGAATCCTTAAGTATTCGTTTGTCTTTCTTGTTTTCTATGTTGTTGATGTATCTGATGCAGCTTGTGACTGAAGCCTGGGAAAAGGACATGTTTCTATAAGGTGTGGAGAGATTCGGCTGGAGATTCCAAGCTAAAATCTATTTGCAAATTATTATTTGCAGCTAATCCTAGGTGAATCCAGAGAGGTCTTTACATGTGGCCATGATTTTAGATTTTGAGGTGACAAGATATCAAACGGAGCTCGCGACTGTGCTCATTTAGAATCACAGGCATGCGGACATTTGCAAAGGCAGGTGTAGTCTGATGAATCCCTGGATAGTGTAGCCCCTTTGACATCTTTCCTTCACTTGGGGTAAGGTTTCCGAAATAGCCGGCCTCAAGCTCGGGTGTGTAGGCGGTGGAGGTTGGAGGGGCTATGAGGATCTTGGAGTTACTGCCCGCGGAGCACAAACGCTGTGACCTTGGGGTTGGAGGGGCGTGATTGGCTGAGACGCAGAACCGAGCTGGGGAGCTAGAAAACCCAGATTTAGGAACGCACCAAGGAAGACTCCAGCAAGAAGCCGTGCTGTTCTATCTATAGATGACGCTGTTTCCTGACCCTGTAAATGTTGTAAGCAGCTAGAGATGTTAAGTGCCTGAGAAATCTTTGGCTTCCCATCCCAGTGCAAAAAGGCCTTTCTCCAGCGGCAGAAACCTTTTGACTAAGTTGTGTCAAAAGATAATGAGATGTTTATTGGTGCCGAAGAGAAGAGAAATCATTCCCTTCACCCCCTCCTTCCTCTACCCCACCCCCAGCTATTGTTCTCTCTCTCCTCCTCTTTATCTTTTTAAATAGGAAATATGGTCAGAACGAGGCTCCAGAACTCGAACTCTGCAACCTCTGGAGAAGTTCAAACGTGGGGAGGCGTAGTAGGCACCACCACTGGGCGATGCCTTTCGCCCACGCCCCCTCCTACCGATCCCTCCCTTGGGAATTCGCTTACCATAGGGTCAAAACATACTGAAGAGTGAAAATATTAACCCTTGAGGTTCAGAGGATCCAGAGAAAGCCCAGTTCCAAGGGCAGTCTGGGGCGATTATTTGGCAGAGTTTCTTGTTTAATTAAACTCCTGTTAAGAGATAAAGAGATCGATACAAATGCATCGTGACAACACCTCCAATATGTCAACATGCATTTGCAGGGTTTCAGAATTTTATGTACTCACAGTGGTTTGGCTTGTATCTGGTGAATTTTTTTAAAGAAAAATTAGTGTTGGTTTCGATGTATGGTAGCTTTCTTCCTAACGTAATTTGAATAATTCAGCAAAGCCCCACTACCAGCTGTACTTCTGCAGCCTCTTCCATTCTTTTCAGCATTATAATTTTGGTTAATTTTCAATTTTAGGTCCTACGTCTCTGCAATTTGTGTATGAATAACAGAATAATTTCCCTCTTTTGTTTCGCCTTTCCTGTTCCTGAATCTAAATAAAGATGGCTTTTTAGTATTAAAAGTGGAAGAAAATTACAGGTAATTATCTTTGACGGTAAAAACGCTGTAATCAGCGGGCTACATGAAAAATTACTCTAATTATGGCTGCATTTAAGAGAATGGAAAAAAACCTTCTTGTGGATAAAAACCTTAAATTGTCCCCAATGTCTGCTTCAAATTGGATGGCACTGCAGCTGGAGGCTTTGTTCAGAATTGATCCTGGGGAGCTACGAACCCAAAGTTTCACAGTAGGAAGGGGGAAAAAGAAAAGAAAACATTTTTCCTAATGTAACAATGCGAATGCTAGAAAATGACAAGACTGATCGGTTTTAAACCATTCTGAAGACTGACTGAGCGTGGAAGTTGCTCAACAAAAAAAGGAACGGGTATATTGGTAAGTAGTCTTTGCTTTGTGTCTAATTATAGTGACTGTCCTTTTGCACGACTGTATGTCGCTGTCATTATATGGAGCACTCTGAGTATCTCTATTGACTTCTGATAAATGGCTCAGTGGTTTCAAGGTTCATAATTTGAAGGATGCCCAGGTCTGTAGCCATTAATTCTCGCAGTATGGGGCTTCCTGCTTGTATGACGAAAGGACTTTTCATTTTCATTATTTCTGTGCTTTCCCCCAAGATCGGAAGGATGTATTTCATTTAGGATAGTGCATTTTCCTACCTAGCTAGCTGCAATGGGTTTTAAACATTAAGTAGGCATAATTGTATACTCTACTTTCTATTTTTTTCTTTCCCGTGTTTTTTAAAACTGCATCCAAACAAAGACAAATATGGCTGTGTTATTTTGGCTGGGAAAAGGGGAAAAGAGAATACTCAGTTTCAGCACCAGAAACTACTGTGATATCTAGAGGTTAACTTGAGGATAGGTCATTCTAATGTTTAAAAAGTAGATACATATGTAGAAACTACAATAAAAACATAATATGTAAAGAAAGCTGAGAGACATCTGTGGTTAATGTTAAAGTACTTAAGACAAAGGCTAGCAGTGCAAACTGACATCTTTGCAGGCACTTGATGTGTATATTACATATATATATATATATATATATGTATTATATATACACACACATACATATATATATATATGACTTCCCATATTAGGAAATAGAATTTTTTAAGGGTGATAGAAAATATAAGGGGGGAGGGGAAGTAAGGGAGGAGGGGAGGAAAGAGAGGGACAGGACACACACTGAGAGAAATATACAAGACACTCTTAGCATTTTGTGGCTTTTACTCCATATATGAAAGAAGACAAAACATACAAAGTATATGTACAACTAAAATTCAACAATATATACAGAAATGTTTCTTGATATAAACGTCCCTATTAGCTTAGTGAATGCCACCAATTCACTTAGTAAAGGTGTCAAAGCAATAGAATGGTGATTCTGATTATTTCCTCCGTCTTTCCTGATTCCAGTTCAGGGTTTGGGGGGGGTGGGGTGGGGAAAGAGTGGTTTTTGTTTTGTTTAATCAACCATCATTCCTGGTCATTGCATTTTGATAAAACATGCAGCATTCTCTTTGTAGCAACGTTCTAATCTTACAGCCACTTTTTCCTTTTTCTTTAGAGAAGGGCTGTTATGTGAGGGTTTTTCTTTTTCTTGTCAGTCTAGGAATGGTAAATAAAAATGCAGGAGTCCGAAATGCTTCTCTTTCATCATGTAATGTCTTAAACTCATTAAACAAGTAAAAACGCTGCCATGTTTGTGCAGATTCTTCTGGTGGGGGGGGAATCTGTTTTTTAAAAAAGTCATTTTGATGGATACTTCCAAGAAGAAGCAGCTCAGAGCCTGGATCCCAAGGGGTAAGGGCAAATATCCTTACAGTAAGGGGTTTCAGGAGTGCTGGCATAGAAACCAGTTTCTCTCTCACGCATACTCTTTTTCTCTCTCTGAGATGCAAGATCAATTACTGACATTGCTCAAGAGAGAAGGTAAATGGGAAAAAAAGTGGAACGGAAAAAAGAAAAGAAATGTAGAAAGGAAAAGGAAAAGAAAGAAGGAATGGAGAAAAGAAAGGAGAAGTGAAAAGAAAGGAGAGGGAGAGAGAGACAGAGAGAGAGAGAGAGAGAGAGAATATGAGCCTATTCGGCTTCTCGCCACACAGGTGAGTCTCAAGCCTGCTCCTTCGGCTCTTTTTCACAGATACAAGCAGGTCCTGGATCCTCCTTTCCTTGTTCAGAGGTTTCCCTAGGGTGTTCCCTTGGACAACTCACATCATCTGTGGTCTCTGCATCGTGTCCTGGTGTGGAGAGGAGTACCAGTGAGAATAGCCAGGCATGTAGCTGTTGGGGGGCATACTGACACCCTTGGCTGAGGCAGAAACGTCCCAGACTGGAGGCAGCGCTGGCGAGCGCGGCGACAGGGCCGCCGATCCCTGAAGGGGGTCGCTCTCATGAGGATTACTGCCCTGCTTCAGCAGTTTCTTAAACTTAGAGCGTTTGTTCTGAAACCATATCTTCACCTGTAAGAAATGCAGCAATCATTAGGCCCATAAACATCAAACCAGTGCTTCTAGCGTCACTTGGAGATTGGGAAGCAATATTTAAAAGCAAAAAGCAAACAAACAAACAAACAAACAACCACTGCAAATGCCAACAAGCCAAGTCCCACCTCCTTCCACCTCTTCCTTGCCTCTTACACTCCCACTTCCTCCAACCTACTAGGTATCTTGCCTGGATACCTAAAGTCATTGTAATTCTAGAATTGTATGCTAGCCTGGGGTATAAAACAACAGTATAAATAAGAAAAAACTGAATGAGATGACCAGGTCGAAAGCCTAAAGAAGGATTTTTAAAAGGAGCCCTTTCAAATCAAAGCCATACAATTGAATGCACCTCCTCTGGTAGTCTGTGTTTTTACATTTAGTCTATGTAAAATGACTATTTTACGTAGTCATTTGCTCCCCGTATATGCGTAGAAATACCCAAAAGCTGGTCTCTCTATACATGTACAGGGAGCAAATGACTACGAAGAGATTAAAGCCTGTACATTTATAATGAAATGCCTTGAATATATCTATGCATATATTGCACATGCCATAGGTTATACACGAAGCATCTTTCTTCAGACATAAATATATCCCCATAATCTTGCAGGGATTAAGGACTGCAGCTCCTTCATTCCCTACTTTGTATGTTGCCTAGTCAATTTGTGGTCAACAATCATCACATGATTGTGAATATGGTAACTAAAAGTCAAAGGACTTTTGAAAATGTGAATCGGGAATCTGTGTTGGGAGCATATTTAGGCCAATATTTCAGATGTACTTTATTTGAAGAAGGAAATTCTATGGCGCAGCTTCCTTTACCTTTAAAATTCCCTAGCCATAGGAATCTACTTTTACAAGAGGCAGACAAGCCATTAAATAACCGGAATGCCTTCATATCAAACCCCAAATATTTATGAATGGAAATATGGAAAGAGAAAACAGGCTAAATTGAAAAGCAGAGCTTAAGGAACAACTGTCTTAAATCAACACAAAATCAGTCTCCAGCAGTAGTCTCATAAAACCTGAGGTCTCCTGGCTGAAGATTACCTACATCAGATGAGGCCTACCTACTCCATGCAGGTAAATTAATCAAGAAAAACTGCAGGTGATTGCAGCCTGGCTTTTTGACCAGGGTCCTAGTATACTCACCTAAGCTCCTTCTTGTGAAATGCCTTCTATGTCTTTCAAATTAGTAGGATGGGAGAACTTCAGTAACTGTACTTAACTGTGGCTTCACCTGTTACAATTTGGGTAACATTTCTCTTTGATCTCCAACTCTGCCACTACACCCAAGTCCTGTGCTCCGAGGAGGCAGCTCAGACTACATCAGCCTGTCACCCAGATGACTTAACCACTGTGCTTAGGGAAATCTTCAGAAAACAACCCACCTTGCCATTCCTAGGATGAATAGATTGCACTTTGGTGCCTTTACTAAACCTCACTGGAACCTATGCCTACTTTGTTTTCTCTTAGTTCATTTCATGAGTTTTCTTTCTGTGTCAGGAGTTGAAATCCTTATTAGCTCCCAGGGCCTACAAAAGGATCCTTAAGAAAGGGGAACCTTATTCTGCCTCCTGGCCTGTACACCTTTTTCTCCTAAATGTTTGTTCTCTTTCATGCTGTTCTGCTCTGGAATAAGACTGAATTGAATTATGAGTTTGGTCACAAAAGGATTCTGGGTTGGGGTGGGGTGGCCGAGGGTTGGGAGGATGTGCAAATCCAATCCAGTATTCAATACCAGGTCATTCATTCCAAACTGTGTTGTCCCAGGAAAGTGCATAACTGGAGCAAAAGGCATTTGTCATTAAGCTCTTTCCATCCTTGGTTGACTAGGCCAACAATTCCTCCTGATGTGCTCCCTGCCCGATCTGCAAGCGGGACCAGCATTTCAGGGATACTCGGGCTTCTCGGGAATTACCTGTGTTTGTGTCAGTCCTAAGGAAGCTGCCAGTTCGGCTCTCTCTGGAAGGGCCAGATACTGAGTTTGCTGAAAACGATGGTTTAAAGCCTGGAGCTGCAGGCTGGAATAAATGGTCCGAGGCTTCCGAATCTTTTTCCCTTTTCCATTGAACCTGATTTCCCCGTTTTCAATCACTGTAGTTTTTTGTTGATCTGCAAGCAAATAACACAGAGGAGCGGTCACCCGGGAGGCCACTGCTGCCATCTCCCTGCTCCTGGCATGGCCTGGACCGAGTCTCCCAAAGCCCAATAAGGGTTACCTCGAAAAATCCCCATGATGCCCTGACCTCTATTGGTCCACTCTGCCCGTGTGTGCTCCCAGCGTCTGCGTAATCTCCCTGACCCAGTCCCTGGCCCTAACAATGTGCAGTGTCTGGGCCAAGGGAGCGCCAGAGGCCCTCAGGCAAACAGCCCGTTTTGTCGCAGCGGAGGCGGTGCCGGAGGCTCTCTGGGGCGCGCAGCGCAACGAGGCGGCAGCTCTCCGGGCGGAGCGGGGCCCCTGTGCCTGGCTTAACAGTGCCTGAAGCTGTGCTTGAGCCACCCAGGTGTTTACGCGGCCAGTTGACTTGATGTCACCAGCTTCAAGCTCAGTGCATCAAGCATCCTCGGCATGTTTGAAATGAGTCTGCTGAGGAGGACCAAATCCCCAATCAAAACACTACCAACGCTCAAACCAGCCCAAGAGCAAGCTGCGCCTCTCACGGCAACTTTGTCCCCCTCAAGTGCTGAGAACCATCAGCCCGAAGTCCTCTGCTTCGCCTCCACGAACAAAGGAGCAGCCAACACAGTAGCGAAACCTTAGAGGGGGCCCGGTCAGGGATAAAGATGGGGGACACCTTAAAGTCCGCTGGAAAGAGCCTCACTGCTACTAGTTTAACCAGAGCAAAGGCCACGCCAGCTTCCGTCCGAGTCACTGGGGCGCACGGGGCTCCCCACGCAAAGTAGGCCACTGCCTGTCCAGCGTGGGCTGGGAAGCAAAACACGCTCCCCCAGTTCCGGCCCAGAAATGTCCCCAGCCCTGTCAAATGTGGGTTACAGCCTGGAGGGGAAGGCGCAAGGAAAAGGGTGCACAGACACAGTGGGCTGGAGAGAGCAGTGTGAACCTACTCGTCGAGCGAAGCCTGCGCCGAGCCGGGGACGCAGCCCGAACTGCGAGTCGGAGGCAGGGGAGCGAGGCGGGCCGCACCGCGCCGCGAGGAAGCTGAGGGTCCGCGGCGGCGGGAAGGGGCCAGGCTGGGAGAGGCCGGCAGGCAGGCGCCAGGCGAGCGGGCGCGCACCGGGCCCGGCCGAGGGCGCGCCGGGCCGCCTGGGGTAGGGGGCCGGCGGAGGCCCGGGCGTCGAGGCGGTGAGCGGGGCGGGCGGGGTGGGGGCAGTCGGGA